>PIJE02000850.1:5000-84347 GCA_002895965.2 Coryphaenoides rupestris
GACCACACGGTACGAGAGATGGTCTACGTATCTCGCACGCTCGAGGAGCCCCGCCGGTCAAACCGACGTGTCAGCGAGGACGAGAAGACGCCGTCGTCAACGACTTCTTCGCAGGTCCGCTGACGTGGCTGTGATGGTCATCCAGGGTTCACACAACGTCGGTCGTCTCTGCGTTTTTTGTAGCGCGCTCGAGGAACCCGTCATCGTACAGGCATACATCTGAACAAGGACAAGAATATGTTCTTCTTCGTCTGTGTGTCAGCCGCGCCCTTGACTGTGTGAGGTCGTGGCGGGTTCGCCCGGGTTCAGTCGAGGAGACAGACAGCGCTAGGGCGAACCGCTGCGTTGTGTGTTGCGTTGACCTCTTCACAATGAAAGCCTTTTTTTTGCGATTCTCTTAGAGTCTGTAGACGACGTGTGTCTTACAGGTGCGGTCGCCTCGGCTGAATGGCTGAATGGCTGAATGGCTGAATGGCTGAATGGCTGCGTTCGAGAAACAAAAAAAGGGAAAAGGAAACCAGGACAGATGTAGGGCCGTGTGGCGCAGACAGACGCCGGGGTGGTGGCACCCCAGCGTCGCCCATCACTCACGTGGAGATCGCTGGCTAAACAGAAACGTGCTGCCGCTGAACGAGAGCGAAGAGCGACGACGAGACCCGCGGCGCACACTTTAACCGTCAAACGGTTTCCCGCCTCCAACGTGCGATGCTGTCTCTCCGTGATGATCTGTTATTGCTTATAGTAGCATAAAGGACAAGATCGGATAGGATAAGATATCATAATAATTCATCCTGAAGGAAATTCTTCTGCCAGAGGTCGCTCAAAAATAACAACAACATAAGAATGAAAACAGAAGAATAATAAATGGAAAGTGTATCCGCCTAATACAATAAAAAATATATCTCAGAAACATTTAGTAAAAGAAATAGTTGATGAGAATCTATTTATATGACCGTGTTCAATCATTCAGTAAACCTCACTAAGGTGGAGCGACTGCTGTGAATTGCCGTGGTCCAACTTATAATCATTAATTCATCAAACACTGAAGAAGCTCTTTGTTCACTTTCTTTAAATAATCAGAGACGAGCCCAACCGTCGTGTTATCAATCTTTCACTTGAACACAAAAGCGTTACCTTATTACTCTGTTTAATACGTACCAGGATCTTTTTCCGCATCCTTAGCAGCCAATCTAGAGTCTCCCACTAGTGTGTTGGACAGCCTAGGAGTAGACTGGGAGACTGGGAGACCGCCAACCAATCACGTCGTCTTTGCCCATCTCCGTGCTCTGCTTTCCATTGAACTGGCCTTGTTTGTTTTTCATTATGTGGGCCCAGTCTGGCCCTGGGATGCTATCAGGTTCCACTCATTGGGTTTTCTCGTTTCAGAGGACCGGTTAGTGGGTCCCCGTTGACCTGTTGCTCTCTCTCTCTCTCTCTCTCTGTCTCTCTCTGTCTCTCTCTTCTCTGTCTCTCTCTCTCTGTCTCTCTCTCTCTCTCTCTGTCTCTCTCTCTCTCTCTCTCTCTGTCTCTCTCTGTCTCTCTCTCTGTCTCTCTCTCTCTCTCTCGTCGCCTCCTATCAGCCAAGATGAGCTCTCTCTCACATTAGGCCTGCAACGTTGTTGGCTTTTGTGTTGGTTGTTGGTGTTGTTGTTGTTCTTCTTTTTAAAACTAATAATTACTCCTCTGGTTCCAGTTAGCCAAATAGAGTTTTGAAAAAAATTATAATGGTAATGAGCAGAACAGATGCATTTTTTTTGTTTTTACAGACATTTTGGTGTCGCCTAACTGTTCTCGTTCCACGCCAGGTGGACGGGCTTCGTAGATCAGCCGTGTTTGTCAGATGCAACTGTCCCGTGGTCTCAGATTGGATGTATGTGGCTGTTTGAACAAGTAGGTTTGACATTTGAAAACTGGTCTACCTCCAAAAAAGTATTAATTAATTCAAAAGATGTGTGCCTGTGTGTGTCTATGTGTGTCTGTGTGTGTGTGTGTGTCTGTGTGTGTGTGTCTGTGTGTGTGTGTGTCTGTGTGTGTGTGTGCGTGTGTTAACTACCAAGCAACAACCGGCGAATAGCAGGTGTCTTCTGCCCCCTATTGATAAGAAATTAGATGATGTGGTTTTTCACCAAATTAAATATGAGGAGTTTATATGTTTATGTGTTCATGACACATTTTCTACGACTTCTCAACATATTCATAGCATGTCTCCATATATGTTTACCACTTCATCACACCCAAACACCTTTTTTCTATAAATTTCCATTTCCATTCCTCCATTGATCTCTATATTGATATCAATATTTGATCTTGGGATCAATAACAAGGGTGTTGTGTAGGCTACGCCCGTCTACACACACACACACACACACACACACACACACACACACACCACACACACACACACAGGAGGAGGGGCAACATGTAATTATGGGACAGATATGCAATTTTGGGTGCCCCTTTTACAAAATGTTCTTTGGGGGCCCCCAAACATCTGCCTGCTTATCCTTTTCCCTCCTACACCCCTGGATCTGAGCATTACCAAATGTGATGTGCAAAACTGTGACCTAAAACTCAATGAGGGGAGAGATTATAATTCTGCTGAAAGTGTTCTGAAGATGCCTCTACTTCATGTGGAGAAACGTGTCCGGTGTGTCGTTCTGTGTCCAGTCCTTATTAAGTACTTGTTAAGTATAAATCTGAGGTACTTTATTTGAGGATATTTCTTTTTTTTGTTGCTTCTTTATAGGCTTACTTCTAGGCAACTACGAGCAAATATTGTCATTTTTATTTTGTCATTTTAATTGTCATTTATTTTTCTGACAGCTTTACTTACTAGGCTTTATTCACACACACACACACACACACACACACACACACACACACACACACACACACACACACACACACACACACACACACACACACACACACACGAACACACACACACATAATGCATGCACTTAATCACACACACGCACACTTAATCACACACACGCACACATGCTGAAATCAATGGCATTTACAGAGCAGGAGCCCAGTGGGTCCTCTATTTCCGTCCCTCGCTCAGGTTTTTCAAGTCCTGCTGGATCCTGTCTGGTCTGAAGTGTCCTCCATCATACAAATCAGCAGGTGACTTTGAGGCCAGCCACCGGCAGCAACTAGAACGGCAGCATTTTTGCAAAGACATACAAAAAGAACGACTTACAAAAAGCCTGCAAAAATCCACACAAAACTTGCTAATGCTATTTGTGCACGCTTTGATAAGTTATACAATAGGATATGATACGATACTAGGGATTAAAACTGTAATACCAAAGCATACATGCACCACACATGGACCCCCCCCCGACAAACCAGTCTGACGGGTAAACATTGAGGGATCATCGTAGAGTTCAACCGTACCAAGTCAGAGTAGCCCCTAAGGTAACGCCCGATCTTATCCTATCGTGTACTACTACTACTACGACTAGGTGCTACTACTACTAATACTACAACTGCTACTACTACAATTGCTACTACTACAACTACTACTACTCGGTCCTACTACTACTACTACTACTACTAGATCCTACTTCTATTACTACAAGGTCCTACTACTACTACTACTACTACTACTACCACGAGGTCCTACTGCTATTACTGGGTCCTAGGTCCTCTACTACTACTACTATTAGTAAAAGACAGGGCCACTATTTCCTGGGGGTCCACCTTGTGTGTGTGTGTGTGTGTGTGTGTGTGTGTGTGTGTGTGTGTGTGTGTGTGGAGACCCGGAGGTTTTACACACCCTGCTCAGAAACAGCAGGGCTATGGGTGTCCAGTTGCTATGGCAACAAGACTCCTGACATCATAGCGGCAGACACCAGGCGCTCCTCCACACACACACACACACACACACACACACACACACACACACACTACAAAGGACTTATGATTTCCTGTAGACAGACAAAATGATACCTTCAGATTTCCAGAAAACACTAGAATAGACTAAATACAAATTGTCTATGTTTATGATGAATACCATCGTAATTTTACCTGTCTGACACACACACACACACACACGACACACACACACACACACACACACACACACACACACACACACACACACACACACACACACACACACACACTTATTAAATGTGTGGGATGTTTCACTGAGAATGCAGTACAATATTTATGATGCTATAGATAATATAAGAGTGATTGTGTTATCAGCTCTGAGACAGCAAGACGTTATAGCGGAGACTGGCCACAGGATGGCAGTGTTTAACGACAAATAGCCGGCTGGGTGAAATTACTTCTTATGAAACTTTTTCACTCTGAATACATAGTTCACACAAATAATTCCCACAAATGACATGAAATGACAGGGACATCATTCAAACGCGTGAATCCTTAATTATCAAGTTCATAAAAGTGTCCAAGGATATTTGTTGCTGTGTTTTGGATGTCATTAATGTGTCTGCATTAATTAAGAAATGAATGCTGAACCAATCTCACCATATGTGTGTGTGTGTGTGTGTGTGGTTGTGTGTGTGGTTGTGTGTGTGTGTGTGTGTGTGTGTGTGTGTGTGTGTGTGTGTGTGTGTGTGGTGTGTGTGTGTGTGTGTGTGTGTGTGTGTGTGTGTGTGTGTGAATTATGGGTGTGAATTGTGGGAAAGGCACAACCATGTGAAATAGCAATGGGTAGGTAAAAAATGGAATATTACTCTGATGGTTATCAGAGTTATACTTTATATCATAAAGTAGTTCAGCAGTTCAAATGAAAAGGATATGATTTCATTCCGAACTGCTTTTAAGTTTACTTAGAGAAAACAATAATCATTACTTAAGTTGTCATGGAATATGTTTTTATAAATACGTGCGATACTAATGTTGTTTGTATGAACCATTAAATAACTAATCATCTGTTTACTTTCCAATTAGCCAATTATATATTTGCTATGCATACAAACACTTAGCTCTCGGTGCTATTAATTGGCAATCAAGCCAACTTTAGCATTTTATAACACTTGTAATGTAATGGAAATTATGGACATTGTTACAGGCAAATGTTCAGAGGACAAATGGTGTGGCACTGCAGCATTTGGGATATTAATCTCGACAATGAGGGTCCCATCAGCAGCACAGGCCCGTTCAACATTAACATGCCTTATTTAGCAGACATCAGCCGATTAACTACACTTTAGTCATTTATGTGCAATTAGTCAGACACATTTTGTTTGAATTGTTAAAGATAATATGCCGTCCCGTCATCAAGATATAGATGTGCCACACGGTGACATCTACTCTCGAGTCATCTTTCAGGCTACATTGGATTTAAATGGATCTCATTTGAAGGGGTTCTGTTCACCAAGCAAAGTGGATTCTCTCTCTCTCCCCCCCTCTCTCTCTCTCCCCCTCTCTCTCTCTCTCTCTCTCTCTCTCTCTCCATCCATCCACTTCTCACTGCACTTTGTAGTGGCGAGTGGATTCTTTGTTGTCATCCCTGACTTCATCACGTAATTGAATGGAGAATAGTTTTATAGAACATTTTTTTAAAGAAAATCATTCAAGTGTTGCCATTCAGGTTGTACAAGGATTACTGAAGGTCTACTTCTTTTGCAGAATGCTAAAATAAAGTGTCAAAAGCATAAACCCCTGAAATGAATGATCTATTCATAATTATTTAATTCTCAAATTTTTTGTGGATGTATGGGCTCTTTCAATCTCCTAGTCCTTTTATAAGGTTACTGTGTACAAGGGATAAATTATAAAGAGGTCTTTAGTTTGTGAAAACTGCAAGGTCTGAGCACATAGAATAGCATTTACGTTTTCTAAAGCAGCCTGCTTCAGGCGTGGAGAGAGAACAGGATCAGGATCTCTCTCTCTCTCTCCTCTCTCTGTGTGATGACAACTTGAATACTAGACTGTTGCACCTGAAACTTGCAGCAGCAACTGCATCTCTCCAGGCAAAGCACTGCAGGTCATGCCACTTGCATGGAACATTTGACATGCCATGCCATGGCTTGTAAAACACAGCCATTGTTTGTGTTTGTGCTTCTGATCAACAACAACCAACAACAACAACAACAACAACAACAACAACATGTGGTGGTGCTTATTGTTGATCCCTGTTCCGTTCCTAGGACTGTCAGGTAGAACTCAAAAGCACGGCCAGGAGACAGAAGAGCTGCAGTATAATGAGCGAGGTCAAAACAGAGAGATCAGTCGATCGAGCAAACAAAACCGACCAAAGGGGCAGACGAAGAATCAAAATCCGTCAACAGACAGGCAGGGTCAGAACAGGTAGATCAGGAACTGGGAATACTGGAGCGCTTGGTGAAGTACACGAGACAATCAGACGGGAGTGGCTGGATCTGAAATGATATGAGTTTTATTGATATGCAGGAAAACAAAACCAGATCAAAGAAATAAGAGGAAGAATCAGTGATATTCGTGACGATACCAATGACATTGGCAAGTGGTCCGGTGGGAGCAGCTCTTGTGTTATCAGTTATACTGTTTACATGTTTCCTCGAGCAAACAGAGGATGTCTTGCTGTCCAAATGGACTCGTTGATCTCCCCTGTGGAACGACAAGTGAAGCATGACCGGTAATGTTTGACTTTCTCCAACAGACAATTCCTTGTTGATTATATTGGTTGTCGGGTCCCAACAGCAAACAAACACATAATGAGAGCAATGTGTTAAACAGCCAACTCTGACATTGTCACATCAAGGAGTATCATCACAGTTTGAGGTGTCCTGACCAGTTTCTGGGGCGCCACGCTGGCGGCGGAACATCACACAGCGGTGGCAGCTCGCATTCCGCACATGAAAGTGAAACCTTTACTTTTTTGGATGTTGTAGAAAAAGTTTTTTTTACAATCCGCCGCCACGTCTGCGAATCCGTGTTTACCGCCTCAGCCCCGCCATCAATTATTCAGCACGGAGGCTGTGTGAGGATTTGAGGAGGCCCAGCAGGGGCACCTCCCTTTGTTTATGAAGGATTCCTATGCGTAAACATGAGGCTATGCCTGGCAGAAGATATCACAGCTCAATAATCTATCCCCACGGCGCGCACTTCATAACGGAACATCAAATGGCGGGATGTGTTCAACGCAGGGACTCGTACACTTCTTAACCTGACGTTTCGTAACATTTTTGGAATATTGGTAACACCCTCCCACCCTTCCCCCCAAAAAATAAAAAGATAAGAACTAAAACTTTATTCTGAATCTGAAAAATACTTCTTCAAAGGTGCATGTCTCTCCGGGAAATGTCTACTTACCTGCTAAAATGTTCTATTAATCTACCATGCCGGTGATATAAAGTCCCGTAGGCATGATAAGCTACTAATAAATGCCTTTTGAAACGAGGCTCTTAGTTGCAGGAAACCGTGGCCTCTGACAATCATCTGCTGGTTTTCGTACACTGCTTTCCACACGGAAGCCCCTCACTGGGAGGATATGGCACGGGTAATTGCGCAGACGAGGGGTCCCTGTGGTAAATTGTTAAAATCAGATTAAGCGCGTCCCCAAACCAAAACCAAAATCCCCTCAAACACACACGTGTACGTACGTTCACACCCAAAAAAAACCCCAAGACATTACAGCCGGCATTCTTGTTTTTGGGTACCCTTTTCAAAAGACCATTTGAACATTGTCAAACCGAAGACTCCGGTTTGTCTCTCGCGGCGTTAACCGTCGCCGGCACATTTCGGCGGCGTAATGAGCTTCCAATTGGCCCATTTGTTTTTTTCCCCCGTTGCGTTACCTGAGTTAAACAGCTCCCCAGACACGCCAAGCTTCTGGCGATGTCCCTCAATTTGAGCCTTAATGAAAGCTTTGTCCCACTGGCTGTGAGGCTCTTCCCTGACAGCACATCTCCCCGCTCTCAGACAGAGTGCCAAAACAAGATGGCGCTCGCTCTGGAATGAGCCCCCCCCCTCCACACACCCCCACACGCCTCCGACCCCCCCCCCCCCCCCCCCCCCTCCTGTGATGAGAAACGCCGCCTGTCTCGTTGCTTATTGCGCTGGTATTTAAGGTGGCTCGGCATGGTGATTCCAAGAGCCCCGTAGTGTCAAAAGTGATTCCTCCTGCTCCCGCCCTTTAATGCTCTAACTCAACAAACCTGACCGTTGTCATTTTCCCCCTGTTGGCTTCACCAGCGCTGTGTGTGTAAAGGAAGGAGAAAAAAGAAGAAGTATATGCTGTATATATATATATATATATATATATAAAAGATTCCAGGGAGTGTGTAATAACCTTCAAGGAAAGGGCTGTGATTGCACGACCATTTCACAGCGCCGAGGTCCTCTCTCTTGCCCGCTTCCCCTAAAGCAGTAAAACGCTGCGGAAAGGGGCTGAGGAGAGCGAAGGGCAGCCAGGCGGGGCCGCGCCGTTTTGTCAGGACTGAAAGATTGAAGAGGTGTGTGTGGAGCCGGGCGGTCTGCGCGGCGGGACGCACTGAGGTTTCTGTGTTGTTTAGCAACACACACACACACACACACACACACACACACACACAAAAAGCGGGGGCATCCCTACGGCCTAACTACTGCTTTCGCCACACACACACACACACACACACACACACACACACACACACACACACACACACACACACACACACAAATAAAAAATAAATAAAAATTAAGTGAGAGAGGGGAGCAAAAAAAATTGAGCTGGAAAATGATAGAAAAACGCTGACAGGGGAGAGACAGTCTAATCCTAATGGCATGCCAGGGGGCACGGCTTGCCCCACAAACAGGACCCCTCTGACTTGAAGCACAATTTACCGATCCCCACGACCCCACCCCCACCACCCCTACCCGCCCCCACCCCCACCCCTATCACCCCACCCTGGCCTTTTTGCCCGCATCAAATGGAAAATCACAAGACAAACACAGCAACCATAGTTGACCCGGGAAAGTGGATGAATGGATTCCATTTATGGAATAGAAATCCTTCTGTGTGTGTGTGTGTGTGTGTGTGTGTGTGCGTGTGTGTGTGTGTGTGTGTGTGTGTGTGTGTGTGTGAGAGAGAGACACCTGACAAAAGGTTTACTTTAAAAAGGCATCAAAGTGGACAACCAACCGGCAGTTATTTGAGGTGAACCTTCAGATCCCATGCAGGCAGCGTACTGCAGCATCTAGTCGCTGAGCAGTCTCCTGTAGTATCGGACCTACACTATACAACTTGTTTGATACGTGAAACTTCCTGTGCTTCCTGTGCTTCCTGTGCAGTAAAACATGTCGCCCTCATTGTCCGTGGGGGTGGGGCTCTGGTGATTATGTTTTATGCTTTTGGGTATGCTTCCCCCCCCCCCCCCCCCCCCCCCCCCGTCGACGGGTTTTAAAGCCTGTAACTGCTAAAGGTTGCCTTGGTCACCTCCCCGCATGCGGGTGTTGTTGACTTTGCAGAAGGTTAAGCAAGGCATTGTGGTGGTAAATGGTTGTTATATGGGTGGGTTAAGCATCATAAAGCCAGCGCCAGGTTGTAATCCTCTCCGGTTTCTTCAAGGCCTCATTGATCGCCGCATTACTGCCGCGCCGTTATTGGTCGGACTGAAACAAGGTTATCATAAAAGGGGGACGTGGTGGCGGCACGGTGGTGGTTTAGCCTATTGGGTCGACTGACTTCACGGAGCACATTTCGTTTAGTGTTGGCGTGTTCTCGTCCCCGCATGTTTGTTCCCATGGTGTGGACCCCGTTCTCCATCTGTAGTCCAAGACACCCAACACTAAAATGCACCAGTGGTCATGCATTTATCTGCCTGCTTTCTTCCCGGTGGCCACAATCACCTTGGATTGAAGGTCCATCATCATCCCTCCCTGCTGTCTTGGTCGATGGGCAGTTGCAGTTGCCGCCTCCGCCTCTAGATGTCACTGTTGGCTCGCTGGCTCGTCCGCAGCGGCGTCTCAAAACCTCCACGACAACAACAACAACAGATGGAGCCGATCATCAAGTCTTAGATCATATTTATCTTTCTTTGTTACCGCTTGTAAAATAACTCTCTCCCTCCAGATAAATAAACTACAAATTGCAATTGGCGGTACACATTGGCGCAAGTCGTCGTTTCCGATTGAGATCCACGGCAACAAGAAAGAGACGTGAATATATCGAGCAATTTGTATGACGGCAATTAAGCTAAAAAAAACAACAACACTTCAGGTGTATTGTCATGTTTATTGCGTTTATTGAGGAAAACCAAACAACTTAATTAATGGCGGAGTCCTTTTAACTTTCCTCCGCATGAATCCGGATCGTTTTTTAATAGGCACTAGGTCCTGAGTAATTATATTGTAAATAAGAATTAATATCAGAACATTCCCTCTCCTCCCTGCTTGAGTTGCTTTCCAAGTACAGACCGAAATCAGTCATCAGGACGTAATATAACAAGACTTTACTGAGTCACAACAGTGGCCTCCAGATGTCCCTTCCCGCCTTCTCCATCGTTTTTTGTTCGTTCGTCTTTTCTTCTCAACACACGTGGCTCGCCGCTAATGAGGTCGACGGCGATTGGCTGAAGTTAACCCCGCCCCTTTAGCTCCTTGAGCTGATTGGACGTGAGAAGACGCGCAGGCTCCTTCTGATCGACGTACTCAATCAGATCAGTGAGTAGTGTGTGTGTGTGTGTGTGTCACTTTATTTAGTCTATTTGAGGCCACGGTCACTTTTCACATTTCACCATTTCATTTAAATCGTAGGAAGATACTGTATATAATGTATACGTGTAGACTTGAAAAAGAAAACAGAGGCTTGTGAAGTGCGTGTGTGTGTGCCTGCGTGTGTGTGCCTGTGTGTGTGTGAGCGTGTGCTGCCAGTGGTATACTTCAGTTTTGTTTGGTCGAACCAAAGACTTTACTGAACTCCTAAAAATCATCGTGGGTTACCACCCGCCGGCCTCAGTGTTGTGTAAAATGATTTAATCGTACATTGTCTTTTAGCCACACACACACACACACACACACACACACACACACACACACACACACACACACACACACACACACAAATAAAAAATAAAT
Organism: Coryphaenoides rupestris; assembly: GCA_002895965.2. Classification (NCBI taxonomy): domain Eukaryota; kingdom Metazoa; phylum Chordata; class Actinopteri; order Gadiformes; family Macrouridae; genus Coryphaenoides; species Coryphaenoides rupestris. The sequence continues at coordinate 16,020 of PIJE02000850.1, forward strand.
AAAAATTAAGTGAGAGAGGGGAGCAAAAAAAATTGAGCTGGAAAATGATAGAAAAACGCTGACAGGGGAGAGACAGTCTAATCCTAATGGCATGCCAGGGGGCACGGCTTGCCCCACAAACAGGACCCCTCTGACTTGAAGCACAATTTACCGATCCCCACGACCCCACCCCCACCACCCCGCCCCCACCCCCACCCCTATCACCCCACCCTGGCCTTTTTGCCCGCATCAAATGGAAAATCACAAGACAAACACAGCAACCATAGTTGACCCGGGAAAGTGGTGTGGTTCTGTGTGTGGTGCTTCTGTGTGTGTGTGTTGTGTGTGTGTGTGTGTGTGTGTGTGTGTGTGTGTGTGTGTGTGTGTGTGTGTGAGAGAGAGACACCTGACAAAAGGTTTACTTTAAAAAGGCATCAAAGTGGACAACCAACCGGCAGTTATTTGAGGTGAACCTTCAGATCCCATGCAGGCAGCGTACTGCAGCATCTAGTCGCTGAGCAGTCTCCTGTAGTATCGGACCTATACTATACAACTTGTTTGATACGTGAAACTTCCTGTGCTTCCTGTGCTTCCTGTGCAGTAAAACATGTCGCCCTCATTGTCCGTGGGGGTGGGGCTCTGGTGATTATGTTTTATGCTTTTGGGTATGCTTCCCCCCCCCCGCCCCCCCCGTCGACGGGTTTTAAAGCCTGTAACCGCTAAAGGTTGCCTTGGTCACCTCCCCGCATGCGGGTGTTGTTGACTTTGCAGAAGGTTAAGCAAGGCATTGTGGTGGTAAATGGTTGTTATATGGGTGGGTTAAGCATCATAAAGCCAGCGCCAGGTTGTAATCCTCTCCGGTTTCTTCAAGGCCTCATTGATCGCCGCATTACTGCCGCGCCGTTATTGGTCGGACTGAAACAAGGTTATCATAAAAGGGGGACGTGGTGGCGGCACGGTGGTGGTTTAGCCTATTGGGTCGACTGACTTCACGGAGCACATTTCGTTTAGTGTTGGCGTGTTCTCGTCCCGCATGTTTGTTCCCATGGTGTGGACCCCGTTCTCCATCTGTAGTCCAAGACACCCAACACTAAAATGCACCAGTGGTCATGCATTTATCTGCCTGCTTTCTTCCCGGTGGCCACAATCACCTTGGATTGAAGGTCCATCATCATCCCTCCCTGCTGTCTTGGTCGATGGGCAGTTGCAGTTGCCGCCTCCGCCTCTAGATGTCACTGTTGGCTCGCTGGCTCGTCCGCAGCGGCGTCTCAAAACCTCCACGACAACAACAACAACAGATGGAGCCGATCATCAAGTCTTAGATCATATTTATCTTTCTTTGTTACCGCTTGTAAAATAACTCTCTCCCTCCAGATAAATAAACTACAAATTGCAATTGGCGGTACACATTGGCGCAAGTCGTCGTTTCCGATTGAGATCCACGGCAACAAGAAAGAGACGTGAATATATCGAGCAATTTGTATGACGGCAATTAAGCTAAAAAAAACAACAACACTTCAGGTGTATTGTCATGTTTATTGCGTTTATTGAGGAAAACCAAACAACTTAATTAATGGCGGAGTCCTTTTAACTTTCCTCCGCATGAATCCGGATCGTTTTTTAATAGGCACTAGGTCCTGAGTAATTATATTGTAAATAAGAATTAATATCAGAACATTCCCTCTCCTCCCTGCTTGAGTTGCTTTCCAAGTACAGACCGAAATCAGTCATCAGGACGTAATATAACAAGACTTTACTGAGTCACAACAGTGGCCTCCAGATGTCCCTTCCCGCCTTCTCCATCGTTTTTTGTTCGTTCGTCTTTTCTTCTCAACACACGTGGCTCGCCGCTAACGAGGTCGACGGCGATTGGCTGCCAGTGGTATACTTCAGTTTTGTTTGGTCGAACCAAAGACTTTACTGAACTCCTAAAAATCATCGTGGGTTACCACCCGCCGGCCTCAGTGTTGTGTAAAATGATTTAATCGTACATTGTCTTTTATGCTCGCAATTCTTTGGTGTTAACAATGCTGCTTTTATCGCATTTCTTACGAGCTTGTAATTCACATTTAGATTGAAATGCCATAACTGAGTTGAAAGTAACATATTAGCCAGCCAATGAAATGCTTAAAATATGAAGGCCTGATTTTAATATAATTCATAATTTGTGTGTGTGTGTGTGTGTGTGTGTGTGGGTGGGTGCACATGCATGCATGTGTATATGTGTGTGTGTGTGTGTGTGTGTGTTGACACTTTTGAGAATAATGATTATTGTAACATAAAAGCGATGACATTTTCCTTATGAAACATTTTGACATTTTACAACATCAATGACAAAAAACCAAAAGCTTCCAGTGGTCCAATCAAACGCATGTACACTGACATACGGTCAATATAAGACCTTCCATCTCATACACTTGCTCTCTGGGAGTGACTTTTTATTTATTTATTTTTTATCGACGGTGGTTCTTGTCCGGCAATCTTGTTATGATTCAACACTTGGATAGTTTTACACTTGGACTTATTTTATTGTATTTTTTTCTACAGCCTTATTCAGCAGGCATGCATAATTCACACCACAATTTCTTCAGAAATGGCATTCTCTAGTTATTTTATGACTTTTCACTGGTAAGAATTTTCATTCTTACCAGTCAAATTTTAATTCTTTCTACTAACAATTTAATTGAGTTTGTTAGTCTTATTATCCATCTTACTCATATCCATAAGATAGTGGCGTAATTCTGAAGCCAATATTAGGAATTTGAGCCTTTAGCCAAATACCTTTAGCCAAAATACGGTTTTTTTTAAGTGGTCACTTTGCAAGTGGACCAACAGCTTTTGATGTTTCTATTAGCCTCCCAGCCTACCCAGTGGACTGTAGCAACTGGTAGGCTGATCTATCCACCATACTTCTAGGTTGACACTCCCACTTGTGACCAGAGATGACACTGGTTTTTGAAACGGCTTGGAATGTCTAATCACGCTCACACCTGGTGGTATAATAGGAGTAGTAGAAGCATGTGTCTAGATTGTAAGTGTAAGTATTTTGGAAAAAATGTATACCTTTTGTACAATATACAATATACACTATAATATACAATATGTTTCACTATGTGTTTTTAAAACACTGCCAACAGCGTCAAACTTCAAAGTCTGTGAATAATTATACTAATACAAGTCAAGGTAAAACCTTATAGTGCCAACATGAGGATATTGGAAGACAGTGACTGGTCTTCATCTATTTGTTCAAATGATCCCGGGAATCTGTTGGTCTAAAATGTATTTAATCGTGATGTGTATGACGACGGCAGTATTAGCGAACAGCCCAGCAGAGAGAGTCATAGCCTCTAGGGCCGTGTCTATGAATTGATCGGACGAGCGGGCCGGTGATGCACAACTTCTGGTGATGCTGCCGGCTGACAGACAGCAACCGGATCAGGACTTTCTCCCTCGCGGGTTAGCCTGCCACAGACCTCAACCAATCCCAAACAATGCACTGTGGTGATACTCTCGCCCTGTATGTGCTTGGCTGTCTTGTGCTCAAATCACTATGATCATGTCGTGTGCTACCCTATCCTAGGAGGGGTGTCTTCTTCGGTGGGGGGGGGGAACCGGTTTCAGAGAATTCTCCACTATAACTCATAGGTCGTCAGTACACGTCCCATACACCAGATTCCACGACTGTGTCTTCTTGAAGAGTCATTTGCCTGCTTGGTTTTAGAGGCTTTCCCTTTCTTGAACGCTATAGTTGAAGGCTGTCCAGAACCACAGCAGGTGTGAGGCTGTAAGGATTTAATGTTGAATTATTCTACATCTTACCCTATACGTGCCATGTATGCTCCGTCCACTTACTTAATAATAATGCCATGCTATAATAATGTAAAGCACAAGGACCATGATGACAGCTGGGATAGGTTGAGAAAACAAGACTTAAGTGTAAAACAATTTGATGATGACCAATAGCACGCAGAAAATGTGTTCATTGTAATGCGTGGAACACATTATATTTATAATGTATTTATCTCAGAAAACATTTAGGCCTATTTGGGGTAATATAAATGACTCTATAAATGACTATTCAATAAAGCATGAGCAGGAACAACAATTGTATTATTCTGATCTATCTTAAACATTATTTATAACCTTGAGCTCAACTGTGTCATTCAAATGAGGCATATTCTGTCAAGGACTTGTTAGGGTGAAGACTGGTGAAGTGAGACACTTTACCAGAGCCACATAACTTATATATTACACATAACATATATTGTTATATCATACTTGCTTATGATGAGCTCAGTGTTGTTTTTGATGGATGGCAATATATACATGTAAACGTACGAAGGATTAAGCTTAACTGTTCCACTAAAAGTGCAGGCATTTTCTGCAACATGCACAGGGAGTACAAGTTGCCAAAAAAGACAGCAAACAGATCCCGGATGACGATGAGGAGGAGGAGGATAGTGCTCACAGCCTGAAGGGACTGAAGAGGTTTATTCTTACAATAGTCCAGAGACTGCAGACGGTTGACAACAAACTGCTGGAAAGTCAAAGAATCACCAAAGATATAACAGTCAAGGAGTCATATTTTTAGACAGGCTTCTGGGTTAGAACTATGTTTGTACTGTTTGTGCCGCATTTGCATGTGTATGTGTGTGTCTGTGCTAATTCTATATTATCATGATGTTGTTGTAAAACACTGTGTGTCTGTGAAAAGTATATAAATTAAATTGTGTAAATTAATTTTTTTATCTAGAACCACAACCAATGGGAGGATGGAGCTGAATGAGAGGAAAGGTCGGATATTTGACTTGGAATGTGTCTTTTTACTGAATTGTTAGCAATTAACAGTTAATGAGTGCATTTTCTCAGTGTGATCAATCTCAAAGTCTCCCCTCTCCTCTGCTTCTATAGGTGGATGTATGAGCTGTGCAGCTCCTGACTAAGGAACAGCACCACAGTGTCTTGTTCCTCTACCCGGTCCGTGTGAAACCCCAAAGACTATCATAACACATTGAGAACTTGGATAGACGCACGCAGTCTCATCTTTATTTAAGGCCAGCATAATGTTGAATGTCGATTTTTAGAGACAAGCTTGTGTGTCCAACTCATTTAATTTATTTTATGATAAAAAATTTATTGAATTAAATTCAAATAGGTTGGTCATATGGTAAGTATTAAACTTAGTATTTCTGATATATATTATATCACTGGAATATATTAAAAGTGAATCAGATTCCAAACTTCAAAGTTATATTTGGAGTTCGCCTGAGTGGCCGTTTGCATGGGAAGTATATGCAAATGAGCAAACATTATTCAACCAATCAGTGTGGTTCAGAATAGCGCAATCATTTACATCACCAGTGTCAATTTGGATAAGTGCTAAGCTTCCGCACTATAGGCACACAGGGGCCGCAAAATCGCACATAAACACAATTTACTCTCAAGCCATGATTCAGAGTCACTCCAAATCGGTTGGGGAGACTTATGTCATCGCTCCCGAGTGAGGTCCCCAAGAGAATCGCTGGAAAACGGTGTTCGCTGGGGTTTGGCGGTGCGTGCTGTGAATTGAATAGATTTTGAGGCTGTGAGGAGCTTGAATTTGTATTCTTAGTTTTGGTAGTAGTGTTATACTTGTTATAATTATTTTTATTAATAATTATTTTTATAATCTTGTATTTATTTTATATGCTATTTTTTTGTGTCATTATTACTACAGCGTTATTCAGCAATCCAGTCTAGCGTCAGCTTTTCAACAGCCAGCATCGGCATCGCAATTTCTTCAGAAATTGCCTTTAGCTCTGTTTTGTATTCCCAAATGTGTATGCCGAACATCTTTTTTTTGGGGGGGGATTTATTTGAAAGATATCTTGACAAGAAGTAAGACTTCAGATACACAGCTGCACTTGATTTGAACATAAAACGCATTCCTTAAGTGCGCAAATAAGACACACTTGGCATGCTTGCTGTATTATTAATGATGTTCCATGTAGATTGGGGAATGTCTGATCTTTTACGATGAGTTGAGGATATATGATCATGACGACATGTCTGGTGGCTTTTCAGTTTGGACCTTTGCTTCTGCTCGCACTCTTTGAATTTCATCTTCAGTATCAGAGGAGCGTGTTTAGCTGAGCATGTGGTAGATAACACCACGCTTCATCAGGACACAGTCACATCCATTCAGACCGCCAAACAACTCATCTACATTCTCCAGCACAAAGCATTTCAAGCTTTTCATCAAGGGGAAGAACAGTAGAAGGAGAGAGCGTTTCACAATTTATATACGTATGTGTCCCAGCAAGTCCAGCATTTGGAGTCGGGAATAATATGCATAGTATTCACTCCAGAAATAATATATGAAATAATTTATTGAAGTGGCATTTGAAAAAGATGTATCGCATGGTATTGTATTGTATTTTATTGTATTGTGTAAATGTATTCTACATCCAACATCTAAGGTTAGGAGCAGACTAATCTTCACATTCCAGCTGTTCTGGGATCAAACAGCTGCATTGTTAACTTGGTGTTGTCATAATATTAAGTCATATTTCAAGTCAAAGTTGGCTTTTTTTTTTACAACACTTGTACAGCTGCTGAGCAGTCTGCGCCCCATTAAGACGGTGTCTTCATGAAGCGATAGACAGTGGATGCTCGGAGGTTATTGGTTCTTTCTTTCTTCATTAATTCATGAACACGTTTGATATTTATCCGCACAGCTAGCAGCATTGCATTTGGAAGGCCCTGTCCTCTCTCAGTGCTTTCTAAAAAATACTGGATTCTTGGAGGGTTAATTACACCGCAACCGCATTGCACCTAGAGGAAATCCAACAACATGTCCGCACTTACGTCCGAACAATAGGCCCTCTTCTAAGGATGGACACACGGGTTGTTTACAGCGGGTTATTATGTCCACTTAACTCCAATGTTTCAAAGTGACCATCCTGGTAACCAAGGGAAAAAACAGCAGCGTGGAGTGTGTGTGTGTTCGGTGGCTGGTTTAAGCAGCCTCACCTGGCCCAGTTGGCGTCTGAGGTTGGGTGAGGCTGTGCACCTGAGTAGGGATGGGTTCAAGACCTGGTTCTATAAGGACTTGTTTTTTCTCATCCGAAAATCAATCAGGTCCGAGCTTATTGATACTACTATCAAGACTTAGGGTCCTATCACATAAAAAACTTTGTCTCGAGGGACAAGAATTATGTCATTTAAATCACATCACTGGTGCACAAACATACTTCGATTGTAGTGCGGATATATTACATTTCTATAGAGAAGGCTAGCATGCACCATCTGCTCTGTCATTCATTCTACAAAACTCTTACAATTGCCTGTGTCCTTTGGGGAAGCACTAGAAAACGTCACTTCAGGTGGCGGGGAGGAGGGACTTAGCTACAAGCAGCTTCAAGCTGTCTCCTCCTTGAGCCTGCTCACACCAGGTGTGTTTGGAGATTTCTAATCAAATGTTCCCTTCATGTGTGTCAGACTGAATCAAAATAACGACTTGCGAGCCTCAATGCATTTTAATAATCGGAATGGTTTTTTTAACGTCTGGTATAAGAGGCCAAATAAGTCACCACATTACAACTGTATTTGTTCATATCTGAATGGCACAAACTACGTTATCTTCCTGGCAATCAAATGTGGGTGCTGCTCTCAGGCAGAGATGGTGGGTGGAGAATGGTAGGACTTTACCTTGCAATGTGCACTACCTACGTCACCTCGATGGCTGCAGAGAGCTCAGTGGCTCAATATTGAGCGTTTAGCTTCTGTTGCGCTGTGTTCTCTGTTCATCCTCAGTTTGTCTCATATCTTCAAGTGGCCTTGGACCAGCACTTTCACTTCACTGGCTACCATGGCAACAGGTAAACCCAAAGGAAGTTATTGGGGGCCGCAGTCAGTGGTGTTTTCAATGAAAAATGTTGAAACTTGAATTCATAGCACGAGTTCAAAAGGGGGAAAAAAAGTAATCACCACTGACTATGATTCCTGTGTGATGTGAGAAACGGCTGCATGCAGTATGCTCTGTGGTTCCTCAAGGTACTGTGGACAGCCTTTCACCATTTTCAATATAGTCAATATAGTATTTAGTAAAAAAAGGATTTGACACCTGCAGCTGGACTCTGCATAGCTCCCCCACCCTCCCTCTCCTAACCCTAGCACTAACTTATAAACTAAATAATAGTACTTACATATGTACCACAGCGATATATTGCTGTCTCTTTCGACAAATGTACTTATTGTTAGTCGCTTTGGATAAAAGCGTCAGCCAAATGCCCTAAATGTAAATGTACAGTATGAAGCCTATTATGGTGTTAATATATGAATACGAAAGGCAACACATTATGGGAATATTAGTAAGTATGAATAGTAAGTATATACATATATATACATATTCCATCAATGAATAGCACAAACCTCACCATCTCTGATAATCACAGGTTCTCTGATGATCACCAACATTTATTACTTGCTTCAGAGTGCGCAGTATACAAAGTATACAAGCCGGGGAAAACAGAATTCAACTTAAGTTTTGGCCATGCCTGGCTACCCCATGTTACGCTCCTTCTATACAGTGGCTGAGAAGTGCCAGACTTCATGAGACCGGTGCTGATGTTGTACTACAGCAGGGGGGTGATGCATAATTTACAAGTTATTACCCTTTCATCTTCTCAGGTCCGATCTCTCTCTCTCTCTCTCTCTCTCTCTCTCTCTCTCTCAGCGATACAGACCTATATCCTTGTGAACCCTTGAGATGTGGTAATGGGGAAGCGATCGTCTCTGCATAACAAGCACAGAGCGCGCTGCGAGGAGACTGCCGGCCCTTTTGCTTTAACTGCGCCCGTAGTTAGGACGGAAAGGGAATTTATAATGTATAGAGCAGTCTTTGCATTTGTAATGTTGTGCAAAACGGTTATCTCCTGCATGTGCAGTTCATGTGTGTCAAAACAAGCCAACCCTAGGGGTAAAAGCATGTTACGCCGTCAATGTATTCATTAATATAGTGTTTTATAATAAGCATAAGCTATTCTCTGCTATATTAATCAGGGACTGACTATTTACTGTAGGGTCATGGTCTCTCATCTTAGTCCCACTCAAAGCAGCTTTACAATTCTTATTATTCAATTATGGACCTGGCGAGCAGGAATTGTGTGCAGGCGTGTGAGTCGGCTACAACACAACTGATAGGGAAATATGCCATGGAAATGAGAGCTTTTATTCTTGCCACAGTCAATTTAAAGCGTGTGTCATGTCGTCATGTGGACATATTTGATCCATTGATGAGTCCATACAGTCGTGTTTAACGTCTCAATGTGTGATCTATTACTCATCGGTGTGTTTGTTCATCTGGAGAGACACAACGTTGACTTATCTGAGTGGCAACATGATCATTAAGTGTTATTCATTCTTAATGAAGTCTAATTCATAACCTTGTTCTTGTTCTTCTTCTTGTTCTTTTCTGGGTCTTTCAGAGATCATTTGTGGCGGGATCGAGGAGGGACGGATGTGACCCCACCACACCTCGTTTCCCTCCATGACTGGATACTATTGAGGAATTATCCCATCTCTTTTTTTTAATTATGTCTATTTATTTTTCCCTGGAATGGATTATTTTGACCTAAGACCTAAAACCCGGGGTCGTTTCTTCTTTTGACTGACGCGTTTCGGGCGGACCTTTAGCTTACTAACTAACTTAACTGAACTGAACTGAACTGAACTTACTTACTTTGCCCGGAGGTCTGGCATTTATTAAGTTTATTACGAGAACAGCCCCGACATGGATCAGGCCAGCGGCGGGGAGGACCCCAACAAACCCTCCAAAAAGAGGTCGAGCGAAGATGAGGGTAAAAACAAAAAGCTGGTAGGTGTGGCTGTGTGTTGATCAGGAGGGGTGGCTGGGTGGCCAGGTGATGAACCAATACACATCTCGATCAGCTAATCAATCAGCTAATCAATCAGCTCATCTGTAGTAACACATACCATAGGAGGGGTGGTTGGGTGGCCAGGTGATGAACCAATACACATCTCAATCAGCTAATCAATCAGCTAATCAATCAGCTAATCTGTAGTAACACATACCATAGGCATAGGCTGCCCAACTCCAGAGCGCAAGTGTCATCTCTCTCCCCTGTCTACCCTCTCCCTTCTACCCCCCTCTCTGTGTTTGTGTGTGTGTGTGTGTGTGTGTGTGTGTGTGTGTGTGTGTGTGTGTGTGTGTGTGTGTGTGTGTGTGTGTGTATGTGTGTGTGGTGTGTGTGTGTGTGTGTGTGTGTGTGTGTGTGTGTGTGTGTGTGGGGTGTGTGTGTGCCCAATCAGCTAATCTGTAGTAACTTTAAACACATAACATAGGCATAGGCTGCCCAACTCCTGAGCGAATGTGTCCTCTCTCTCTCCCCTCTCCCTTCTACCACTCTCTCTCTCTCTCTCTCTCTCTCTCTGTGACTCTGTGTGTGTGTATGTCTCTCTCTCCTCTGTTGACCCAAGTCTACCATTCACACATAGTGTTAACCTTAACACACGAGTCATGTGTGTTGTCTTGTTGAATAAATCACACACTCACACACTGATTTGCTCAGTTCCCCCAGTTGAGCCAAAAATATCACATGTTGTCATTGAGTATTGTGCAAAAAAGTGTCTCAAAATGTTGATATCTGGGTACTGCAGCAGCATATGCTAATTCAATTACTACTTAATGTATTACAATACTAATACACATCAGTGAAGATGTTGAAAGTGTTTTCACTTAGGCTAGTGCTTTGCTTTTGAAAAAGCACTCAACATGTCAACTGGACAGAGTACTTTTTCAATCAATACTGTAAAACCGAAGGCTTCTCATGAAAACTTTTGTTTCAGGTACTTTGTGCCGGAAACCTGAACAGTTCCTTTAGTCCTCTGGTGTACTTGTTCTGTACCATGTTCTGGGTGTCAGTTGGGGCTGTTTTGAAAAGTACAGCATCGCTCTTGTTGATAAGACGTATCAATCCATAATCAATGACAATAGCATTATCAGATTGTTGCACAGCAGGGAGACAGGGTACTGTACAACCAGGCTTTGAACAATATGGGCCCCTCTACAAGCAATATAATAAACATGGTTTGTTCTCGTTTTTACTTTTATACTGTAGCTTTTCTTTTTGCATGCATGACAGTGGGAAGAAGAACAATGAGGATTGTGTCAGAGCTGAGTCATATGCAAAAGTGCATAGTTACGTACCTTTGCATATCGAGGAAACTGTATTTTATGCTTCAGCATCAGTTTAGTTTGTTGTTTCGTTGCCTAGATATTGAGATCGCAAGAGGTCTCTCAGGAAGTGATCCACGCACCCAATGGGGTTGACATTAAAATTGGAATGTCAAGTCATGAGGAGAGAGGTGGACCGGTCTCAATTGGCCACTCCAAGAATAATTACTTCTCAGAATGAAGTGTGACTCGGAAAAAGTGAGAATGAACTTGTGATGACATTTTTGCGTCCAAGTGTTAACTTTTAATTACTTTTCGGAATGCAGACAACCAAGCCCTAATAATCCTGATGCGGTGGATGATCTGAGTGTGTGTATGTAGGCCTAGGTCTACTTAATTAAATAGTTCACTTTCTCTTGATCCATTTTGCTGTTTAGCTAGGCCTGTTCCGTCCACTCCAGTTTTGGCTGTTGTAGCTTCTATGAGAGGAAAGTACCGCTGTACAGTATTGACGTATGGGAATTGTGGACATTTGACTTAAACCAAGAGAGCTGAGTGACTAAGATAATATTTTCATACATTTAAAATCACACATTTCCCCTATGTCACTTAAGACAGTCCCATCTCATCTCATAGGCGTAATTGCTCTCCCCAAAGTTTGCATTTCAAGTGATTGTGATGTTATTTGTGTAAAAAATAAAGAGAGCGAGAGTTAGGCCCCTGTTATGAATACAAGGCATTTTAGACATTGTTAGACATTGTTAGACTAATATATTGTCTAAATTTGTATTGTAAAACAGGAGGCCTTGTGTTCAGATATCAGCTCTATTACTTACCACTTGGCACGTAGTCTTGTCTCACTCCTGTGTGAGCACTATCACAGTGTAATAGTGCTTTGCACACAGTTACCTCAAAGCTTGGATAGCAGTGGTGTTACCTCACTGCTAAATTGTTTGAGTGCAGTAGCCAACTGGTCGTGGTGGGCGAATAGCAAGGACCCGGACGGTAACAGAGGTCGACCAATTGTGCCGCTCCATTTTGAGCTGCTCTACCGGGAGTCCAATTACTCAACAATGTTTTGTTGGAGGAGGAAGGGGCTGGGAATTCACCACACAACAGGAGAATATGTGCTGTTGGCCATCAGGCTCCCAATGGGATATCGGAATGCAGCCCTCCTTGCCGCAGGAAACACCCAAAGCTGTCGTTGACACTGAGCCGTTTTGCTGTGTGTCGTATTGTGTGTCAGGTCAACCCTGGCTAAGGGTAGCAGTACCGTACAGCAACTCCTACACTACTACTTGCTTTTTGTCTCTGGCTGACTCAGAAAAAAGGTTTTCAGGTGTGTCCAGGACCTCAGACATGTCATGCATGGTATATATCCCAGCCGTTTAGGTTAAGATAAGGGGAAGTTATGGGGGAGCCACAACTACTTCCAGCCAAGCAGGGAATCCAGTGTGGTCTGTAATGACAGCATATAGACATGAGGTGTGTGCCTTGTGGTTGTGTCACGTGGGAAAGGAACCTCGAACACCACCTCATTAGGTGTAAAAATACTCTTAAACACACACACACCCAAAAGACCCAGCTCCAAGATCTGCTGAGGTCATCCATACTCTCTCTGACTCCCTCTCTCTCTCTCACTCTCTCTCTCTCTCTCTCTCTCTCTCTCTCTCTCTCTCCCAACTTCCGGAGGTCTGTGAGTCAGGCTCGCACCCTGTTGCTCAACCTCTCCTCCTTGCAGTGTGCAGCCCAGACTAGCTCTCTCACACACAGCTCTGAGATCAGGGGAGGAAGTCATAAGTCTTCTCTTGGGTGGGGAGGGGCGGGCCTCTTCTGTTTAGCTTGCCCTGTAGGGCGAACATGGAAAAGCAGTGTGTGTGTATGTGTACTCACTGATGGCCAATGCTTCAGTGAGTACACATGGACAGATTATGGGCTGGTTCATGTTTACGTTTTTGCTAAAGCTTGCATGAGCATGGTCATTTATTTGTCTCCTTTGTTGCCATTATGGTTGGATCTGGACTGTATGTGTGTTTGTGTGTGCACGCACACGTGTATGCGTGTGTGCGCCTGCATAAAGTACCTGCGGTATGAAGCTAATGTGTGGAAGCCGAGCGCACACATGCTTCAGTTTCAATCGTGCAGATAAGACTTGGAAATGTACGATTTGTTGTGTTTTCGCAATCCTAAAGAGACCCTTGACTCCACGCTTGACCGCTGTCAAACATTGCTAGGCCTGAAAGGCTGTGTGCACTGTACTGGTTCCACACGAGAATGGGACTGATTGAATGAACGCAGCCCTGTACGCACATAGTGGCCCGCCAAGGACAATGGCTACTGTGCACCTTTGGGAAAGTTTAGATAAGGGTAGATATAGCGAAAACTTCCTGAATGTGCCCTGTGACAGGCGAAGGGGCTTTAATATGCAGGGGGAAGCGACAAGAAATAATCAAATTTAATTAAATAATATTAAAATGAAAAAAAAAAAATAAAAAAGGGGCTTTAATATGCAGGGGGAAGCGACACAGACAGGATTCAGAGCATCTGGCTTTGACAGCATACCGCGCCCTCTGACAATATGGCAGCAGCATGTATCTGTACAGATCATGGATTATTCAGACTGGAGCAATGCATTTTAGCCTGAGCCTACAGGTCAACCCCATGCATGTGTATATATATATATATATATATATATATATATATATATATATATATACTGTATATATTATAGAAATAGATGTAGATAGAAAATACATTTGCCCAATTTATTATGACTTCCGATGTAAACAACACCCACTTCCAGTCTTCTCTCTGAATACAGAGACAGATCATTTTGTACAAATACAAATACAGATATGTGTATATATACAGTATGTGTGTGTGTGTATATGTATATACGTATATATATGTATATATATGTGTAAGTACACCATACGCAAATCTAAACAATTTGACATATATATGCGGACACAGAAATAGCCGGGTTGGGCTTAATGGGGTCGGTGCAGATGTGTGCCTTTGAACTGGGTGGGTGCACGCGATATGTATATGTAGTGGCCTGCATGTTGTATAGGCATATAGGCCCAGATGTTTATCTGTGTATAGACAACGTGATATAACCTAGAAGTTGTCTACAGAGAGAGAGAGAGAGGTGGGAAGAGAGAGAGAGGTGGAGAGGGAGGTGAAGAGGTGAGAGAGATCTGTAGATAGAGCGTTTTTCACAGACAGGAAGGTGGTGTGAGTCACACACACATTTTGCGTGCCAGAGTGGCAGCTCGGTTTACAGTATAGAATGTAATGGGGATGGGTGGGAACTGTTGACCGCCAGATTAGTTCCTTCGGATGAGTGTGTCTGTGCCGTGGAGGTTCCAGAAGACGGCCAGACTGTCAACAGTGGGCTGAACTTTTTGACTGCTCGACCTGCTCGACCGCCATCATCATCAGCGGCGGCGGTGACATTCTCAAACGACACCGCAAACATTGTTTTCAAAGAGCGCTGACGTCGTCGTGTCTCGCACACTGCCGGGCTGTGGGCCGCCGTTGCTTACTTTTCACATGGCATCATCTTGTCTGGTTGCATCAAGTCTACGCCGCGCTAATCGACGCTTCAGCACAATGTGTTCAGTGGCGAGTTATTGCAGCTGAATACTTTGGCGTGACAAATCAATTATGCCCAGTCCCCTACAAGCCTACAAGGGCAATAAACAAAAACGATGCCAGTACCCTCGTCCCACATCATTGCTGTGTAAAAGCTGAATGTTTGGGACCGTTAGCCAGCGCTTGCTGTTGCACAGCTCTCTGCCGTTTCACTGCCGCTCCCAAATGCAAATAGATCATACGAGTGGAATGATTAGGTGCATATTTCAAAAGTTGTCATGTATTTTCAGTTCCCCTAAAAAAATTTTTAAGCTCTGCAACTTTAAACAGCCACGGTGCTATTTTGGTGCATTATTTTGTGTTGGAAGGAAAAGTGCAACTTTCTCAGGCCTATATAATGTCAAGTTGCCGTTTCATACCGTGTTCGCCGCCAGTCGGCTGTGTGAGACTACGCTTTTTTTTTCTTTTTTTTTCCATAGCGAGGTGGTTTGTAACCGGTTAACGTTGTGATTCATTCAATTACACCATAATGATTGTAAACATAGGAGTAATTTAGCTTAAGTCGTTAAAATAATGACCATACGAGGAATGGAAGTTCAGCCCCACTTATGTGGTCTTATTGTAAAACTAGGGGCATCTATCAGGTCCCACCGGACCCAGGATCCTGTGTATCAGTGAACCTTCAAACTACTTTCTGCAGACTTCTTTCGGACTTCTTTTGACATACTGTCAGCTAGTCAATGAGCTGCTTAGTCTATAACAGCACTAGCTATATTTTCCATTCCCAGCACATTAAGGCTCTGTGTTTATGTTTGTATTTTTTTTGTACTCATTCAATTTGTGACTTTGTGAAGCGGGTTACCCTTCATTTTAAACCTGTGCCCTGCACAATACAGCATGCGTTGCGTTCAATAGTCAGCTAGTAACCCAATAAGGCCCTGTAACCCAATAAGGACCTAATTCACTCTAATCAGGGGTTACCATTGCTAAGTGAGTGATTACAGTTGAGCCGTCACACTTAACCTGCGTTATTTTGACAGGATATCTGATCCCCACGTCGTGATGGAGGTCTGTGTTGGCTCTGTAAACCAGCGAGCGCATTACTGTGGTATTTGGGAGCTTTTGCGGATTTATGGAGCATTTTAGGGTCACGCTCGGGAGTTAGCAGCACGCCGTTACCAGAGCTTGTCATATCCAATCATGCTTTCAAAATGCTTCCATATAGTTGCTATTCTTGGAATTATATAGGCCGAGATATATAAAATCGTTTGGAGTTGAGATTTTCTTGAAATTAACTCGTATTGAGTTTGAGAGTTCAACTTTATGCGGCTAGTAAGCTGTCGTGGGGTGGGGTTGGATGGGGGGTGGGGGGGATTATGAGACTCATTTGAGAAACAGCAGGAAATTGACCACATGTGAGCCTTTCAGAGTGCTGAGGAAATTTATGAGAGGAAATGGTGCAGAATGCGTTCGCCTCGCGTTGGGGGGAAGAGAATGTGGGACTGCTCTTGCGTCACCCTCCCAGACTACAATCCTATTTGTGTCCGCCGCTAGAACTGTTTATGTTGCAGTGCCGTATTTGTCACATAAATGTAAATTATACGGACGGCTACAGGGGAACTTTGTATCATTTCAATACGGGTAGTGTAGTATATGCTCACGGACAGTGTTTACCTTGCCTACATGTTGCCTGCAAGCACACAGATCTCCCCGTGCACTACAACACCGGATGCCGCCCATCTCAGCCCAACTGATTTTGCATCTGTCTGCGCAGAGCTGCACCCCGGAGACACAGAGAGCATGGGCAACAGCTGCAGATGTTTTTCACACTATATATATCCCAGATGTGAATAGACGGAGATATGTGTGAAAAGCGGCAAACTAAGTTATACTTTAGCTCTGCTACCGAATGCGAAACACACACAATCTGTCACAATCTGACACAACAAGAACGTACATGCCAGCATGATGTATAATGTGCCAAAAAGGCATGAGTAGTATATGTACCACAGCGATATATTGCTGTCTCTTTCGACAAATGTACTTATTGTTAGTCGCTTTGGATAAAAAGCGTCAGCCAAATGCCCTAAAGTTAAATGTACAGTATGAAGCCTATTATGGTGTTAATATATGAATACGAAAGGCAAACACATTATGGGAGTAAGTATGAATAGTAAGTATATACATATATATACATATTCATCAATGAATAGCACAAACCTCACCATCTCTGATAATCACAGGTTCTCTGATGATCACCAACATTTATTACTTGCTTCAGAAGTGCGCAGTATACAAAGTATACAAGCCGGGGAAAACAGAATTCAACTTAAGTTTTGGCCATGCCTGGCTACCCCACTGTTAACGCTCCTTCTATACAGTGGCTGAAGAAGTGCCAGACTTCATGAGACCGGTGCTGATGTTGTACTACAGCAGGGGGGTGATGAATAATTTACAAGTTATTACCCTTTCATCTTCTCAGGTCCGATCTCTCTCTCGTCTCTCTCTCTCTCTCTCTCTCTCTCTCTCTCTCTCTCTCTCTCTCGCAGCGATACAGACCTATATCCTTGTGAACACTTGAGATGTGGTAATGGGGAAGCGATCGTCTCTGCAATAACAAGCACAGAGCGCGCTGCCGAGGAGACTGCCGGCCTTTTTGCTTAACTGCGCCCGTAGTTAGGACGGAAAGGGAATTTATAATGTATAGAGCAGTCTTTGCATTTGTAATGTTGTGCAAAACGGTTATCTCCTGCATGTGCAGTTCATGTGTGTCAAAACAAGCCAACCCTAGGGGTAAAAGCATGTTACGCCGTCAATGTATTCATTAATATAGTGTTTTATAATAAGCATAAGCTATTCTCTGCTATATTAATCAGGGACTGACTATTTACGATAGGGTCATGGTCTCTCATCTTAGTCCCACTCAAAGCAGCTTTACAATTCTTATTATTCAATTATGGACCTGGCGAGCAGGAATTGTGTGCAGGCGTGCGAGTCGGCTACAACACAACTCTTCACAGATCACACAATACACAATAACATGCTCTCGGTTCAACTAAATGTACATTGAAATTACTTAATGACAACTGCAGTATAATAATAATAACTCGTATCCCCCCCCCCCACACTCACATCTCCAGGAAAACAACAAAAGTGTCTAGTGTGCTAATAGGCAACATAACACATCCACACGTCTGAAATATTTGTTATACATATACGATACAATAAGTTACGCTATTATATTTTCAATATAGCATCAATGTTTTGTGTTCACCAGTTGAACAAAGCCTTTCCATTGACACAGAGATAGTTATCAATCTTATTATACGATTCCCTGTGTCCTTGTCACCTTGCTATAACACACTACAATAGCTCTTCACCAGCAACAGTATACTTTGGTCCTATTCCACTTGAATAAAATAACTCGTAGGTGATGTGAATGGCAGATAGGGAGCCAAATGGCCAACTTGAATGTTTTCCAGCTCTCAAACAGCTGCACCCAAATGCAATATGACATGAAGGAGACGTACCGAGAATTGAGAGTAAATTGGATTTCGCACTTGCTTTGAACACTCACAATCATTGAGAATTTAAAATCATGAAGTTTGAGTTTTAGTTTTTGTGAGTTCCAACCTCTATCCAGTATAGGAAGTAGGCCTATCATGTAGGAAACTACATGTATTGTGGTTTGTCGAGGACAAGAAAGCCTATTGCTCTCAGAGCAGGCTGCTTCCACGATAGTCTTCTTGTGTCACATTCACATAAGCCACAACTGCCAAATAGTTATTACACGTTATGAACTTAATTTAATTAATTTTACGATCTCGTCATTGACAGCTCATTGTCCAGACATTTTATTCATTTTTATATTGTACAAATATGTTGGATGATATGGAGGACCTACAATTGCCACAATCAACATCAAGTAATTTCATGTTCTGTTCTGTAAATAAGCATATCCTAAATTCTAACCCTAATCCTCACCCTAACTCAAGAAAAGACATCAGCCTTTTCATTCCGTTACTATGGGCCTAAAATAAGAAACATTTAATGTGAATGTGTATCATTTAACATTTTAGCCCCAGACAGATAATACTCCCCGTGAAACATTCCTCTTTGTCCTCCTGGTTTCTGACAATTGCCCATTTAATTAATATGATGTTCATGTTATCGTGGTGGTCTTTCTTTGTCTCCAGCTTTGTTTAGCCTGAGGAGTGGGCTTCCTCTCCATCCTGTGTCGCTGGACCCATGGCAATTTGCTTACCGTCAAAACAGATCCACCGACGACGCCATTGCCATGGCACTTCACACTGCCCTCTCTCACCTGGAGGGGAAGAACTGTTGTGTGAGAATGCTGTTTGTGGACTTCAACTCAGCGTTCAACACCATAGTTCCTGCCAAGCTCGACACCAAGCTCAGGAGTCTAGGCCTGCACCCGACCATGTGCAGCTGGATACTGGACTTCCTGTCGGGCCGCCGCCAGGTGGTGAGGATGGGCAGAACCACCTCAGAGCCGCTGACCCTCAACACTGGAGCCCCTCAGGGATGCGTGTTGAGCCCTCTCCTCTACTCCCTGTACACCCACGACTGCATGGCTATGCACAGCTCCAACGTCTTCATCAAGTTTGCTGACGACACGACAGTGTTGGGTCTGATCGCCGACGACGACGAGACAGCCTACAGGGAGGAGGTTGGATCACTTGCACAGTGGTGCCAAGAAAACAACCTCGCCCTCAACGTCAAGAAGACCAAGGAGCTGATCGTGGACTACAGGAAGCGGAGAGGAGAGCACGCCCCCATCTCCATCGACGGTGCTGCAGTAGAGAGGGTCAGCAGCTTCAAGTTCCTCGGCGTACACATCTCTGAGGACCTCACATGGACCACGCACACCACACACGTGGTGAAAAAGGCCCAACAACGCCTGTATTTCCTCAGGCGACTGAGGAAATTCAACATGTGCCCCCGCATCCTCAGAACATTCTACTCCTGTACCATCGAGAGTGTTCTCACAGGATGCATCACCGTCTGGTACGGGAACTGCACCGCACTGGAGCGTAAAACACTACAGAGGGTGGTGCGGACGGCCCAGTACATCGTTGGAGGTGAGCTTCCCTCCCTCCTGGATATATACACCAGGCGGTGCGTGGCCAAGGCCAAACGGATTATTAAAGACAATAACCACCCCAGCCACGAACTGTACACACTTCTACTGTCAGGCAGGTGATACCGCAGTATCAAGTGATACTGAGCAGACTCAGAGACAGCTTCCACAGTCAGGCCATCAGGCTGCTGAACAAGTTCGGCATCAATGTCTAAATGCTAGTGCTAAGTGTTACTGCTAGTGCTAGTCCTGGTGATAAGTTGTTACTGCTGGAGCTAGCGCTGGTAGCAGTGCTAAGTGTTGGTGCTAGTGCTGTGCTGGTGTTACTGCTAGTGCTGGTCCTGGTGCTAGTGTTACTGCTAGTGCTGGTGCTGGTGTTAGTGCTAGTCCTGGTGCCAACTGCTGGTGCTAGTGTTGTGTTGACTGTCTGAGAAGGTATTCTGTGACATTCTGTGAATGTCAGCATATAACAATGTATATTTTAGTACATCGATTTATATGTGTATGGATATTTTACTGTATATTCCATTTCATTTTAGATTTCATTTACTTATTTTATATAGAATTCTATTTATAGTTCTATTTCTATTTTGTAGTTTTACTCTATTTTGTATTCTTTTATAATTACTGTCGGCTGTCGGGCGTTTTGCACAAAAAGTTTTTAACTCACTGCTTATACTCACGTGTAAATTGTGAAGTTACAATAAAAATACTTGACTTGACTTGACTTGTCTGGTTGTGTGTAGATCATCCACTCCCATCCCTCAGCAATGGGGGGGAAGGGCCTGACTCCTGACTCCCATCCCTGGTCCAAGGGGTGGTGGGGGGGGCTGACTCCTGACTCCCATCCCTGGTCCAAGGGGGGGGGCCTGACTCCTGACTCCCATCCCTGGTCCAAGGGGGGGGGGGGCCTGACTCCTGACTCCCATCCCTGGGCCAAGGGGGGGGGGGGGGGGCCTGACTCCTGACTCCCATCCCTGGTCCAAGGGGGGGGGGGGGGATGACTCCTGACTCCCATCCCTGGTCCAAGGGGGGGGGGGGGCTGACTCCCATCCCTGGTCCAATTGGGGGGGGGGCTGACTCTCAATCAGCTAATCAATCAGCTAATCTGTAGTAACTTTAAACACATAACATAGGCATAGGCTGCCCAACTCCTGAGCGAATGTGTCCTCTCTCTCTCCCCTCTCCCTTCTACCACTCTCTCTCTCTCTCTCTCTCTCTCTCTGTGACTCTGTGTGTGTGTATGTCTCTCTCTCCTCTGTTGACCCAAGTCTACCATTCACACATAGTGTTAACCTTAACACACGAGTCATGTGTGTTGTCTTGTTGAATAAATCACACACTCACACACTGATTTGCTCAGTTCCCCCAGTGAGCCAAAAATATCACATGTTGTCATTGAGTATTGTGCAAAAAGTGTCTCAAATGTTGATATCTGTGTACTGCAGCAGCATATGCTAATTCAATTACTACTTAATGTATTACAACACTAATACACATCAGTGAAGATGTGAAAGTGTTTCACTTAGGCTAGTGCTTTGCTTTTGAAAAGCACTCAACATGTCAACTGGACAGAGTACTTTTTAATCAATACTGTAAAACCGGAAGGCTTCTCATGAAAACTTTTGTTTCGGTACTTTGTGCCGGAAACCTGAAAAGTTCCTTTAGTCCTCTGGTGTACTTGTTCTGTACCATGTTCTGGGTGTCAGTTGGGGCTGTTTTGAAAAGTACAGCATCGGCTCTTGTTGATAAGACGTATCAGTCCATAATCAATGACAATAGCATTATCAGCATTGTTGCACAGCAGGGAGACAGGGTACTGTACAACCAGGCTTTGAACAATATCGGCCCCTCTGCAAGCAATATTTCTAATATAATAAACATGGTTTGTTCTCGTTTTTACTTTTATACTGTACTTTTCTTTTGCATGCATGACAGTGGGAAGAAGAACAATGAGGATTGTGTCAGAGCTGAGTCATATGCAAAAGTGCATAGTTACATACCTTTGCATATCAGGAACTGTATTTATGCTTCAGCATCAGTTTAGTTTGTTTGTTTCGTTGCCTAGATATTGAGATCGCAAGAGGTCTCTCGGGAGTGATCCACGCACCCAATGGGGTTGACATTAAAATTGGAATGTCAAGTCATGAGGAGAGAGGTGGACCGGTCTCAATTGGCCACTCCAAGAATAATTACTTCTCAGAATGAAGTGTGACTCGGAAAAAGTGAGAATGAACTGTGATACATTTTTGCGTCCAAGTGTTAACTTTTAATTACTTTTCGGAATGCAGACAACCAAGCCCTAATAATCCTGATGCGGTGGATGATCTGAGTGTGTGTATGTAGGCCTAGGTCTACTTAATTAAATAGTTCACTTTCTCTTGATCCATTTTGCTGTTTAGCTAGACCTGTTCGTCACTCCAGTTTTGCTGTTGTAGCTTCTATGAGAGGAAAGTACCGCTGTACAGTATTGACGTATGGGAATTGTGGACATTTGACTTAAACCAAGAGAGCTGAGTGACTAAGATAATATTTTCATACATTTAAAATCACACATTTCCCCTATGTCACTTAAGACAGTCCCATCTCATCTCATAGGCGTAATTGCTCTCCCCAAAGTTTGCATTTCAAGTGATTGTGATGTTATTTGTGTAAAAAATAAAGAGCGAGAGTTAGGCCCCTGTTATGAATACAAGGCATTTTAGACATTGTTAGACATTGTTAGACTAATATATTGTCTAAATTTGTATTGTAAAACAGGAGGCCTTGTGTTCAGATATCAGCTCTATTACTTACCACTTGGCACGTAGTCTTGTCTCACTCCTGTGTGAGCACTATCACAGTGTAATAGTGCTTTGCACACAGTTACCTCAAAGCTTGGATAGCAGTGGTGTTACCTCACTGCTAAATTGTTTGAGTGCAGTGGGCAACTGGTCGTGGTGGGCGAATAGCAAGGACCCGGACGGTAACAGAGGTCGACCAATTGTGCCGCTCCATTTTGAGCTGCTCTACCGGGAGTCCAATTACTCAACAATGTTTTGTTGGAGGAGGAAGGGGCTGGGAATTCACCACACAACAGGAGAATATGTGCTGTTGGCCATCAGGCTCCCAATGGGATATCGGAATGCAGCCCTCCTTGCCGCAGGAAACACCCAAAGCTGTCGTTGACACTGAGCCGTTTTGCTGTGTGTCGTATTGTGTGTCAGGTCAACCCTGGCTAAGGGTAGCAGTACCATACAGCAACTCTATACCACTGCTTGCTTTTTGTCTCTGGCTGACTCAGAAAAAAGGTTTTCAGGTGTGTCCAGGACCTCAGACATGTCATGCATGGTATATATCCCAGCCGTTTAGGTTAAGATAAGGGGAAGTTATGGGGGAGCCACAACTACTCCAGCCAAGCAGGGAATCCCAGTGTGGTCTGTAATGACAGCATATAGACATGAGGTGTGTGCCTTGTGGTTGTGTCACGTGGGAAAGGAACCTCGAACACCACCTCATTAGGTGTAAAAATACTCTTAAACACACACACACCCAAAAGACCCAGCTCCAAGATCTGCTGAGGTCATCCATACTCTCTCTGACTCCCTCTCTCTCTCTCTCTCTCTCTCTCTCTCTCTCTCTCTCTCTCTCTCTCTCTCTCTCTCTCTCTCTCTCCCAACTTCCGGAGGTCTGTGAGTCAGGCTCGCACCCTGTTGCTCAACCTCTCCTCCTTGCAGTGTGCAGCCCAGACTAGCTCTCTCACACACAGCTCTGAGATCAGGGGAGGAAGTCATTAGTCTTCTCTTGGGTGGGGAGGGGCGGGCCTCTTCTGTTTAGCTTGCCCTGTAGGGCGAACATGGAAAAGCAGTGTGTGTGTATGTGTACTCACTGATGGCCAATGCTTCAGTGAGTACGCATGGACAGATTATGGGCTGGTTCATGTTTACGTTTTTGCTAAAGCTTGCATGAGCATGGTCATTTATTTGTCTCCTTTGTTGCCATTATGGTTGGATCTGGACTGTATGTGTGTTTGTGTGTGCACGCACACGTGTATGCGTGTGTGCGCCTGCGGTATGAAGCTAATGTGTGGAAGCCGAGCGCACACATGCTTCAGTTTCAATCGTGCAGATAAGACTTGGAAATGTACGATTTGTTGTGTTTTCGCAATCCTAAAGAGACCCTTGACTCCACGCTTGACCGCTGTCAAACATTGCTAGGCCTGAAAGGCTGTGTGCACTGTACTGGTTCCACACGAGAATGGGACTGATTGAATGAACGCAGCCCTGTACGCACATAGTGGCCCGCCAAGGACAATGGATACTGTGCACCTTTGGGAAAGTTTAGATAAGGGTAGATATAGCGAAAACTTCCTGAATGTGCCCTGTGACAGGCGAAGGGGCTTTAATATGCAGGGGGCAGCGACACAGACAGGATTCAGAGCATCTGGCTTTGACAGCATACCGCGCCCTCTGACAATATGGCAGCAGCATGTATCTGTACAGATCATGGATTATTCAGACTGGAGCAATGCATTTTAGCCTGAGCCTACAGGTCAACCCCATGCATATATATATATATATATACTGTATATATTATAGAAATAGATGTAGATAGAAAATACATTTGCCCAATTTATTATGACTTCCGATGTAAACAACACCCACTTCCAGTCTTCTCTCTGAATACAGAGACAGATCATTTTGTACAAATACAAATACAGATATGTGTATATATACAGTATGTGTGTGTGTGTATATGTATATACGTATATATATGTATATATATGTGTAAGTACACCATACGCAAATCTAAACAATTTGACATATATATGCGGACACAGAAATAGCCGGGTTGGGCTTAATGGGGTCGGTGCAGATGTGTGCCTTTGAACTGGGTGGGTGCACGCGATATGTATATGTAGTGGCCTGCATGTTGTATAGGCATATAGGCCCAGATGTTTATCTGTGTATAGACAACGTGATATAACCTAGAAGTTGTCTACAGAGAGAGAGAGAGAGGTGGGAAGAGAGAGAGAGGTGGAGAGGGAGGTGAAGAGGTGAGAGAGATCTGTAGATAGAGCTTTTTTCACAGACAGGAAGGTGGTGTGAGTCACACACACATTTTGCGTGCCAGAGTGGCAGCTCGGTTTACAGTATAGAATGTAATGGGGATGGGTGGGAACTGTTGACCGACAGATTAGTTCCTTCGGATGAGTGTGTCTGTGCCGTGGAGGATCCAGAAGACGGCCAGGCTGTCAACAGTGGGCTGAACTTTTTGACTGCTCGACCTGCTCGACCGCCATCATCATCAGCGGCGGCGGCGGTGACATTCTCAAACGACACCGCAAACATTGTTTTCAAAGAGCGCTGACGTCGTCGTGTCTCGCACGCTGCCGGGCTGTGGGCCGCCGTTGCTTACTTTTCACATGGCATCATCTTGTCTGGTTGCATCAAGTCTACGCCGCGCTAATCGACGCTTCAGCACAATGTGTTCAGTGGCGAGTTATTGCAGCTGAATACTTTGGCGTGACAAATCAATTATGCCCAGTCCCCTACAAGCCTACAAGGGCAATAAACAAAAACGATGCCAGTACCCTCGTCCCACATCATTGCTGAATTGCGTGTGTAAAATCTGAATGTTTGGGACCGTTAGCCAGCACTTGCTGTTGCACAGCTCTCTGCCGTTTCACTGCCGCTCCCAAATGCAAATATATCATACGAGTGGAATGATTAGGTGCATATTTCAAAAGTTGTCATGTATTTTCAGTTCCCCTAAAAAATTTTTTAAGCTCTGCAACTTTAAACAGCCACAGTGCTATTTTGGTGCATTATTTTGTGTTGGAAGGAAAAGTGCAACTTTCTCAGGCCTATATAATGTCAAGTTGCCGTTTCATACCGTGTTCGCCGCCAGTCGGCTGTGTGAGACTACGCTTTTTTTTTCTTTTTTTTTCCATAGCGAGGTGGTTTGTAACCGGTTAACGTTGTGATTCATTCAATTACACCATAATGATTGTAAACATAGGAGTAATTTAGCTTAAGTCGTTA
Organism: Coryphaenoides rupestris; assembly: GCA_002895965.2. Lineage (NCBI taxonomy): Eukaryota > Metazoa > Chordata > Actinopteri > Gadiformes > Macrouridae > Coryphaenoides > Coryphaenoides rupestris. Next base: position 41,896 of record PIJE02000850.1, read on the forward strand.
AAATAATGACCATACGAGGAATGGAAGTTCAGCCCCACTTATGTGGTCTTATTGTAAAACTAGGGGCATCTATCAGGTCCCACCGGACCCAGGATCCTGTGTAGCTTCATGCATCAGTGAACCTTCAAACTACTTTCTGCAGACTTCTTTCGGACTTCTTTTGACATACCGTCAGCGAGTCAATGAGCTGCTTAGTCTATAACAGCACTAGCTATATTTTCCATTCCCAGCACATTAAGGCTCGGTGTTTATGTTTTTATTTTTTTTGTACTCATTAAATTTGTGACTTTGTTAAGCGGGTTACCCTTCATTTTAAACCTGTGCCCTGCACAATACAGCATGCGTTGCGTTCAATAGCTAGCTAGTAACCCAATAAGGCCCTGTAACCCAATAAGGCCCTAATTCACTCTAATCAGGCGTTACCATTGCTAAGTGAGTGATTACAGTTGAGCCGTCACACTTAACCTGCGTTATTTTGACAGGATATCTGATCCCCACGTCGTGATGGAGGTCTGTGTTGGCTCTGTAAACCAGCGAGCGCATTACTGTGGTATTTGGGAGCTTTTGCGGATTTATGGAGCATTTTAGGGTCACGCTCGGGAGTTAGCAGCACGCCGTTACCAGAGCTTGTCATATCCAATCATGCTTTCAAAATGCTTTCCATATAGTTGCTATTCTTGGAATTATATAGGCCGAGATATATAAAATCGTTTGGAGTTGAGATTTTCTTGAAATTAACTCGTATTGAGTTTGAGAGTTCAACTTTATGCGGCTAGTAAGCTGTCGTGGGGTGGGGTTGGATGGGGGGTGGGGGGGATTATGAGACTCATTTGAGAAACAGCAGGAAATTGACCACATGTGAGCCTTTCAGAGTGCTGAGGAAATTTATGAGAGGAAATGGTGCAGAATGCGTTTGCCTCGCGTTGGGGGGAAGAGAATGTGGGACTGCTCTTGCGTCACCCTCCCAGACTACAATCCTATTTGTGTCCGCCGCTAGAACTGTTTATGTTGCAGTGCCGTATTTGTCACATAAATGTAAATTATACGGACGGCTACAGGGGAACTTTGTATCATTTCAATACGGGTGGTGTAGTATATGCTCACGGACAATGTTTACCTTGCCTACATGTTGCCTGCAAGCACACAGATCTCCCCGTGCACTACAACACCGGATGCCGCCCATCTCAGCCCAACTGATTTTGCATCTGTCTGCGCAGAGCTGCACCCCGGAGACACAGAGAGCATGGGCAACAGCTGCAGATGTTTTTCACACTATATATATCCCAGATGTGAATAGACGGAGATATGTGTGAAAAGCGGCAAACTAAGTTATACTTTAGCTCTGCTACCGAATGCGAAACACACACAATCTGTCACAATCTGACACAACAAGAACGTACATGCCAGCATGATGTATAATATGCCAAAAAGGCATGAGTAGCCTATTACCTATTAATAGGCAATTGGTAATTAAAATACAAATATAACGGTGGCACATTTGACATTTGAAACGGAAGAAAAAGAATGTGTGATATTTATTTCTGTGTCATTAGGTGTCAAGAGGAAGTACAAATCGAGATCTAAATGAAGGTGTGGGAAGAAATATAGCATTGTGACCTGTCCACTTCTGAATACCAGTGGAGCATCTCACTTGAACAGAATGGAAAATTAAAAGCGCACATAAGTATTCCGTAGCCATTGCAGATGAGCCGCGTACAATAACGTCACGTTAATTTCATGCCGTCCGTAATCGCGAATTGAAATCAGAAAGGACAGAAGGGCGTGTGTGGGTTTTATTTGATAAGATTCATGGCCTCAGCGAGATAAGCAAATTCAATCAGGCTGACGCTAATCCAGTTTGCAGGGAGGAGAGAGTGACAGACCAGTGCATGCTAGGTCTGTTCCAGGGAGGAAAGCATGGTGTGTCCCTGTGTGTGTGTGTGTGTGTGTGTGTGTGTGTGTGTGTGTGTTGCTGGAGTGTGGAGCTACTGTTTCTTTCGATAGTAGCACAGATACATACAGTACATTCATTCACGTGCACAGATATATCAAACAATGCAATGCGAGATGCAATATGAGGTGCCCTGACCGTGACATAACTGCTCTGTTATCATCCTGTCTCACAGATCACTTTTTTGGGGGGGGGGGATCTTTCACATTCAGCCTTAATAGTGTGCGCAAGTGCCAGGGCCAGGATGAAAATCAATGCAGAAAATGGACTATGGATTTTCTTTACGTCGTCCCGATCTACACTACTACCAGTGAAATAGGAAACGGTAATCCGCTGTTGTTGAGAGTTTGTTTGAGTGCTCTCATTTTTCACATTAGGGTGTCCCTCCCCGTTCACATGAGCAAGAGCAAAGTGTATTGTGCTGGGCATGTGCTACTTCATCCCGTATGCAGGCCCTCAACCCAGTCCCTCTGTAGAAGGACAACACTGCTCCGTTTCATGGAAGGAGCAGGCGGGGGAGGGGGGGGGGGAGGGGGGGGGGGGAGGGGGGGGGGGGGGGGAGAGAGGCGGGATTGGCAGGCGTTGATTGGATCAAATTCACACACTGCTGTTGTCATAAGTTTCCAAAATGAGGTCACCTGTCCTGCGTGTACGATCACAGTTAAGGGACCGCAGCGTAGGCTACTATACTGTAAATGAACGCCATGCACTTTAAAAGGCAGGTTACTTAATGTTAGGCCTGCCTGGCTCACGCCACCACATACTCTGCTATGCATCCGGCCTTAAGCCATGGGTGGATTATAGTTAATAAATGTCCATCCTACTTTATAGCACTTTTACTGAGTTGTGTAGAATTGTTCAAAGTCAACAGGTACATCATAATGCAGGGCCATTCTGAACAGTGAAATTCTTGTGACATGACAGGCGACAGTATTCAAAAAGATAAAATAGCAAGAAGATCCTTTTTTATATATATACATCCATTGAAAATATACATATGTACACACACATGAAAATACACATATATATACACACGTAGATACATACATATATCTATATATATGTATATATAACGGCACAGTATACATTATATGATAACACAATATATATAATAATGATAAAAAAATATAAAATGTGATGTTGAATCCAGAAGTATTGAATATTGAGTATTATACATGCACAAGTAAGTAAGGGCAGATGCGTAAGTGAGGGCAGCAGTAGCAGAAATATGGTATCTCGCATGAAATACCTGAACTACTGTATACACAAGATAAGAGAATCAGAAGCACATGTTAGTTGTTAGAACAGTAACATTAACAACAACAAGGCAATATAAAACACATTACATCATGCTATGCTCCTTATCTTAGGGGACCTGCTTTTCTTTCTTAGTAACACCTTGCAGTTTTGTTCCTCGTTTCAATCCAAGCCGTGGGCCCATTAAAACACAGCAGATAAAAGAAGTTCTCAGCAGAGTTACTTTCTGTCTGTGCAGCAGTTAGACTAGTATAGTGCATCGGGGTTAAGGACGTGAAGTGCTAGCTTGGAGAAAGTAGAGAATCTGACCTTTTTGTAATGGAGCCATAACAAGATGGCGTTGACCTTTTATCACACTGTCCTATTTTGTATTAATTTGGAAATATTCCATAAGCAGCTCAAAAAATGTAAGCAGGTAAAGGCCACAGATTCAGCTTTGATTCAGTGTTAATCCAATAGAACAAACGTACAAAGCAAATAAAATAAGCACTATTATACATTTAATAACATGCATACTTCTAACAAAACACTTTCATCTCTGTTTTTTTTTTTACTTTTCTTGTGCGGATAATTCATAGTCACACTGTTCTGCTACTAGGCTCATTGTTTTCCATAATTAGGCCACTTATTGCAATAACCACTGGAAACCAAGCCAGCAATAGTTCTTTGTACATTTCCTATCCCCTCTTTCTCTTTTTATTACCAACTACATGACTCCACACACCGAAATATCTTCCTCCACCGCCACCTTTTGCTGTAAACCTTAATTGCTCCTCATCATGCCCGACGCACATTGTGATTCTGGCAGCGTCTGGAAATAGTCTTCCTTTGCATATCCAAGCCCCTCAAGCCATTACATTTCTGCCAACACCAAATTTACTTAGGATTGCCTATGCATGAACAGGCACAGAATGCTCTGCGCGTTCTCCATTCATCCCGCATAGTTAGCGAACGCCCATGCTATGGTGAAACCGCTCGTCGTCGGGCAGAACGCGCACGCTAAGGCTAACGCTGACGTTATTGCAATTTGCGTTTGTGTTTGTCTTAATGTTCTGTGAAGTTTATTTCCTTCAAGTGTTTGCTGGGCGAGTTTATTTTTTGGCTGTTTTTTTTTTTTATTTATTTATTTAGTTGTACGGCTGTTGAATAGATATGGGGCAGACTAACCTTGTGGAGCCAGGGAATGTGCAAGCGACGCTCTTAAAAGGCATTCTACCTTTGATAATTCCCACTCTAAATGTCTCCCGAGCGTCGTAAAACACATACCAACAGTTGTTGGTTTTCTCCCAAATAGTTTTCCTCGAGGTCCTTGAATGTTTTGAAAGGCGGAACGTGTCGCCGCTCTCCTGCAACGTCTCATAATGGTCTGCGCTTGCATCATAAGTCTTGTGCTTTTCTCCAACAGTTTACGGAGGGTTTTCGCTCGCCGACCCGCCCGGAAAACAAGTTTGACTTTGAGAAGGGCTGGTCCACGCTGGCCTCTTTAATCGGCCACCTGTGTGTATTTGTACCTGATAGTATGATGTAATTAGGCCAAACTGTTAGGAAAAGGTAATAACCTGAGGACTTAAAGATCGTTAGGATTGAAAGAAATGCCCAGAACTTTGTCTTGACAAGGACACACGCACATACACACACACACACACACACACACACACACACACACACACACACACACACACACACACACACACACACACACACACACACACACACACTGGCTATTGTGAAACAAATGCTCAATAGCGTTCTACCGGAAGCCAGCTTGGACTTGGAAAGTTTTTTACTCTCTCGTTCAGCATGGATTCCAACACCAGAACAACACACGTTGGTTGAGTGTTTCCAAAATGAACCTGTTTCGTTCGACCCGTTGTGCTGTCTGTCAAGAGAGAGAGGATATATCTGGCACACAATATATCTTGCGTGGTAGAATATTAAGAGGCGCACATGACGTGGGTAAAAAAAACCCAAAACAAAGAGCCTAGGAATCACACGGAGCATTCAGAACAAGGAAGGACTTATTTATTTATTTGAGGATTTATTTTCTGAATCACACTTCACATGATGCATTGCACCCCGGTGTTTCCCTACTTCCCCTTGTCTGACAGGGAACCATCTATGCTGTCAACTGAGAGGCTGCATCAACACCTTGTTATCTGCTTATTTATGACATTTTCGGATTGTGTTTTTGTATATTTTTTGCACATCTCGTATACTTGTACTACTTATGTAGGCTGTGGCCTGCACTGACTGTGACCGAGTTTAGAAAGCGGGCCGTTGTCCGAGAGACTGTAACACAATATGGCCCCTAAGTGAAACCTAACAAACGTGATTCAATAATAAAGAGCACGACTAACTCCATTACCCATGGTGCATGGTGCAGTACACCTTATTGGAGTTTACGTTGGCAAAGCAGCGCAGCTATGATAACGGATTCACTGATTATAATGCTACACATAGAACAATGCAGTCTTCATACCTTATAATATTGACATGACAGACATGACAGAATGTAACTTTACTGATCTACTATTTATTCGTGGCAAGTGGGGTGCCTGTGTTTCTCATGTCTCAGTTTGTCTAATTTAACAAACTAGAAATTCCCATTACAGAAGGAAGAGGATTGGCTTCACTTCTAGCGGCAGTGTTAAACGGTTGAAGGAAAGAAATTGCAGCATTCAGGATTATTGATGTGTAAAATGCAGATAGTAGACCTATCTGAATAATGTGTCTCCGTTGGATGGTCTTTATTGCTCTGGGCCTTAGGACTGAGGAGAGCGATGGGCCGTGAACCTGTGATCTCAGGCTGGTCTCATCGGGAGCCAGGTGTACGCTGGGAAATGTATTCTACCTCTCACCTCACTCTCCTCTCTCTCTCTCTCTCCTCTCTCTCTCTCTCTCCTCTCTCTCTCTCTCTCTCTCTCTCTCTCTCTCTCTCTCTCTCCCAACTTCCGGAGGTCTGTGAGTCAGGCTCGCACCCTGTTGCTCAACCTCTCCTCCTTGCAGTGTGCAGCCCAGACTAGCTCTCTCACACACAGCTCTGAGATCAGGGGAGGAAGTCATTAGTCTTCTCTTGGGTGGGGAGGGGCGGGCCTCTTCTGTTTAGCTTGCCCTGTAGGGCGAACATGGAAAAGCAGTGTGTGTGTATGTGTACTCACTGATGGCCAATGCTTCAGTGAGTACGCATGGACAGATTATGGGCTGGTTCATGTTTACGTTTTTGCTAAAGCTTGCATGAGCATGGTCATTTATTTGTCTCCTTTGTTGCCATTATGGTTGGATCTGGACTGTATGTGTGTTTGTGTGTGCACGCACACGTGTATGCGTGTGTGCGCCTGCGGTATGAAGCTAATGTGTGGAAGCCGAGCGCACACATGCTTCAGTTTCAATCGTGCAGATAAGACTTGGAAATGTACGATTTGTTGTGTTTTCGCAATCCTAAAGAGACCCTTGACTCCACGCTTGACCGCTGTCAAACATTGCTAGGCCTGAAAGGCTGTGTGCACTGTACTGGTTCCACACGAGAATGGGACTGATTGAATGAACGCAGCCCTGTACGCACATAGTGGCCCGCCAAGGACAATGGATACTGTGCACCTTTGGGAAAGTTTAGATAAGGGTAGATATAGCGAAAACTTCCTGAATGTGCCCTGTGACAGGCGAAGGGGCTTTAATATGCAGGGGGAAGCGACACAGACAGGATTCAGAGCATCTGGCTTTGACAGCATACCGCGCCCTCTGACAATATGGCAGCAGCATGTATCTGTACAGATCATGGATTATTCAGACTGGAGCAATGCATTTTAGCCTGAGCCTACAGGTCAACCCCATGCATGTGTATATATATATATATATATATATATATATACTGTATATATTATAGAAATAGATGTAGATAGAAAATACATTTGCCCAATTTATTATGACTTCCGATGTAAACAACACCCACTTCCAGTCTTCTCTCTGAATACAGAGACAGATCATTTTGTACAAATACAAATACAGATATGTGTATATATACAGTATGTGTGTGTGTGTATATGTATATACGTATATATATGTATATATATGTGTAAGTACACCATACGCAAATCTAAACAATTTGACATATATATGCGGACACAGAAATAGCCGGGTTGGGCTTAATGGGGTCGGTGCAGATGTGTGCCTTTGAACTGGGTGGGTGCACGCGATATGTATATGTAGTGGCCTGCATGTTGTATAGGCATATAGGCCCAGATGTTTATCTGTGTATAGACAACGTGATATAACCTAGAAGTTGTCTACAGAGAGAGAGAGAGAGGTGGGAAGAGAGAGAGAGGTGGAGAGGGAGGTGAAGAGGTGAGAGAGATCTGTAGATAGAGCGTTTTTCACAGACAGGAAGGTGGTGTGAGTCACACACACATTTTGCGTGCCAGAGTGGCAGCTCGGTTTACAGTATAGAATGTAATGGGGATGGGTGGGAACTGTTGACCGCCAGATTAGTTCCTTCGGATGAGTGTGTCTGTGCCGTGGAGGTTCCAGAAGACGGCCAGACTGTCAACAGTGGGCTGAACTTTTTGACTGCTCGACCTGCTCGACCGCCATCATCATCAGCGGCGGCGGCGGTGACATTCTCAAACGACACCGCAAACATTGTTTTCAAAGAGCGCTGACGTCGTCGTGTCTCGCACACTGCCGGGCTGTGGGCCGCCGTTGCTTACTTTTCACATGGCATCATCTTGTCTGGTTGCAATCAAGTCTACGCCGCGCTAATCGACGCTTCAGCACAATGTGTTCAGTGGCGAGTTATTGCAGCTGAAATACTTTGGCGTGACAAATCAATTATGCCCAGTCCCCTACAAGCCTACAAGGGCGATAAACAAAAACGATGCCAGTACCCTCGTCCCACATCTGAATTGCGTGTGTAAAAAGCTGAATGTTTGGGACCGTTAGCCAGCACTTGCTGTTGCACAAGCTCTCTTGGCCGTTTCACTGCCGCTCCCAAATGCAAATAGGATCATACGAGTGGAATGATTAGGTGCATATTTCAAAAGTTGTCATGTATTTTCAGTTCCCCTAAAAAAAAATTTAAGCTCTGCAACTTTAAACAGCCACAGTGCTATTTTGGTGCATTATTTTGTGTTGGAAGGAAAGTGGCAGGGCCCTATATAAGTCAAGTTGCCGTTTCATACCGTGTTCGCCACCAGTCGGCTGTGTGAGACTACGCTTTTTTTTTCTTTTTTTTTTCCATAGCGAGGTGGTTTGTAACCGGTTAACGTTGTGATTCATTCAATTACACATAATGATTGTAAACATAGGAGTAATTTAGCTTTAAGTCGTTAAAAATAATGACCATTACGAGGAATGGAAGTTCAGCCCCACTTATGTGGTCTTATTGTAAAACTAGGGGCATCTATCAGGTCCCACCGGACCAGGATCCTGTGTAGCTTCATGCATCAGTGAACCTTCAAACTACTTTCTGCAGACTTCTGTTCGGACTTCTTTTGACATACCGTCAGCTGAGTAATGAGCTGCTTAGTCTATAACAGCACTAGCTATATTTTCCATTCCCAGCACATTAAGGCTCGGTGTTTATGTTTTTATTTTTTTTGTAGCTCATTAATTTGTGACTTTGTTAAGCGGGTTACCCTTCATTTTAAACCTGTGCCCTGCACAATACAGCATGCGTTGCGTTCAATAGCTAGCTAGTAACCCAATAAGGCCCTGTAACCCAATAAGGCCCTAATTCACTCTAATCAGGCGTTACCATTGCTAAGTGAGTGATTACAGTTGAGCCGTCACACTTAACCTGCGTTATTTTGACAGGATATCTGATCCCCACGTCGTGATGGAGGTCTGTGTTGGCTCTGTAAACCAGCGAGCGCATTACTGTGGTATTTGGGAGCTTTTGCGGATTTATGGAGCATTTTAGGGTCACGCTCGGGAGTTAGCAGCACGCCGTTACCAGAGCTTGTCATATCCAATCATGCTTTCAAAATGCTTTCCATATAGTTGCTATTCTTGGAATTATATAGGCCGAGATATATAAAATCGTTTGGAGTTGAGATTTTCTTGAAATTAACTCGTATTGAGTTTGAGAGTTCAACTTTATGCGGCTAGTAAGCTGTCGTGGGGTGGGGTTGGGTGGGGGGTGGGGGGGGATTATGAGACTCATTTGAGAAACAGCAGGAAATTGACCACATGTGAGCCTTTCAGAGTGCTGAGGAAATTTATGAGAGGAAATGGTGCAGAATGCGTTCGCCTCGCGTTGGGGGGAAGAGAATGTGGGACTGCTCTTGCGTCACCCTCCCAGACTACAATCCTATTTGTGTCCGCCGCTAGAACTGTTTATGTTGCAGTGCCGTATTGTCACATAAATGTAAATTATACGGACGGCTACAGGGGAACTTTGTATCATTTCAATACGGGTAGTGTAGTATATGCTCACGGACAGTGTTTACCTTGCCTACATGTTGCCTGCAAGCACACAGATCTCCCCGTGCACTACAACACCGGATGCCGCCCATCTCAGCCCAACTGATTTTGCATCTGTCTGCGCAGAGCTGCACCCCGGAGACACAGAGAGCATGGGCAACAGCTGCAGATGTTTTTCACACTATATATATCCCAGATGTGAATAGACGGAGATATGTGTGAAAAGCGGCAAACTAAGTTATACTTTAGCTCTGCTACCGAATGCGAAACACACACAATCTGTCACAATCTGACACAACAAGAACGTACATGCCAGCATGATGTATAATGTGCCAAAAAGGCATGAGTAGCCTATTACCTATTAATAGGCAATTGGTAATTAAAATACAAATATAACGGTGGCACATTTGACATTTGAAACGGAAGAAAAAGAATGTGTGATATTTATTTCTGTGTCATTAGGTGTCAAGAGGAAGTACAAATCGAGATCTAAATTAAGGTGTGGGAAGAAATATAGCATTGTGACCTGTCCACTTCTGAATACCAGTGGAGCATCTCACTTGACAGAATGGAAAATTAAAAGCGCACATAAGTATTCGGTAGCCATTGCAGATGAGCCGCGTACAATAACGTCACGTTAATTTCATGCCGTCCGTAATCGCGAATTGAAATCAGAAAGGACAGAAGGGCGTGTGTGGGTTTTATTTGATAAGATTCATGGCCTCAGCGAGATAAGCACAATTCCTCACCACCCCACCCCCCCCCCCCCCGCCCTACTTGCTTTTGTGCTGGACCAATCTCGGACTACCCTCCGCCCCCGCCTCCCACCACCACCCACGGCCCCTCCCCCTCATGTGTACAGTGCTTGGATTCTCTTCTTTACAAATCCCAGACACTATAACATAACCTGGGGGCAGAGCTGTGCTCAGAGTAGACGGTCACATGGCCTCGCATCGTCCAGCACACAGAGCCTTCTCCCTCCCCCCCTCTCTTTCTCTCTCTCTCTCTCTCTCTCTCTCTTTTCTCTCTCTCTCTCTCTCTCTCTCTCTCTCTCTCTCTCTCTCTCTCTCTCTCTCTCTCTTTTCTCTCTCTCTCTCTCTCTCTCTCTCTCTCTCTCTCTCTCTCTCTCTCTCTCTCTCTCTCTCTCTCTCTCTCTCTCTCTCTCTCTCTCTCATCTCATCTCTCATCCCCTCTGCTAAAAGCTAAAATTGGCTTTTTTTTGTTAGGGAAATGTAAACAGCCACCCCCCTGAAGTAACACTCACAGCCCACCCGGACCAGACCCATGCCCTTTTAAAGTCAATATAGTCCTCTCTGGTACACCGCCGAGGACTTGGTTTCGTACAAGAGCAATCTTTTTTTGTGTGAACAGTAACATAAGGCAATATAAAACACATTACATCATGCTATGCTCCTTATCTTAGGGGACCTGCTTTTCTTTCTTAGTAACACCTTGCAGTTTTGTTCCTCGTTTCAATCCAAGCCGTGGGCCCATTAAAACACAGCAGATAAAAGAAGTTCTCAGCAGAGTTACTTTCTGTCTGTGCAGCAGTTAGACTAGTATAGTGCATCGGGGTTAAGGACGTGAAGTGCTAGCTTGGAGAAAGTAGAGAACCTGACCTTTTTGTAATGGAGCCATAACAAGATGGCGTTGACCTTTTATCACACTGTCCTATTTTGTATTAATTTGGAAATATTCCATAAGCAGCTCAAAAAATGTAAGCAGGTAAAGGCCACAGATTCAGCTTTGATTCAGTGTTAATCCAATAGAACAAACGTACAAAGCAAATAAAATAAGCACTATTATACATTTAATAACATGCATACTTCTAACAAAACACTTTCATCTCTGTTTTTTTTTTACTTTTCTTGTGCGGATAATTCATAGTCACACTGTTCTGCTACTAGGCTCATTGTTTTCCATAATTAGGCCACTTATTGCAATAACCACTGGAAACCAAGCCAGCAATAGTTCTTTGTACACTTCCTATCCCCTCTTTCTCTTTTTATTACCAACTACATGACTCCACACACCGAAATATCTTCCTCCACCGCCACCTTTTGCTGTAAACCTTAATTGCTCCTCATCATGCCCGACGCACATTGTGATTCTGGCAGCGTCTGGAAATAGTCTTCCTTTGCATATCCAAGCCCCTCAAGCCATTACATTTCTGCCAACACCAAATTTACTTAGGATTGCCTATGCATGAACAGGCACAGAATGCTCTGCGCGTTCTCCATTCATCCCGCATAGTTAGCGAACGCCCATGCTATGGTGAAACCGCTCGTCGTCGGGCAGAACGCGCACACTAAGGCTAACGCTGACGTTATTGCAATTTGCGTTTGTGTTTGTCTTAATGTTCTGTGAAGTTTATTTCCTTCAAGTGTTTGCTGTGCGAGTTTATTTTTTGGCTGTTTTTTTTTTTTATTTGAGTTTTATTTATTTAGTTGTACGGCTGTTGAATAGATATGGGGCAGACTAACCTTGTGGAGCCAGGGAATGTGCAAGCGACGCTCTTAAAAGGCATTCTACCTTTGATAATTCCCACTCTAAATGTCTCCCGAGCGTCGTAAAACACATACCAACAGTTGTTGGTTTTCTCCCAAATAGTTTTCCTCGAGGTCCTTGAATGTTTTGAAAGGCGGAACGTGTCGCCGCTCTCCTGCAACGTCTCATAATGGTCTGCGCTTGCATCATAAGTCTTGTGCTTTTCTCCAACAGTTTACGGAGGGTTTTCGCTCGCCGACCCGCCCGGAAAACAAGTTTGACTTTGAGAAGGGCTGGTCCACGCTGGCCTCTTTAATCGGCCACCTGTGTGTATTTGTACCTGATAGTATGATGTAATTAGGCCAAACTGTTAGGAAAAGGTAATAACCTGAGGACTTAAAGTCCTTTGTTACTGGGTACGACTTGATGAACTTCTCCTTTCTTGTTCTAATGGCCCAATTACAAGAAAAGAGTAAAGATCATTTCTTTCAATCGTTAGGATTGAAAGAAATGCCCAGAACTTTGTCTTGACAAGGACACACGCAGCATACACACACACACACACACACACACACTGGCTATTGTGAAACAAATGCTCAATAGCGTTCTACCGGAAGCCAGCTTGGACTTTAAAAGTTTTTTACTCTCTCGTTCAGCATGGATTCCAACACCAGAACAACACACGTTGGTTGAGTGTTTCCAAAATGAACCTGTTTCGTTCGACCCGTTGTGCTGTCTGTCAAGTTAAAGAGAGAGAGGATATATCTGGCACACAATGTATCTTGCGTGGTAGAATATTAAGAGGCGCACATGACGTGGGTAAAAAAAAACCAAAACAAAGAGCCTAGGAATCACACGGAGCATTCAGAACAAGGAAGGACTTATTTATTTATTTGAGGATTTATTTTCTGAATCACACTTCACATGATGCATTGCACCCCGGTGTTTCCCTACTTCCCCTTGTCTGACAGGAAACCATCTATGCTGTCAACTGAGAGGCTGCATCAACACCTTGTTATCTGCTTATTTATGACAATTTCGGATTGTGTTTTTGTATATTTTTTGCACATCTCGTATACTTGTACTACTTATGTAGGCTGTGGCCTGCACTGACTGTGACCGAGTTTAGAAAGCGGGCCGTTGTCCGAGAGACTGTAACACAATATGGCCCCTAAGTGAAACCTAACAAACGTGATTCAATAATAAAGAGCACGACTAACTCCATTACCCATGGTGCATGGTGCAGTACACCTTATTGGAGTTTACGTTGGCAAAGCAGCGCAGCTATGATAACGGATTCACTGATTATAATGCTACACATAGAACAATGCAGTCTTCATACCTTATAATATTGACATGACAGAATGTAACTTTACTGATCTACTATTTATTCGTGGCAAGTGGGGTGCCTGTGTTTCTCATGTCTCAGTTTGTCTAATTTAACAAACTAGAAATTCCCATTACAGAAGGAAGAGGATTGGCTTCACTTCTAGCGGCAGTGTTAAACGGTTGAAGGAAAGAAATTGCAGCATTCAGGATTATTGATGTGTAAAATGCAGATAGTAGACCTATCTGAATAATGTGTCTCCGTTGGATGGTCTTTATTGCTCTGGGCCTTAGGACTGAGGAGAGCGATGGGCCGTGAACCTGTGATCTCAGGCTGGTCTCATCGGGAGCCAGGTGTACGCTGGGAAATGTATTCTCCAGTTCATTATCTTGCTTTATTTTTTAAATCATTTACCAAACGGTAATACTTTAGACTTTCTCATCATACATTGTCATAGTCCTGTCCTCCTGTTTTCTCTTTTGTACTTTTTATTAGGCTATGTAAAAAATATCTTACATTACTGCTGAATAATCTAAATCTAATGATTTAGATTATTATACATTTTCTAATGCCGTATTATTGGGACATCTTCTTCTTCTTCTTCTTCTAATTCTTCTCCTTATTATTATTATTAGTACTAGTACTATTAGGAGAAGTAGTCGCTTAATATTTGGATTATTGTTGTTGTTATTACTAGTAGTATTACCTAATAGGGGAGCAGAGGTCACTATCTAAGCAGCACAGCTTTCAATGAGTGTCAGTGGGAGGATTGTTGTCTGTTGCTTCACTATGGGCCGGTGTTTAATGTTAATTAATTCTCTATGTATAAAAGCCTGATGTATCAACACACAAATTGTAGAAGCATTTTGCAGGAACAACCATTTGGATGAGGAAGTATTTTAACAGATGTGAGGCAATGGCATGCAGCCGCCAAGAACCGTTGGCAAGAAATTGCACCGTGGATTCCCAGTGCCAGCGATAGCTCCCAGTGATCCACCATCATTATTAAAACAAAAATAATTGAAACAGTGTAGTTTGTTGCATAGTTTTTACAATGCAACCTAATGATTCAAACGAGTGATTTAAATTATATTTTGGTATTTTAGCAAACCTTGCTAATGAAAGTAATATTGAGTTGATTCATTGTGTGGGGTGGGTAAAATGTATTTCTTAATATGCCCCCTGCTGGTTTGTTTGAACAAAAACCGACCGCATTGAGGATACATAGCTGTGAGTGTTGGATGTCATCGTGGTTAAACCTTAAACCAAAATAATTAAACCTTAGAAGTTACCATGCCAAATATGCACACCACTAAGATTTTGTGTACCCCAAATTAAAACACAAATTGTGAGAAATTGCTTTGTGTCTACGGTTTTACTGACCTACATGGAGTCATTAACATGTTTGATTAAGAAGGGACCCAGAGCTAATTTGATTAGGTTATTTAGAAGAATATGTGTTTGGTAATAAACATTTATTATGTTGGAAAAAAAAAAGTTTACTTTAATAACCAGGAGACGCCCAGAGGACATGCAAGCTTAATTGTTTGATGTTAAATTGCATTGCTGCAATGTTGCCCAAGCTAATGGGAAGGGATAGGCCCTCAAGTCAAGGTAATTTACCAAACAGGGGCTGGATTGTTGTTAAACTGATTAGAATATTTTAAGTACCTCCATTTGAAATTCAGTCACTGTCAAATGAAGTTTTTTTTTGCGACCGAAAAAAAAAGACCCCAGCGCCTTATATAATCAAACTTCACACTTGATGAAGGCTTACATTGGGATGTTGAGAGTTGAGGTCTGACCGAAAAAAAAAAGCCGTAGGCAGAGATTCAAAACAAATGACCCAGCAGCGGTCCTGGCCGTCTCTCATCTTCACACCTACGGACCCCTCGAATCACCCGAGAGCCACAGCAAACATTTGGCCCCCATGCTTTGAAGGTGGCGCCTTGTCCACAATAAACACATTCAGGCCGCTCACGGCGAGAGACTGAACCCCTGCTTTTCCCGCAGTCCCCATTTGTTTGTCAGCTGTTGGTGGCGGCGTTGGCGACGACAAGTGATAGATACATGGTAATGACATGGTATTCCTCTCTGGTGTTGTTCAGCAGCAGAACACACGGCCGATAAAGAGCTGGCTGTAGAAGCTAGGGGCCCGGGAGGACGTTCGGTCCCGTGCCCACCAACCAGTAGTTTCCAGATATTAGAGTAGAGGGGAGGAAACACACACACACACACACACACACACACACACACACACACACACACACACACATATGTAGTCTGCAGGCCTGTTACAAATGCCTGTCCATAGCGTGGGGGCCACAGGCTCTCTGAAGCAGTGGGCTGTCATATTGTGTGTGAAATGAGGAGGAACATCTGTATCCAAGAGAGGTGTTTTGTGTGGTCCAGTCCAGGCGATGCTTTTCGCTTTTAGCGTGGAACTCACTGGGCTGGGAGAGCAAACAGTCTCCTGTCTCCAGTCTCACAGTGGACCGTGCCACTTATTGTCGCTTAAGTCGCATTTTGGACAAAAGCGTCTAATGTAAACGACATGTAATTTAATACCTGAAAGGAACCTTTCTATATTCTATTTGTTTGTTGAGAATTTAACTGTGACAGAATTTATTGTGACGACCACACACGAGGGGCTGAACAAATAATATGTTAGCGAAATTGCAGTATGCATGCAGTACTTGACCAAGTGCAATATCCAGATCGCAGGAGCTGCAATTTTTTGAGAAGGGTAAAATGTGTAAATGTAAATGTATAACCCCATTATAAATAAAGTACTGTACAAAATGTCATCATGATGATGAACTGTGATGAACCATGATGATTTTCTTTTTTTAACTTTTTTTTTCTTTCCATTTTCAGGGATAATGAAAGTCATGACGATAATAATAATAGTAGTAAATAATATCACAGTCACAATATATGGGTCAAATTAATTGCTAAATTCTTTGTTTTACCATACCCCTACCACACACACACACACACACACACACACACACACACAGCCCCAAATAACACAATGCTATTTCAGAGGTACAAATATTATTAACATGAATTAACCAGCCGATGCTTCTGTACCAGTTGGTGGTGGCTGCTTGGTGTCTTCATTCCATCGCTGGCTTTTATGCCGTGGGAGCATAAAGGGATTACATGTCTTATGTTTTATTTATGTCTTTTTACAGTCAATTCTACAGTCAATTCTGTGCTTGTGTGTGTGTGTGTGTGTGTGTGTGTGGTGGGGGGGTGTTAACCCTGAAACACACACACACACACACACACATGCACACACACACACAGGTTGTTTACACAGAAAGCAAATTAACCAATCTATTTTCAATAATTAAATGACATTCATATACATGTCATGTCAACAATATTCATATACAGTACATTGATAATGAATGGGCCTTCATGTTGTGTGTTCTCAAGGCAAACACGAACACGTGCCGCTAACCGTGAGGGAATAGTCGTGTGAACACACACTTTATGAGGCACGTTGGGGTGCTTCTCCTTGGGATCGGATCTCTGTTCTCACACTGTACCCTCCCTCCAACAGAACATACACATAAAAACATTGGCTGACGACATGGTAAGGTCTCCGTCTTCTGTGTGTTCCACCATTTTGTTTGGTTTGCAAATTCATCTCACCGCATCGTGTCCCCCCCCCCCTCACCTCACCTCACCCCCACCTCACCTCCTCTCATCCCATCCCATCCCATCCCATCCCATCCCATCTCATCTGAACGTATTCATCTTTTCACGACTCAAAGCCGTGAAAAGGTGGACGGTCGTCTTTGTTAATTGTTTGCTCACTGACTAACATCACATGGTGCATGCTGGTTCATTTAATTTGCCTGGCTCAGTAAACATTTGCTCTAGCTCTTCTAGACTAGCTGTGTTGTTGCACTGCATTTCACTTCCATGTACTAACCGGTTGCTACTGTAGCACGCTGACACTTGTCGTCAAAGTTTCTTTTATGAAGGCCGACTGTTCCAAGAACTTTTTCAAAAATTTTGATATATACACTAACACCCTGACAATGGATTTAAAATGTATGCCTTTTCCTGCAATAAAAGTAAACCGGATGGTAAGTCTAGAAGAAGATGAAAGAAGAAATGAAGAAAAATGTCTGTTTCTGTTAAAATATCTTTTGGTAAAGCTCTAAAAATGTTTGAAGTGGAAATGTGATTATAGTTTCATAGTATACATAGATGCTATAATCTCTATTACAAGCAGGTAAGCTAAAGGTAGGTACTAGTAAGTATAGAAAGGTTTAGCTATTAGTTATTTACCTTACTTACTTTACTGTAGTCTGTATTTTACTGCCACATTACAAAAAGAAATCCAAATGTAACTTCATTAAAATAGAGTCAGCTAATAAGTAACAGTTTATAAGTATTAATCTAATAAGCTCAAATGAGACTCATAAAGTTTGCTTTGCTGATCACACGATGTGTGCATTGTCGTTCACCTTACAGCGAGACCGCATCACTAGTTTCCGTAAGGCGGGCGTGAAGAAGGAGAAGCTCCTGATTCAGCACCCGACGGACTCCCAGACCACCCAGACGGAGCTGCCCCTGCCCCAGCCCCTGTTCGTCGACACCTCCCTGAACCTCTCGGAGAAAGAGATCATCGATCTCTTCGAGAAGATGATGGTACGTCTGCTCCGCTGCGCTTTCTCTTATGTTACATGCGCTGCTGAATGTGCTGTTTTAATGTGCATAAAGGGATCCGTGCTATCCGTGTTTGGGGGAAATGCCTCCAACTAGTGGAGGTAGTGGTGAATTGAACAACACCAGCGTGGCGTACATGTTTGCTTTGCATCCTGTT
The DNA here is from genome assembly GCA_002895965.2 of Coryphaenoides rupestris. Taxonomy (NCBI): domain Eukaryota; kingdom Metazoa; phylum Chordata; class Actinopteri; order Gadiformes; family Macrouridae; genus Coryphaenoides; species Coryphaenoides rupestris. The sequence goes on from PIJE02000850.1 coordinate 60,181, forward strand.
TTGTCCCTTCAAGCATAGCCACATATATTGGCAGGCAGGTATACTGGAACATAAGATAATTAGTAACGTTGGCACCGCACTGACACTGCTACGCCGTATTTCCCATGCTCAAGTGTCAGGTGTGACAGCTAACCATGCTTGCCTACATGATCTTAATTATTAGTAAAGGTCCATGTTGTTGGAGGTTTTCCATAAAATTGAAAAGTATGCATATATATCTATATAGGGCTGAACAATTAATCGTAATATTATTGAAATTGCAATATGGCCAAGTGCAATATCCAAATCACAGGAGCTGCAATTTTTGATAAGGGCAAATGTGTACATTCATACCACCATTATAAATGAAGTACCATAGTGCTGCAGAGATGCCATTCTGGCCTGCACATTTTGTTCTTTTTCTTCAGATGTAAGAAACCATTTTTGTTCAGTACAGACCCAAACAAATATAGCGTAAATCCTCTAATAGTGGCCTGTATACCATTAAAGGCTGGTCTCTCATAATGGCCGGGGGCATGGTCAACACGGACAAATAAAGGCCGGCCTCCAATACAGGCCGGGTCAAAAAACGAGGAAAAAAACGCCGGTTAATACGGTAAACGACTGGTGCCTATGTCTATACACCGGTAATGTAACTACGGTAGTTTGAATGACCTGCACAAGCCTGAATGTCCCACAACACAACGTGTCTACGTAACACAGAGCTGCCAGAGAAGAGAGAAAACAAACATGGCGCCGACCACACGAAAGTTTAATGTGAATTTTAAAGAGACAGTTACCGTATTACGGTAATGTTTATTCCTACCTCAGGGTTGTTTTATTTTACAGTGGCCGTATTTTCCCTACGTGAGGCTGCGCTGCTGTTTTGTTACCATAATGTTACTGGCAGCTGAATCTTACTGTTTTGTTTGTTTAGTTTTATTTTTATGTGGCAATGTGTGCAATGTTTTGCAATAAAAGTCAGAAAATGAAGGGATTATGTCCATGAGTTTAATTTTAAGAAATAAAGGCCTGCCTCTAATATAAGCCTCCCTCCAACAAAGGCCTGGTGCTCTTTGCGGCTCAGTAAATAAAGGCCCCGGCCAATATTAGAGGATTTACGGCATATACACATATATTTTGTATTAATACATTACTAAAGTAACAATGTGCAGCCAATGCAATGGTTTGGATCAACCTTTGAGTTGGCGGTATGTATCACATGTTCTTTGCATGTTTGTTATGTTTTGATCGCCGTAAAAGTGATAGTGCATAGTGCACATTGCAGTAGTACGGACCGAGCAGGGGGTACGGATCAGGCGGTGACAGACCCCAAGGAAAGGCGTGTTTCTCTCTGGAATTCTACCGATCTGATGTTTTTCTATCAACACCTGGCCGTTGAATGCATGTTCTAATCTCAAGTGACAGCATATTGAAGTGCCGTCTCTAGTACACAAGCTAGTATTATGTATAAGATTAGATCTGTGTGTTGATCTCAGACGTGGCACTGCGGCGGCCTGGGTTTAACCCCCCCCCCCCCCCCCCCCCCCCCATCCCCTCCCCGCCATAGTCATCATAGCGTCGTCAGTTCTATCTAGAGAACCTTCAACCGCAAAACGCGAAACTGTCTGATGCCGAGACAGTTAGCGCTGCCATCAAAGGAAGCGATACCGCACCGTAACATGGTTTATTCAAACCCCCCCCCCCCCCCCACCCTTTTAAAAAATACAGTTTGTCAGAGTTGTAGCTCCACTGATTCCTCCCTCAAAGGACATTTGCCTTTCATCCCCTGTAACCATTTGGCAGCTTGTGTGTGTGTGTGTGTGTGTGTGCGCGCTCCACCGTCTCGGCGCCTGATACACACGGCGCTTAACTGGTTCATCGCACAGAGCCACGGTGGCGGCGTTCGAATCACACAGACGCTTAGCGCGATACGGCGTAGGTCTACGACGCACAGCCAAGCGTGCCGCCCTGTGACACGACGTATCACTTAGCTCCCTGATTCAGGCTCACTGGAACTGAATCACTGTCGCACACACACACACCTCCACATGAAACAAGTGCTGTCATGATACTTTTCTGGGTGACTTTTCTTTGCGTGTTTCACATTTGACAAATGAGCGAAAAGAAATGGCCGCGGCTGCTGATGGAAACCGTAAGAAATGTTCTTCCCGCTCGGCGAAAGCAGACAGACCCCCGAGGCCAGGAGTGTCCCCGTGGCGCGCACGAAACAAACGGCTCCGCGGAGAAACAAGAGGGTTTTGTTTTAGCCTCGTCCTCGTAAACCACTTGTTATGCTTGACCATTGTCTCGGGTCCCCCACCGTCTGCCTTCACACCCCCACCACCACCACCACCACCACCACCACCACCAGCCAGCCAGCAGTCATGTCGTGTCCGCAGGGCATTTGAAGAGGAACCTCCTCAGTGCCTTGAGTCTTAAAAGAGCTCCGAACTTTTTTAAACCGCCGCCGCCAACTGCTGACACACACGAACCACATCTATTGCGACGCTCGTCATGATTATCACCAGACGATAGTGTCGCCAAAACACACCACAGCTGTGGCCTCCTCACATCACACATCATCATCACGGCACTTGTCACCCCGTGCGCGTGTTATTCACACTCATTTCAATGTTGTCGCGCGATGCGGTGCGGTTACACCGTATGGATTTCAGTGCTCGGGAGGGGATCCTGTCTCAGATCCTGTCTCAGATCCTGACGTGGGGGGAGGTGACAACCACTGATCGCGCTGCGGTGGCAGCCCTCAAAGCCTCAGAGTGACGCTGGAATTGCAAACATGGGGACACGACGAGCGGTTGCCAGATAGATGCGTTGCCTGCCGCCAAGACGTGTTGAGCAGTGAAAGGAGTTCACTGTTGATCGTCCTTAAGTGCGACCATCTACCGTGGTCGATCTAAATGGCACCCTCTGGTGGAGCCGCGCTGGCCCATTGTCCAAAGCCCTCCATCATGATCAAGAATGCAACACTTAAAAAAATAGAGCTGTGCATAAGCCTTTCCATTGCATGGCAACCGAAATCAGAAAAAGAATATTCAAGTCAACCCCAAACCAAACTCTAAATGAGGTTGAATTTTTCATTGTGAACTGTAGCAATCGTCCGAGACTTTATGCTTCCTGCACTGAATATTTCAAAAGTTCAACTCATAGCCATCTTGAAGGTCGACTGAAAACTGTGTGTGTGTGTGTGTGTGTGTGTTTGTGCTTGTGTATGTGTGTGTGCGCGTGTGTGTGTGTGCATGTATGGCGTGTGTGTGTGTGTGTGTATAGGCTACCATCCATTGCATCACTGTGTGTGTGTGTGTGTGTGTGTGTGTGTGTGTGTGAGGAATTTGTAGAAATATCGGTACTATTACTGCTAATCCTACTACTGCATGATTACTACTACTAACAGCTGTTAGTCGGAAAATACTAAAGCAACCTTCCACAAAATAAGTAGCTTAGCTAAAATCTATTAGACTCGACAATAAAGGCAATTCCACATAAAATAAGCAATATAGTACGTACTTCCAATTTTATATTTGATGAAACTATATCTCTGTCTTATTGGATGTTGTTCTTGTTCAACAATACAATGTGGTTATTATAAGTGATTCTTCACATTTTAATAATATGTGAAGTTATTAGTAGAGTTGTTAGCATGAAAGACAAGCAAGTCTCGGTGAATTGATGCAGATCATGAAAGACCTGAAGCTGACATGAGTGTCATTGTCGTCTCAAAGTATTTACAAAGTAATTCAACCGAAATAAACCTCAGAACACCCAGGTCCTGGCAACCCATGTTCACACCGCAGAGCTTGAAAGTACGCACATGAATACGATTATAAAATATTCATATCTAATATTACATGGGTTTGCAGATGGGGGTGATTTGGTGTAATGTGCATGCAGCCATGTAATATTATGTGTGTGTGTGTACGTGTGTACGTGTGTGTGTGTGTGTGTGTGTGTCCGTCTTATGACCCCGACATAACATAACTCACGTCTCCATTCCGTATTCGTATCCAGCGGTCGTGCTAAGCAGCGCTTTACCGCCGATAGTAACGCAGCTCCGACCGTTAGCCCGTTACCCCTCCAGCACACGGAGTGCCTTGCTAATCCTGTAATTATTAGGGCACTTTGGAGAATTAGCACCCTCATCCGCCGCCTTCATCACCCGTCGGTGCACTGTGTGTGTGTGTGTGTGTGTGTGTGTGTGTGTGTGTGTGAGGGGGAGCTTAGCTGGAGATAGCCAGCTCTGCCTTTTTCCCCCCCATACAATGGTCTTTATTGCCAGGCCAGAGAGATATATAGAGGGCTCGCGCTCCTCGTTTTTCATGAGAGTCTTCTACGGAGGCGCGCTGCTCTCCTGCCTGGCTGCTCATCCCTCCCTGTCACTCAGTTCACTCTTCAATTACTATGTTTGTGTCCATGGTGGCGTGACATTAAGCCCAGCCTTCAATTTGCTCAGTGACAGGCAACAGAGAAGCCATGTTTGTTTGCTGCCCTGACACTGGGAAGGCTCTGACATGCAAGGGGGGGCAGGGGGGTTGAAAGTATAATTACAGTAATGAAATAAAAAAAATAAAAAAGATGAAGGAAACAAAAGAAACAGGTTTTTTTTCCCTTTTCTATTTTTCCGAGACGCGGTTGTGGCCGTCAAACAACAAACAAACAACGCAAAAAGCAGATGAACACACACACACACACACATGCGCGTACGCCCACACGAGCACATGATGTGCGCACACACACACACTGTCACTGTGGGTTTGGATACACATAAATGCTTCACTTTTCCGTCACGGTGGTGCGACATGTTACAGGCCTGTTAGATCCTTTTCTCGCTTCAAACGGAGTGCTGGCCTGTGGCATCGGTCAGACCACATGCTGGGAATTAATGACTAGGGAGTGGTGCAAACATTTTTTTCCTTTTCCTTTCTAGAAAACGGTCCACGCAGTGGTCTATATACCTCAAAGCTCCACCAGCGTATAGCCCATTAAAGGCTACTGGGAGAAAAAAAATTTCACTAATGATTCACTAACTCAGTGGTGGATACAGCGTCAGGAACCCTTCCAAGTACATCTGAAGCTGATCATGCCACACTAGATGCCGGGGGTCTATAATAATTAACACAAATATTGGCCATTTCCGCACTACGTTTGAAGGCGGAATATGCTATCAGCAATGTATTGCACTTGAGCTGGATGGGTACGGTACGGTACGGTACGGTACGGTACGTCACCTCTGTGGGCTCGTGTGAGGTGTGCACGGCTGCACCTCGCGTGCACCCGGTGATTAAAATGCACCGCAGGAAGTCCCGGTCCGCGTGCGGAACCGCTCCGCTGCTGTGGTGACTCACCGAGACTCGCAACGCAGCGATGATGGACTAGTAATGCATGTCTTTTGTGACGGCAAGACGCCGAGATTAGATATTAAAGTGCTCCACGGACCAGTTTATCTGGCGCTCAGCAAAACCAGCGCCGCCGCTGTGCCTGACAACCTTGACACGGCAATCTGTTTTATTTTCATTCAGACCGCTGAGCGCCCCCCCCCCACCCCCCCACCCTCCCCACGGTCCAACTCTGCCCCAACCGACATTCAATACAAATATTGCCATGTTTCGTGCCCATTTATTCTCACTAATGTGCCAGAAGCACAATTGGAGATCGGTCCAGATGGGGCTTTTATCCGACAGCTAACGCAAACGCTACAATCACAGCTTTCTGACCAAAAATCTGGCTTCAGTGGTCCAATGCGCTTGCTATTCATTCAGTGTGAATGCCGTGGTCTCTGTGTGTGTGTGTGTGTGTGCGTGTGTGTGTTTATGTGTGCAAAGTCTCTGCTGTGTGTGTTTAGATGGCTGTTTTGGGAGAAAGACAGAGAGAGAGAGAGAGCGAGAGAGAGAGCGAGAGAGTTAGGCCTGGATAAATGAGAAATGTAGTTTTGCAGTGTGGCGGTCGGGACTCGTCCGGGATTTTCCGCGTGAGTCTCTCTGTGCCCCGTTGCCAGCAGGAACACTGTTGGTAATAAGCTCCTATGTGATCCCTTAACAGTTGCACTGTGCTGCGGGACTGTAAAAAAGCCCGGTCTCTGTGGCTGACCATGCCCTCTCACACCCGCCCCATGAATCAAACTTGGGGGGCAGCGGAGAAAATAATTGATTTATCATAGTTGGTGGAAAAACAAACTGTTTTCCTCAGCTCGTTCTTTTGCTCTTAAATCCACTTTTCTCCCCAACCACTGGCTTGGACCCAGCTCCATTTTGGCAACAACCGACAGATATGATGGCAACCATTCATTATGGCCGCCTGGACGTAAACACCCGTGATCGGCCGCTACCCTCGGGCCCGCCTGCCTCCTGCGCTTCAGCAGCGGCGGTCTGGATTTCTTCACCGCAGTGTTTTATTTGTATTTCTTTTTTGGGATGGGGGTGCGGTGTATCTCACTCCCAAAGAACAGGAGAGGAACTGTCGATTGGGGCCAGATTAGCATGAGCACGGGCGGCTAATCGAGTATCGAGTTTGGCGGAGAGAGAGAGAGAGAGAGAGAGAGAGAGGAAAAATAAACCAAAACAAGCCAAGAATATCCCACAATACTTGCCAATACATGGCACGACTTTTAACACGGATAGCCAGCCACTCTCCACAATGTGATCATTTGAATTACCCGCACGGCGCCTGGTCGGTGATATCTCGTGACGCGTTCATGTCGTGCAGCCTAGGCGGCAGTAATTAATAACTGAGCTTAAATCATCTTAGAGGCGGGAACATGGGGGTCTCTGTCCTGCAGCTCGCCCCGTGATAAGTGTCCCCCGAGCCCCCCGACTCTCCTCCGTCTCGCCCCTCTCGCAACGGATTCTCTCTTCTCCCTGTCACGTGTCGCCTCCCCTTCTTTGAATGCCAATTGCGAGGCAGAATCAGCAGGAGAAAAAATAAATGAATTGAAAAAGAAGCCTCGAAGTTTGCTGCAGCCATAAAGGGGTGTTAATGGAAATACAGTTGGAATGAACTCAAAGATTTTGGGTCATTGCGCTCCAGGAGGAAACTCTTGCCCATATGCACGTGGTATTTAAACGCGCAACTCTACGTTCACAGCACTGCGTGATGTGATGCAGCGTTCAGTGCATGCGGCAGTGACACACACACACACACACACACACACACACACACACACACACACACACACACACACACACACACACACACACACTCACACAGGTTCATTAACACACGGAGCGGAGGATATCACGCTGCGGTTGCTGCCACAGCTAACCGTACACTTGTCTGCTCCGTGGCTGCCAACCAAAGTCCCAGCAGCCCCAGTCTGATTTCTCCTTCGCCAGCAGAGGGCAGCATTGTTCCACAGCTCCTACCCTATTGCAGTATAAAAAAAACAACACACAACAAACAACTCTTGAATAGGATGCCCACTCCCCACTCCCCACACCCCTCCACCCCCACCCCCATCCGCCTTCTCTTTATTCCATCTATCTCTTTGTGCAAGAGTATTCCTGATAAACACCCCCACCCTCACCCCCACCCTCACCCCCTCTGCCACCCACCACCTACCTGTCCTCCATCCTAATCATCATGTCATTTCCAAGCTTTTAGTGCTCCGTCCGGCCGGAAGATACGTCCCCGCGGCTGCTCCATCACATGAAAGGCCGGGCCTTTGTGATGCACAGCGAGAGCGGCGCGGAGGTGCTAACGCTCCCAATAAGACGCGGATGCTGCAGCTATCGCGGCGGCTCATCAAGCGACACACCTAGCGTGGCTGCCCTTTGTTTCCAGCACTAATTAGCGTTGCTACGTTCGTAACCTGTTGCTGCCACGCGTGGTTATTACAAATGAGAGAATGAAACAGAGATGCATTCGCGGATGAAATGCAGTCGACAGTTCCCGTCGTATTGTAGCTTAAGGAATTCCTTGATAAAGTGTGTCGTGTAGCCTCACAGTAAAACAAAGAAGATATGTTTTCACCACCGTACATGCGCACACGTCGTTTCTATTGAGAATTCTATGTTTGTTACCTTCCTTTTGTAGCCGTCACCGCCCATAGCAAGTCCTGCGTGTGTGATTGCTTTGTTGGAGCGCTTGAAAGCTCTTCCTCAACCAGTGTGGATAGGACCCTTCATTCAAAGTTCAATTCCTCCAAACTTTTTCTGTTCTGCTGCTGCTGCTGCGCTGGGATGAACATAAGGTTGTTTTTTCAACAGTCAAATATAGACCCAGAACACAAAACCGAGATTTGACAAAACTCAGTTTTGTAAATCACACAATGCGTTTTTTGGAAATAGTTCAGAGGTCTAAAGTAAATAAATAATGAAGAGAGAGGATTTTTGTGCTGAGTATAACTGTGTTGGACACTGAATACTGAATATTCTCCCCGCAAATAACCTCATAAAATAGCCGAGCTGTAGTCCAGCCATCCCTGTCAACCACTGTCCATTATTACAATGTAATTTATTACAATAAGCTATTAAGCTTGATTTGAAACAAATGCTTGATTTGAAACAATATGATTTCCCTCATGACGTGTTGGTGTAAAAAAACCCAATTGGTATCAATACATTGGTACATTGGTATCAATACGGTATGTATAGTACTACTAGCTGTATAGTATATCGGCTGGATCAGAGGTTAAACAAGCTGTCGTTTCAACCAGTGAAGCCTGTGTATTCCTCCTCACTCCTCACTCCTGTGTGTGTGTGTGTGTGTGTGTGTGTGTTTCTTTTCTTCCCTCGCTCTCTCGCTCTCCTCAGGAGGACATGAACTTGAACGAGGACCGCAAGGCGCCTCTGCGTGGGAAGGACCTGAGCACCAAGCGTGAGATGGTGGTCCAATACATCTCCGCCACCTCCAAATCTGTAAGTAACACAGAGAGCCACAGAGCCCCCCCCACCCCCCCCGCCCCTCATTCCCCATGCGCCGTGTTGCAGGAGAGGAGAACATGAACTGTCTGCTTGTAGTGGGTGGGATGAAATATCATGACATTCTGTAACACTCTGCAGAATAATGAGTTTTTTACCTGATCCGTTGCTTCGTAGCGCTGCCTCTGTGTCTCTCTCTGCCTCTGTGTCTCTCTCTGTCTCGCTCGCTCTGCGTTGTTCTATGTCTCTTTTTCTCTCTCTCCGTGTCTCTCTCTGTCTGTCTCTGTTTCTCTTTGTGTCTCTCTTTGTGTCTCTCTCTGTTTGTTTCTGTCTCTCTCTGTGTCTCTCTCCCTGTCTCTCTGTCTGTCTCTCTCCCTGTCTCTCTGTCTGTCTCTCTCTCTCTGTCTCTCTCTGTCTGAGTCTCTCTCTCTCTCTCTCTCTCTCTCTCTCTCTCTCTTTTTTTCTCTACCCTACACCACCTTTCCCCGTCCTTTCTCTTCGTCTTTTCTTGGCACTTGCTTTGCGCCGTCCATTTGTTTCTCTCTGTGTGTTTTTTCTCTTCCTCGCTGGGCACCAATGGAAACACTCTCGACGGACCTTCAACCCACTCACCCACACTCCACCCCCGCCCAACCCCCCCCCCCCCACCCCCCCCCCCCACCCCCCCACCAAGCGCTCGTATATTTCCCGGGCGTTACTAACAGCACAGTGTGCCGGGGGTCCCCCTTCCTGCACGGTGTGTGTGGCGGCGGCACAGAACACGCCGACACACACACTCAACATCCATCGCTCTTCACCATTCACGAGCAGATAAATCCGGTGTATTGAAGACAAAATAATAATAATAAGAAGAAGAAGAAGAAGAAGAAGAAGAAGAAGAAGAAGATCTCTTTATTAATCCACACGTATTGGTCACACAACACACAGCGGGAAGTGGTGGCCGCCAAACACACACGCGCATGCAGGGAGGGTGGCCCGTGGAAATTGTCCTCTGCGTTTAACCCATCCTGCGGCCAGCAGGAGCAGTGGGCAGCCAACTCAACGGCGCCCGGGGACCAGCAGCTCCAGGTTGAACGTCCACAGCTTGGTCAGGGATGTGGACAGGAGAGGCGATCTTCACATGTTTTTAACGGGGGTATCTCTGTCATAATGCCCCCTCTGTTATCTCGAGCCGAGGCCAAGCCCCTGCGAGGGGTGCGGGAGTGGGACCCTCGCAGTATATATCGACGCCCACCAGAGGGGCAAGAAAAACCTGGTCGCGCCTCTCCCTTGACATCCCCATTTGTTACCATATCTCATTGTGATGATAATTAACTGCCATTATTGATAATGATGATTATCAGAGATGATTGAACTCGTCGCAGGAGCCATTACGCTTTGTGTGCGCTGATATATTATTCAAATGAAGAACTTAATCTGTGTGCGGTGAAAGGACGGAGAACAAAACGGGGGCACACACACATACACACACACACACACGTATGCCTGTGGACACCCTTAAGCACATACACACAGAGGAATCACATGTGCATTAAAAGAGACAGCGAGGGTGACAAAAAGTGATCCTCCATCCCAAGACAAAGACAAACATCTTTTTATGTCTTCCAACACACCAGTGTATAAAAAAAAAGACACAATATTATGACACAGCAGGACAGCTACAGACTATTAGACGCAATTTCCAAGGTGGCTGGCTGGCTGGCTGGTGTGATTTCCACTGAACAGATATTTTATTGACACACACAAGCACCCGTTGACCTCCCTGAAGATGGAAGCCCACCAGTCCCGACGTTTTATCGGCGCAGACTTCGGAGAAAAGGGGGACCCATCTTGCAGTCGGAGGCTTTTGTGAAGTGTGTCTACACTGCCTGAGTGTGTCAGGCCCCCTGGGGTGCCGTGCTTAATGTGATTAGTTTTTCGTATTATTGAACACAAAGAAATGTTTGAGGGAGCCAGCAGCAGTGTTCCAGTCTTCTTTTTTAAGCGTCTGTATCGATAAGGGCAGCCTAATTTAAGTTTGAATGGCTGGGAAATCTTAGTGAATTATTTAATTAATTTTTTATTTTAAATGTTAAATTCAAGAGAAGTTAGTTGAACGATTGCTGTAACTTTTGAATAATTGAGTGTATTTTGAGAAACAGTATTCGTTTCCTCTTAAGTCCCGGTCATTTAATAATAATAATAATAATAATAATAATAATAATAAAACATGTACTGGTGTGCACTTACTAGTTGTGCTAATGATCAGAAATATGATGGGTTTTTTATAATGTTCCCGGTCTCTAGATAAGAATGTATGTTCTGGTCGCATGGCTTTTCCATTTTCCATTTCTTAAAATCTTTGGTCTCCATTTTTTCTCAAGGTGATTTGTTTTTCCGTGGTTCTTCATGTTTTCGGCTGTTCTTCTTCGTACATTTATCTGTTTGTTACGAGAATGTGGACTCACTCACTAACGTCTCACACAACCCGGTTACAATCTCATTCTTTTTCTCTTGGATTCTCCACACACGATTTCAATTACATTTTAAATATAACCCCCTTGCCTCTTTTATCATCATCTGACTTTTTATTCTTTCTTCAGCTATCAAAATACAAAGTGCAGAGAGGTTGAGTTCTGAGTCATCGTCAGTGTCACTGTGCCTCAACATCAATGATCCAAATCGCTTCTCCTAAGAACTAAAAACATTCTCTGGACCCTCCCTTAAGCTACTGCTAAGCCGCTTGACGTGCTGCTGACGTAGAGATGGCAGTCGGGGGTCGGGGGTTCATTCTATAATTTTTTTATTCGGTTGTATTGTTTCTCCCGCACACACACACACACAACGGATAAAAACAGCACGTGTTTGAGTTCGCTGCTCTGAATGGAACAACCTTTTCTTCCGTCTTTTTTGTCATTCCCCCGAAAGAAGAAGGAACAGACACAGGCCTTAAATAGCCCCAACAGACGTCGCTTGCATTTTCCTTCCGATTCCCTCTCCGACATCATCACCACCACCACTTACACCACCACCACCACCACCACTACTACTCTCAACCCCACCATGCCGGAAGAATGCTAGCATCTCCATGCTTCACCTTGTCGACTCAATATAGCTCCAAATGATCACCAACACGAGAGTGAGCAGATTAGTGGATTGTTTATCTTGCCGAATACATTTTTTACCCCCTCACCTCACTCCCCAATCATCCTCTTTCAAGGATCACTGCGCCCCTCCCCCCACTCCCCCCCTCCCAATACCTGGGAGTCTCAGTAGGGGGCCAGTGAATTACCATTAACACAAAATGGAATGGTCCTTTTTTTTTCCCAGAGGAGAACTGTGCGCTGACCTTGTTCATTTGAATATAATGCATCCTCCTATGGATTCCAGTGTTGCTTTCTCCACAAGGCAAGGGAGACTTGTCTGCCTGTATGACCGTCCTTGGCTGTCCTCTCTCTCTCTCTCTCCCTCTCTCTCTCTCTCTCTCTCTCTCTCTCTCTCTCTCTCTCTCTGGGTGCTCGGTCGCTCTCTCTCTGCCTCTCTCCGTCTCTCTCTCTCTCGATCTCTCTGATAGATGTGTGCCGGTGTTATTAAAATGCCACAGCGTGTCCTCCACGCTAATGCAATCATTAATTCTTTTGAGTGTGCTGACAAACGCGGTTGCTTCCTGCCTTCTTCTCACTGGTGTGTTTCCATGTCCAATGGGGGCAGTGCTGTTCGGGGGAAGCTATGGTGGCAGGCACTTGTAAGCGGGAAATACATTGATTAATATATCCATTTTAATCATTTGTTTTCATTTTATTTTCACATGCTCCGTAGCCAACTATCTTTTTACAGTGAAACCAGTTAATTCCCCGGAGAATGCAAAACAGTTTTGGGGCATTTAAAAAAAACAACAAAAAAACCCCATCTTAATAAAATGTTCAGTTCGATTAAATCGTCAACTACAGTATGATTGGATTTGTTTGGCAAAGAGAACTACCTGAAAAAAACAGTGCTCGTGACAATGTGACATGCTGTCTATTTATACTTCTTTATAACAATACACCAGAGATACTCATTAGCATTTTGCACAAGGTAATGCCTCAACATCTCTTGTAATGATTACATCGCCTTGTTGGTTTTTTTTTTCTCACAAGCTCTGACAGGAGTTTTGCCACCTTGTTAGTTGGAACAAGTTGCTGCATCGCCAATAAAATACACAATCTGATGTTGCCGTAGGTTCTCCCCATAAGCTCCCTAGCAGAGTGCTAAGTCCTCGGGTCAAACTGGCTGAACATGGCATTGATTCAATTGGGCAAATCTGCTTTGGAGTCATAATCATAGTCAAGAATGGTAAATGGTAAATGTATGGAGCAGTTAGGGTTAGGTGGCGTCTTGCTCAGGGACACATCTCGACACTTAGCTAGGCGGAGCCCGGTGATCGAACCAGCAACCCTCCGCTCTTGCCCCCTGAGCTACTGCCGCCCCCCAAGAAAATAGTGAAAGAAAAAAGAATTGTTTTATTTTATTTACGTCGTGGTGACTCACCTCAAGGTGCACACAAGATGACATCCAGAGAATCTCCAAATTAGATGACTCAGACTGCATGTCTGTGTGTGTGTGTGTGTGTGTGTGTGTGTGTGTGTGTGTGTGTGTGGGGTGCATCCACTGGAGGATACGGGAGGATGCTATATTGATGTGTGGTTGAAAGGGGGAGCGAGCGAGTGAGCAAAGGCAACATGGGCTCATGATGACTCGCTGGCACACTGTGTCTGCCACACGCCCTGAGAGAGGAACAAAGGGAGGAGGAGGAGGCAGAGCAAGCAAATGGCCACTGACTGAATCATGAGAAAAAAACAAAAAACAAAAGGCAGAAAGACTGAGAGAGACGAAGACCTGTCGAGAGAGAGAGGGAGGGGGAGAGAGAGAGAGAGAGAGAGAAGAAGGAGAGAGTGGGAGTGTGAGGAGATGAAGAAGGTGGATGGAAGGATTGCTTAGGATATGTTGAAGGGTGGAGGAAGGGGGGCCTGGGGGGAGGCATTTACTTTGGATAATCAACGGCCATTGCCTTGGGATCATGCGGCCGCAAAGAACTGCTCAGTGGCATATTAGAATATATCTCCCCCACCTAACCCCCCCCCCTCACCACCGCCACCACACTCTCCCACTGCGATACAAGCACACCGCCGTCACTGCAATAAAGAATAAGACGCTCACTCCATTGACACATAACAAGGTTAACGTCCAGGAGTCACGCTGGCTACGTGCCCCCCCACCTCCCCCAACCCCCCCAACACCCAAAACTAAAACTATTACGACACAGATGTGATGTGACACCTGAACACCGAGGGCCGGCTGACTGATTGATCGGGGGCCCGGGTGGGGTGTCTGGTCTGCGCAGACTGTTGCTCCACAACACAGAGAGCATTGTTTGTTTCCGAACGGAGACGAATGCACACCGAGCCATTATTTTCCAAGGACACACATTTTCTCTCTGGTTTGGCATGAAGCGTGAACAAAAAAATAATCTTCCACGGCTTTGGTGTGCGTTTGCTCATTTCTATTAAGAAGTATCCCATGCTAACAAATGCATTGTTTACCCATTCTTTTCACTTTTACAAATGAATTGCCAGATGTCTAATGCCGTTGAAATTCTATCCCCCTGCAGCTCCCCAACGCCGGCACATTTGTTGAAAAAAATCAATCAATGAAGAAATGTCTTAAAGAATCTCCTGTGGTCTATTTAAAAGTTTACGTGCAGTGGTACCCAGTCTTGTTTTGGCCCGGGACCGCCGTCATTTCCAGCTCTGAAAATGGTCGCAACCTAACTTTAACTTAACTAACACTTAACTTTAACATATTACCCAATCAACTTCTGCCGGGTAATATACATTTTCCGCTGGAACATAGCATCGTAGCTCATCGTAGCACTACAGTAGTTTGCTCACAGAATAACTAAGCAGTTAGTTCCTATATAACAGGACGTGGACATAACCAGGGTTCAGATCTTTGGTCCTTAGCACTTAACTTGTACGTTTGTACGTCCTGGTACTTAAAAATAGTACCTGGCGTCGTGCAGCATCTCATCCTAGCTATCTTGCTGTTCACTAGCAACGGATTAACCTAGCAATGATTAGCGCTTGCAACTTGTTCTATTGAAATCATACTGTACCGACAGTGATATATTGCTGTTTCACTGTCTTTGGACAAATGTACTTATTGTAAGTGACTTTGGACAAAAGGGTCCACTAAATGTAATGTAACGTTTCTGAAGACCTTAAAAAACCCCAAAACAAATAGTTAAGCTAAAAACCGATCTTCAAATATCGATAGCTAATGTCAGCAATCCCCTGCGACACCGTGTGGATATATGGTGGGGTCCCGCCCCCCCCCCCCCCCCCCCCCACCAGGGCTGGGAACCACTGCCCTAATTCTTCTGTGTATGTGTGTGTGTGTGTGTATTGTGGAGACGTATTGTCTCTGGCATACTAATGACTGTTGCTGTTTGTGTCTTTTTGCACATTAACTCCCCTCTCCGCTGACCGCTGCATGCAGATAACCGGGAGCAAAGTTCCGGTAAGTTCCCCTTATACTTATTTGGCCTCCTCTGAGCCTTGTTCTTCCAATGTGTGTCATGCCTCCCCTCTCTTTCTCTCCCTCTCCCTCTCCCCACCCTCCCCTCCTCCTCCTCCTCCTCCTCCTTAATGCCCCCTCCTCCTCCCTTCCTGGTTGCCCCCCCTCCCCCCCCCCCCGTTCTTCTTGAAAATATATTGTTGTGTATGTATGTGTGTTTCAGAATGCAAAAGCGATGTCTTTATGGCCGGGCTGTTTTTCTTGTTTCCCTCGCCTCTAGCTTGATATGGCTAATGGGCTGTAATTGAAAAAAATAAATAATAATAATACTATAAAGACATTTTGGGCATATGAATGCCAACCCTTTCCAATAAGGGATTTAGAAATTATGCATCAGGAAAATAAACGGGGAGGTCCTCTGTTGGATGCGGCTGTTTTTCCTTTTGAGAAACGGATTGTCGTGGAATACCTATTAGCATTTGAATATCGCAGTGGCAACAATGAGCATCAGTTTATACACAAATAATGGTAATCTACAGTCTAATCTGTTTAGTGAAATGTTTTGCATCTTAACTGAATTGCAGTATGATCATTCTGTCGTTGGAATAGCGCTCATATAGAAAATATATCACTTAATAAGGCTTTGGGTGTTTATGCACACACACACAAACACACACACACACATGCACACACAGTACACACAGTACACACACACACATTGTACACTTTCACAGCAAATGAGGTATAAAGTGCTTGTTTTCTTTTCTGAAAAATATGCGCCGGCTTAAATTCAGTGGCTTCATTCAAGGCTTTTGAATTTGAATGCGTTGTCAACATCTCTGTGTCTGCTCTGAAACATTACGCCGTGTCACCGCCGCAAATGGATGCCCCTGTTTTTGTTTTTGCTGGCCACTCTCTTTCCTTCTCTCTGGTTTGCAAACGGCCCCCAGTAATCTTTATAAATATACACTGTCAACAGTTTGCCAATATTTCTTCATTTCACTACGCTGTAATGCGGCAATTGCAGATTTGCTCTGTCAACTACTCACAAAGGAGCACCCTGCTGCCTTTTGTAAAGAGCTGGCCATGTTTTTTTTTTTTAAGGGGCTTTTAGGAAGAGAAAAAATGAAGGCAGGGAGAACCCCCCCCCCCCCCCCTCCCCCCTCCTCCGTTATTGCATTTTTTGCACGAGCTGAATTGTCACCAATAATAGTGTTCCATTGCTTTCCCGGGCACTTCTTAAGGATTAAGAGAACTGTAAAGCTTAAGGGGAACAAGGACAAGCTAGAGCCGCACACTGTGACCTGGCCTCTGCACCGTCTGTGGACCCAGACAAACCTGCGGCTTTCAGGCACTTTGCAGGGAGCCATTTTGTATCGATTGCTTTTTCTCCCTCTTTGTCCGACGGTCCTTTTGTGCTTTGTTATTCGGGGAGGAAGAGTGTGTGTGTGTAGGGGGGGGGGGGCTCGGTTTGCGCGGAGCTGGATGCGAGTAGCCCTCGATCCGTTGCAGTGGCCACATTGTGTTCGGTAAATGGAATATGACAGAGTCACCGCTACTTGTATCATGGCCACTCATCCGAGATGCGGAGACCTACTTTCAGAAGTTCGCCAAACCGTGTCAGAGAGGTGTCGGCGGACGACCCTGGTTATCAAGAAGTTTTTTTCAAACGTAAGTGGGGCGCCGAACCATTCAGGCCGACCCCCGGTGACCTCGGTGTCGATCGGGCTCCTTGCGCCCGTATCGCCGGAGAACACGGCGAAGGAAGCACGGAGCTGTCAGTCTTAAAAGCCTCTCGTAAGAAAACGGCAGAACCAGAGAGGGAGAACGTTTAGTTGGGTTAGCTGCCGCTGCTTGGCTAAAGCATGGCTAGCCTCCTGCTTGGCTGGCAGAATCCAATTTTCACGCTGTCAGCGCGCCACACAGGTTTTCACACGGGTGCCGGGGATGAAGGGTGTTGGTGGAGATCGTCTATAGCGAAACCCAACAACACCTAGGGCTCCGTCCCGGGCATGAAATCTCTCTGGCACGCCCCGCCCCGCCCCGCGTCCCAAGGTAGCGAGCAAGGCGGATGGGTTGCAGATGGTGTGAATTAGCTCTAATTCGGTCTGACCGGCATGTAAGTGTGTTCATGCCGCTCTGTCTCACCCGCCCTCTCCACCTTCTGTGATTGTGCGAGGAGACGAGGAGGACCCAGAGTAGCTGCCCAACGCTGGTGCTCGCAGGTAGGCTGTCGGTAGCGGCCAGACGTGTGTCCCGGAGGAGCCCCGGTAGACTATTCGGCGCCGGGGCGTGACGGGCTCCGCCGCCTCGACCCCCCTCCCCTTTGGTAAAAAAATCGGTCGTGATGCACGTCACCGGCCCGAGTGCTGCGCTCAAACCAGCGACGCGTCAATAGTTCCCGCGGTGTTATTGTGGAAGCTAACCTGCCTTGCACCACAGCGCCAGCAGGCTTGGCTCAGATGGCACGCCGCTGGGCCTCGGATTGACAGCGGTTTGGAGCCCGAAGAGAACGGCTGCCCAGCTTTTTCTTATTTGTATTTTCTTTTACATCGCGAGGATGTAATCAATTTCTGCTGTGTTGTCTCCCCCCCCCCCATACTGTTTTCACAGCAACTTGTTTGTGATTTCCAGTTTTGTTTAGGGTTGTACCCCACACACACACACATGCACAGCCCCTTAAAAAAAAATTGGTATCACGGATGACTTCAGCCAAACGTAATGGGAAAAAGAAAATATTAAACATAATTTCACACTACCTGCGTGTACAAAACGGAACATCCATCGCCTTTTGATTACAGCTAAAACAGGTTTTCTCCAAGTTGTAAACCCTCAACTACAAACAATTTCTTTAACAGGTTTTGAGGTTTGGCATAGAGAAATAAAAGGCTCGGGTATTTTCAGCTGTGAGACGGAAAAGAAACTACCAGTCGCAAAACACTGTAGTCACTTTACACAGCGGTGAGCGTTAACAGTGACAAGTGTAAACCTTGATATATCTCCTTTCAAGTATTTGCCTTTCATATCTGCGCTTTAAAAAGATGCATGTTAAGGTTTGTAGTACAATCGTGGTTTGTTTTCTTAACACCGCCGACAAACGATGACCTTCATTCCTCCGCACGCTCGCAGCACTTGTAGCCTTGGAGGTGCGCGGTTTCTCTCTCCGGTTGAAGCTGCCTCTTAGAAGGGCCACGGAGGAGCTGCTGGGGAAGAGCGCGAGGTGAGAGAGAGAGCGAGAGAGACAGAGAGATGGCACAGCATGTCAGACAGGTGGAGCTGGGAGAAAAAAAAAAGAAACACAATCAACACCGACGGAAATACGAGAAAAAGTTGGAAAAAATAAAACGACATCTGCTTGTCGTTCCGTCCCTGGCTCTCTTTCACCGTGATCTGAGCTCACAAAGGGAAAGGGAAAAACAAATGTGCCTCAATAGACATTTTGTTTCCAAGTAAACCGAGTGTGTTGAGCACATCTCGTGCGCCACGCGTCCTTGGGTGTTACAAAAGAGTGGCGCGGAAAAATAAATCAATGACGTGTGCCTCAACAATCCCCGACACCGGTATTCACCACGGAGCGCCGCTCAAATTAAGATCAAGGTAATCGGCTCCGGAGGGGCATTCTGAATAGCGCACATTTGATTGGTTGAAAGGTTTTCCCCCGGTTTCTCTGGTTTATCTGGTAAACATTTAAAAGTTATGAAAAGAAATGTTTTTAGTCGTTAATAGTTGTAATCATGATATTAATGATGATGATAAAATGATAATAATTATATGCGTACAAACTGAGTTTCAATAAAGAAATTGGTAGATAGTGTTTTTCACATGAATGACGATGGCACATTTTTTCTCCACATTATTCTGACACCGTGTCTTGTTCTCCTCCAACCTTCACCCTGAAGAGTTGCTGCTGAGGGATTTGATTACTAACGACATCCACACAGATTGATCTCTGGCCGCTGCGGCTGGCCTGGCGGTGACTGACGGTAATAGACCTAATTACTTTGGGAGGGTTTGGATTCTGACCCACCCGAAGACAGTCGCTACAGGATGGATGCCTTCTTACTCTCCATATAATTTGTATCATTGTTGGCTTCCGCTCAACTCCTTGCTTGTGTTGTAACGACTGTGAGAAAAAAAATAAAAAATAAAAACACCCAGTAAGAAATCAGTCAGCATGAAGGTCAGGCAGAAAAAAGTCTGATGTTAGCTAATGAATGGTGCTTACAACAAACTCTCTTGTGTTGTTATTTGTTATTTCCAGCGGTTGGTTTTGCCTCCCGGACTTTAGTTTAGTTTAGTTTAGTTGCAGAGTGTGTCACCAGAGTTGCTGATAACACTGATGCATGCATCGGGAAGTTTAGCCATCAGTCAGCAAGGTGCTTATGGCTCAGGCAGGTAAAAGACAACAAGATCGAAATAAAAGATAGATCGAGGGGTGTTTGTTTTTGTGTGTGTGCGCTCACACGCCGGTAAACTTGTGTTTACACAGCCAATTTCATCACCGCCACATTTGTGTTCCATTGAAATGGTTCCACGTCGAGCACTAACTCAGAAATGTCAAGTGGGCGGCATGATTGTTTAATTATTTATCCTGCAGACTGCAGATGGTTTTTTTTTTAATAAATGTACATTGGACCACTCTGTAAAAATCCAGTGAGCTCATATTGGATTTGGAAAGGCGGAAGGATTTGAATAATAGTACAACACAATTGAATTAAGCAGCATTGTGCAAGAGTACCCATTTCTCCTCATAAACCTTGATATTACCAACTGGTTCTGCTCCCATGTTTAGAAAAAGGAAATCCTTTTAAATGTAGAAAACTGACAAATTTCACTTTAATACCGTGCCCAACCTGGCTTCCTGCTTTTTTAAATTGACGCCATTTCCCTCTATTTACTCATATGTTTTCATACGGTGATGTACAACCGTATGGCGTGGACATCCATTACACCTGTATTAAGGTGTCTGCTGCTGGAATCGCGTGCATATTGCTTGTCTAGCTTTTGTGGTTTGTTTGACCTAAAGAAGGAACAAAGTTCTACCTTTGTGAGGAACATTCATCCAGTCATACTTCATTCATACACTCTTACTTCTTTTTTTCTTCTTCTGTCTGTCTGTCTGTCTTGATTGTTAATTTTGTTTGCTCTCTTTTGTTTGTTTGTTCTTTCTCCCCCCCCTCTCTCTCTCTCTCTCTCTCTCTCTCTCTCTCTCTCTCTCTCTCTCTCTCTCTCTCTCTCTCTCTCTCTCTCTCTCTCTCCCTACCTCCCTCTCCCCCTCCCTCCATCCCTCCTTCCATGACACATGTCTTTTCAAAGGCAGGAGACAATCAGGCGTGTCCTATCAAAAAGAGACGTCTTTCATTATGTCGAAGGGAAGATGAAAGGCGAGAGTGGTCACAGTATGCTGCTCTTGGATCTAAAGGGGCTCTATGGCTGGGCTTTATAGTGTGTCTCTCTGAATCGGGGGGGCTTGTGCATGCCTTGTATCTGCTTCGCTCTCCGGAACGCTGTAAACAGACCACTGTCTCCCCCCCCCCCCGCCCCCCCCCTCTCATCCCTTCCTTCCAGCTTTTCCTCTGTGGGTTTCTGAGCCTTATCTGTATGTTTTCGGGTATTACAGTGCAGTGTTCTGTTGAAAAACACATTTTTAGTGCTCATGACTTTTCAATTTTCCAAATATTATATTTCGGGTTTTTTTCCATTCATAATATATACGAGAATGATATATTATGAAATACATGATAATAATATATGTATTCTTTCCCATATACATATTATATGTGACATGCTGGTAATGGGCCTTGTGGATGGCATCCCAGCTCCCAGTCGCTCCCGGTTGCGAGTCGCTCCCCTGCCGCCCGGTCACACACACTCGCCGGTTCTGTCAGCATTGCTCGGCGCGGCAGGCGGTCCTGCAGGGCGCATTAGGCCCCATAAAGTTTATGGCATATTTTTACAACCTGCCTCTCTGTGTGCGTCCACCAGCGTCGCGTCGCACGGCATCTGCTTTAACCGTTCACACAGCTGTGAAATTTTGCGCATCTCCACGTTTTATGGGCGGCCCCGCTCCTCTGATTTCTTCATTTGCTTCCTTAGCTTTCGGATTCCGCCTGCTCCTCCTCCTCACATGCATGCGTGCACACAGACGCACACACACACACACACACACACACACACACATATATATGCATGTACTCTCACACACACACACACACACACACACACAAAACACGGTGCATAAATGGCGGTGGGATTGTCTGCGTCTCTATAAAGCTTTGCACAGAAAATGTGTGCGTGTGCAGTTCAGATTCATATCCATGCCGGCATCTTCTCTCTCCTCCACATTCTTTTATTACCATATTACCAGCGTACAGTACATCTCCACAATGGCTGACGATATTCTGGACTTGGTTGGCAGTGAAAGGCTAATCATCACCGCATCCATGCATGTTATGAACGACGGTGGAGGAGCACAGGGGGGGCTGCCTCAGACATCCAGTGGCTCGCTTGCACGTCCTTCCTCCCCTCAGACGAGAGAGAGAGACGACACCTGACGGAGGGTGTGTGTGTGTGTGTGTGTGTGTGTGTGTGTGTGTGTGTGTGTGTGTGTGTGTGTGTGTGTGTGTGTGTGTGTGGGGTGCATCCACTGGAGGATACGGGAGGATGCTATATTGATGTGTGGTTGAAAGGGGGAGCGAGCGAGTGAGCAAAGGCAACATGGGCTCATGATGACTCGCTGGCACACTGTGTCTGCCACACGCCCCTGAGAGAGGAACAAAGGGAGGAGGAGGAGGCAGAGCAGCAAATGGCCACTGACTGAATCATGAGAAAAAAAACAAAAAAACAAAAGGCAGAAAGACTGAGAGAGACGAAGACCTGTCGAGAGAGAGAGAGGGAGGGGGAGAGAGAGAGAGAGAGAGAAGAAGGAGAGAGTGGGAGTGTGAGGAGATGAAGAGGTGGATGGAAGGATTGCTTAAGGATATGTTGAAGGGTGGAGGAAGGGGGGCCTGGGGGGAGGCATTTACTTTGGATAATCAACGGCCATTGCCTTGGGATCATGCGGCCGCAAAGAACTGCTCAGTGGCATATTAGAATATATCTCCCCCCACCAACCCCACCACCGCCACCACACTCTCCCACTGTGATACAAGCACACCGCCGTCACTGCAATAAAGAATAAGACGCTCACTCCATTGACACATAACAAGGTTAACGTCCAGGAGTCACGCTGGCTACGTGCCCCCCCACCTCCCCCAACCCCCCCCAACACCCAAAACTAAAACTATTACGACACAGATGTGATGTGACACCTGAACACCGAGGGCCGGCTGACTGATTGATCGGGGGCCCGGGTGGGGTGTCTGGTCTGCGCAGACTGTTGCTCCACAACACAGAGAGCATTGTTTGTTTCCGAACGGAGACGAATGCACACCGAGCCATTATTTTCCAAGGACACACATTTTCTCTCCGGTTTGGCATGAAGCGTGAACAAAAAAATAATCAACATCTTTTCTTGCATTTCTTCTTCTTCACGGCTTTGTGTGCGTTTGCTCATTTCTATTAAGAAGTATCCATGCTAACAAATGCATTGTTTACCCATTTCTTTTCACTTTTACAAATGAATTGCCAGATGTCTAATGCCGTTGAAATTCTATCCCCCTGCAGCTCCCCAACGCCGGCACATTTGTTGAAAAAAATCAATCAATGAAGAAATGTCTTAAGAATCTCCTGTGGTCCATTTAAAAGTTTACGTGCGTGCCGGTGTGTGAGGAGGTCTCCCTAATGCAGTGGTACCCAGTCTTGTTTTGGCCCGGGACCCCGTCATTTCCAGCTCTGAAAATGGTCGCAACCCTAACTTTAACTTAACTAACACTTAACTTTAACATATTACCCAATCAACTTCTGCTGGGTATATACATTTTCCGCTGGAACATAGCATCGTAGCTCATCGTAGCACTACAGTAGTTTGCTCACAGAATAACTAAGCAGTTAGTTCCTATATACAGGACGTGGACATAACCAGGGTTCAGATCCCATCCCCTCTTTGGTCCTTAGCACTTAACTTGTACGTTTGTACGTCCTGGTACTTAAAAATAGTACCTGCCGTCGTGCAGCATCTCATCCTAGCTATCTTGCTGTTCACTAGCAACGGATTAACCTAGCAATGATTAGCGCTTGCAACTTGTTCTATTGAAATCATACTGTACCGACAGTGATATACAGCTGTTTCACTGTCTTTGGACAAATGTACTTATTGTAAGTCACTTTGGACAAAAGGGTCCACTAAATGTAAATGTAATGTTTCTAAGACCTTAAAAAACCCCAAAACAAATAGTTAAGCTAAAAACCGATCTTCAAATATCGATAGCTAATGTCAGCAATCCCCTGCGACACCGTGTGGATATATGGTGGGGTCCCGCCCCCGCCCCCCTGCCCCCCCACCAGGGCTGGGAACCACTGCCCTAATTCCTCTGTGTATGTGTGTGTGTGTGTGTATTGTGGAGACGTATTGTCTCTGGCATACTAATGACTGTTGCTGTTTGTGTCTTTTTGCACATTAACTCGCCTCTCCGCTGACCGCTGCATGCAGATAACCGGGAGCAAAGTTCCGGTAAGTTCCCCTTATACTTATTTGGCCTCCTCTGAGCCTTGTTCTTCCAATGTGTGTCATGCCTCCCCTCTCTTTCTCTCCCTCTCCCTCTCCCCACCCTCCTCCTCTTTCTCCCTCCTCCTCTTCCCTCTCTCCCCCTCTCCCCCTCTTCTCTCTCTCGTTAGTCAGGT
>PIJE02000850.1:87796-105957 GCA_002895965.2 Coryphaenoides rupestris
GGGGGAGACAGTGGTCTGTTTACAGCGTTCCGGAGAGCGAAGCAGATACAAGGCATGCACAAGCCCCCCCCGATTCAGAGAGACACACTATAAAGCCCAGCCATAGAGCCCCTTTAGATCCAAGAGCAGCATACTGTGACCACTCTCGCCTTTCATCTTCCCTTCGACATAATGAAAGACGTCTCTTTTTGATAGGACACGCCTGATTGTCTCCTGCCTTTGAAAAGACATGTGTCATGGAAGGCGGGATGGAGGGAGGGGGAGAGGGAGGTAGGGAGAGAGAGAGAGAGGGAGAGAGAGAGAGAGAGAGAGAGAGAGAGAGAGAGAGAGAGAGAGAGAGAGAGATTGAGAGAGGGGGGGGGGAGAAAGAACAAACAAACAAAAGAGAGCAAACAAAATTAACAATCAAGACAGACAGACAGAAGAAGAAAAAAAGAAGTAAGAGTGTATGAATGAAGTATGACTGGATGAATGTTCCTCACAAAGGTAGAACTTTGTTCCTTCTTTAGGTCAAACAAACCACAAAAGCTAGACAAGCAATATGCACGCGATTCCAGCAGCAGACACCTTAATACAGGTGTAATGGATGTCCACGCCATACGGTTGTACATCACTGTATGAAAACATATGAGTAAATAGAGGAAAATGGCGTCAATTTAAAAAAGCAGGAAGCCAGGTTGGGCACGGTATTAAAGTGAAATTTGTCAGTTTTCTACATTTAAAAGGATTTCCTTTTTCTAAACATGGGAGCAGAACCAGTTGGTAATATCAAGGTTTATGAGGAGAAATGGGTACTCTTGCACAATGCTGCTTAATTCAATTGTGTTGTACTATTATTCAAATCCTTCCGCCTTTCCAAATCCAATATGAGCTCACTGGATTTTTACAGAGTGGTCCAATGTACATTTATTAAAAAAAAACCCATCTGCAGTCTGCAGGATAAATAATTAAACAATCATGCCGCCCACTTGACATTTCTGAGTTAGTGCTCGACGTGGAACCATTTCAATGGAACACAAATGTGGCGGTGATGAAATTGGCTGTGTAAACACTAGTTTACCGGCGTGTGAGCGCACACACACAAAAACAAACACCCCTCGATCTATCTTTTATTTCGAAAGGGGCTCTATGGCTGGGCTTTATAGTGTGTCTCTCTGAATCGGGGGGGCTTGTGCATGCCTTGTATCTGCTTCGCTCTCCGGAACGCTGTAAACAGACCACTGTCTCCCCCCCCCCCCCCCCCCCCCTCTCATCCCTTCCTTCCAGCTTTTCCTCTGTGGGTTTCTGAGCCTTATCTGTATGTTTTCGGGTATTACAGTGCAGTGTTCTGTTGAAAAACACATTTTTAGTGCTCATGACTTTTCAATTTTCCAAATATTATATTTCGGGTTTTTTTCCATTCATAATATATACGAGAATGATATATTATGAAATACATGATAATAATATATGTATTTTTCCCATATACATATTATATGTGACATGCTGGTAATGGGCCTTGTGGATGGCATCCCAGCTCCCAGTCGCTCCCGGTTGCGAGTCGCTCCCCTGCCGCCCGGTCACACACACTCGCCGGTTCTGTCAGCATTGCTCGGCGCGGCAGGCGGTCCTGCAGGGCGCATTAGGCCCCATAAAGTTTATGGCATATTTTTACAACCTGCCTCTCTGTGTGCGTCCACCAGCGTCGCGTCGCACGGCATCTGCTTTAACCGTTCACACAGCTGTGAAATTTTGCGCATCTCCACGTTTTATGGCGGCCCCGCTCCTCTGATTTCTTCATTTGCTTCCTTAGCTTTCGGATTCCGCCTGCTCCTCCTCCTCACATGCATGCGTGCACACAGACACACACACACACACACACACACACACACATATATATGCATGTACTCACACACACACACACACACACACACACACACACACACAAACACGGTGCATAAATGGCGGTGGGATTGTCTGCGTCTCTATAAAGCTTTGCACAGAAAATGTGTGCGTGTGCAGTTCAGATTCATATCCATGCCGGCATCTTCTCTCTCCTCCACATTCTTTTATTACCATATTACCAGCGTACAGTACATCTCCACAATGGCTGACAATATTCTGGACTTGGTTGGCAGTGAAAGGCTAATCATCACCGCATCCATGCATGTTATGAACGACGGTGGTGGAGCACAGGGGGGGCTGCACGTCCTTCCTCCCCTCAGACGAGAGAGAGAGAGCGACTTCCTCTTCACAGGGACTTCAGGGTCAACGTGATCGGAAACCCGATTGTTCTAGCTGTGCGGCTCGGAGAGAGACACATTGATGGCCTCCTGTAATCCCCTCTACTCAAGCAGTAAGCCCGGCGGGGCCTGTGGGAGAGCCCCTCTCCGAAGCCGAGACGAGTCCACTCAGCACAACACAGTGCTAACAAGGTGGTACTCCTCTCCTCTCAGCCCCTTCCAACCCGCAGCAGTGCTCGTATACCGCCGTCATGCTCGGACGCCCAGGAATAAAGCCAAATAATCGCCTCATCAACAGCCAGCCTCACCCTTCGATTCCCTGGACAGACCCCCTGCCCCCCAGTCCGTCCGTCCGTCGGTCCTGTAATGATTGGTGATATGATCAAGGCCGGATCACTCTCTATGTTATTGTCTGGCTTGCACTTCCCTGTTATGGGCACCCAGGGGAGATGTGTCCCCTTTTAAACATGGCAGCTTTCAGGTTTTATTCCTTTTCCGATTGTCTGTCCTCCGTCGTTCTCTGGCCCGACTTTGTGGTGTACTTAAGGAGAAATAGATGAGGGGGGGGGGGGGGGGGGGGGGTCAGGTCCGTCATTGGGGGTTGTTTACAACATGGTCCGCGGCTATTGTGGATGAACCGCACTCTGCACCTGCTTTGGTGAGGCTGATTCACGCTCATAAACACGGACGCCGGTCATCGTGGCTTCTGGTCAAAGGCGAGGCTGCGGATACTGCAGTCGTGGTTGCAGTACGAAAGGCCAACACTTGGTGGCACTGGACACCCACTGAATTAGCCCCCCTCCGGCGCAGTACAAATGGGCCTGGAAAAGCGACATTGTTGCTAAGGAATTGACCTAATGGGTTCCTCTCAGGCCTCACAGCACACCACCATGTCTGCCACTAATGCCATTTGTAAGAAGCCTGATCTTTAGTTGGGAGAATAAGTGTGAAATGCCTCAACAGCATTCAAATACATCTGCCTCCCCGGATCAATACCTTTACCACCCACTTCCCAGACAGACAGGGAGGGGCCGAAGATGGCGGCGGGGAAAAAATGAACCTACTCATTGTTGTTATGTTATCTGTACATTTTTTCTTTTCAAAGACAGATACCATTGACATAGGGGGAAGACGGCAAGACCCGTTGCCTCCTTTTTAACGCTTCACTTGCACGTTCAGGGACCCGTGAGGCGGCATACGTTACCTCGCCCCTCTATTGACAAGACCTCCTCTATTGACCATACTTTTATACAATCACACCTGAATAATTTAACAGGCCGGCCCTGGCGCCACGGTGATGAACCAAATGCAGTCCCCTGGCAAACAACACATCGTCGGTCATGGCTCGGACGACGGTGTCATTTACATCAGCATCTTTTCAACTTTCTCTGGTCCCTGAGCACCCCTTCTTTTTCTTTCTTTTGTGCCCACAAAGACCGACCACACATCACCTACCAAGCATGTGTATTCCCCTCACCGCAGTGAGACTTACCTGGCCCCCCCCTAGGGCTGTACCCCCATTCAGATTTTGCCAGTTCAATTCATGATTTGGATCCAAACATAACAGGCCATTGACAGTAAACAGAACAGGGATTAATTTTTTTTATAATAGTTATTAAACAAATATTCACTTCAGCAATCTGACACGAAAAGCAGACCCTTTTCGTGTCACTTTTGGTTTGGCAGTCAACTGCTGGAACCTGACCAGGGACCACCTCTCTCTCTGTCCACCATTGCTTCGGCTTTTCAGTCTCCGGACCCACTGCGGATTGTCCTTTGTAGTCCGGTGCTCAAGAACCCGATGGATCAATCAAGTCAAGTTCTTGGCTCTTGTGTTGATTAGCCATCCTTTGTGCGGCATACAATCACATCGATCAATTGCGCACAAAACAAGACTGAGCTAAGTTAACATTCACAGCTCCTACAGATCTTTTCTTTTTTTGTTGATGCGTTTAGGTCTCTCTCTTCTTACATGAAATAGGTTTCCTCAAGACTGAACTGAGTTAGTATTTTGTAATAGTAATAGTATTACTACTTTTGCAACTCCTTTATCTCTCTCGACCTTTGGGGTACAGGGTACATTTGATCCTCCTGTGAGGGTGTGTTGACATCCTGGGCTCTGGACATGACACCGACTCTGGGGCAAACGTGTGTCATGGACGGTGACTGGCTGGTCTGCCTCTGAGACGGCTGGGTTATTGCCTCGATAGCCCAAGTTGTGTCATCACCTTATGCATAAAGCAATGAGGCGTCCCTGACGTCCTGCATATGTTGTCTTTCCTCTCTCTTCCCTTCCCCCACCCCATTTCAGTATCGTTCCACTAAGGTACCCTTGCACTGGTGTGCAACAGCCATTTTTCAGAACATGACCATATAACAGCTTTTTCTATTTGATTTTATCCGTGTTTCAGCCTGTTTAAAAAGAAATGTAGAAAACATTTATTTTAAATGTTCATCTTGTGCTTGATGTTGTGACACAGGTTAGATGGCCCTTTTGGTCCCATCGCTCGATATAAAAACCATAAGGAGCAGTTCTTTAGAATGGAGCCAATTACTGGATATTGGCCCACGGGTGATTTGATGGCGGATGTATAGCGTTGCGAGCGAGGCTGGCCTTGATGTCAGCTATGGAACCAGCGGGTGAGCTGACATCCAATCACATTGAGAGATCGGTGACCCCTCTCTTTATGTACTGAGTGGTCTTGAGAGATGATGTCTTTTTTTCTTCTTCTTCCTTGACTGATTGGCTATTGAACTATAGCTATGAGCAAGCTCCCCTTTTGAAATCACCTAAAATAAGTATAAGTGTACTGAGGAAATGATGTGGAAACTAAAAGAAACGGACAATGTGTGTAATTATGCAATTATTTCCCAAGACGGGTAAATCATTTGCTGTCATGTGCAAGGTGGTTTTATTATTTGTTATTTTCTGTGTGTGACGTGTTGTTCTCAGGCGTGTGTCAAATGTTTCATGTTTGGTTTCAGTCCGCTGTCTTCCCCCCGCAACCATCTTGCTCCGGGGTTTGTGTGTCACTTCTCATGTCTCAGTTTGAGGAGGAGGAATCTTCAACAACACCAGAGTGAAACCGAGGGAGATGGAGACACAGGGAGAGAGAGAGGGAGAGAGAGGGAGAGAGAGGGAGACAAAAGTTCCTCACAAGCCCTGCAAATATAACAATAAAAACAGGAAGGAAATTCTTGATGTTATTATGCCGACAACATCTTGAGAGCTTATGATATAATAAATGAACCAAGGGTTCTAAAATTGTCATTTGAATTATGCCTTTCATCTCCCCATGGTTTTTACCGAAGCAGTTCAGCCCAAGTCTCTGGCGGATGTTCCCCCTCCACCCTCCCCCCCGTCCCTGTTTGCATTTCCGAACTAGCGCTATAACTGTAATGAATTCTATTATTTTAAAACCAATTACAGTTAGTTGGGAGCTTTTTTTGCTGCTTCTGTCGGGCTCTCTGTGGAATAGTGCTGCTGGAGTGTCGACCGCACTCAAACCTAATAGCATTTTCGCTCCCATCCTCCCCACACCCCTCCTCTATCCTGATGTATGCCGGAGTTCTGTTGTTGTTTATCCCCCCCCCGCTTCCCCCACCCCTGTTGCATAGTACCAGCCTACTTGACCGTACCATGACCACATTTAATGCAGTTATAAACAACGCATGGATTTTTTTTTTTTGCGGTTATTCAGAGTGACCTTTTGAAATCTGTTTAGATGTACGCAGAATAATAATAATAATAATATAATAATAATAATAATAATAATAATAATAATAATACGGTTGTTAAATGGATTTGCAGATGATTTGGCTTGGTGCTTTGACGTTTCAATTCACAGAGGCTTCTTCGGTTTGTGCTTTGTGTTGTTTGAGGGGCGATTTAGTTTAGTTTTGTTAAATAGCTTTTGAACATTTACGTCTAATATTTGTTTGGCTGAAATATCAACACATGGATGGATTTATTGACATTTTGAAAATGCTATGACTGTTTATAAAATGCTTTCTACTAGACTTGTCTTGGGTTCAAAAAGGGTTTGTTTTTATTAGAATATTGTATTAGTGTATATGTCTGAATGACCACATTTCACTTTCATGTAACAGCACACTTTAGCCGAGACGTGCATGATCATCATCGTTATATGGATTCTATTTAAAATAATAAAATAATGAAATACACGGCAATAATGCAATTAAGAGCAAGGGTGATGAACAACAACAATAATGATAACTCAACAGTGTTTCACTTAAATGACAAGAGGTAATGAAAGCACACGCTGTGTCTTTCTGTCCTCCCCCTCCGCACACACTGGCACTTAATGAACTGGCCTTATTGGAAAGCCAAAGTTAATTTCTTTTTCTAATTCTTTTTTTTCTCCCCTTCCCCCGTTGCAGTGGATGTATTTAATGCCTCATTGTGTGTTTCAAACTCACGGCGGTCCGCACGCTGCCCTTTGTTCGTGGTAATTATATTACCAAAGACTTGTCCAGACACTTATAGATAGCATTACCGTGTTTTCTTTTCAACCTCCCTCCATTATTGCTTTTTCTAAGCACGGGGCTAATTGGATGGAGCCGGCTGGCTTCGCCCGTGTTTCGGGATAGAATTCAATGCCGAAAGATATTCGTTTCCGTTCATCATTCATATATACTGTATGTAGAGAGAGAAAGCAAGTGAAAAAAGAATTTGTTTCTTCCAAAATGTTTTATACAATACACGCTTTTCACCTGCAATAAACACTCGCACACACACAACACACACACACACACACACACCACACCACACGCATGCCCAAATGGAAACACACGGTTTACTCATTAAAGCCAGTCTGCCTAAACATAGATTTATAGCTTATTTAATAAGCTGGAAGGTTACCTCCAAAAGCAGATTTTCCCCATAATTGACCAATTTCAGCGTTGTTCGATAAGCATTCATCTCGAGCTGAGAGGAGGTGGTGTTTCTCTCTCTCTCTCTCTCTCTCTCTCTCTCTCTCTCTCTCTCTCCCTCTCTCTTTCTCTCTCTCTCTCTCTCTCTCTCTCTCTCTCTCTCTTCTCTCTCTCTCTCTCTCTCTCTCTCTCTCAGCCGTTCACCGCTCACCACCCATGTGACTCGCGTCTTTATTGTGCATCAGCACAGATCCGGGAGGTGTTCGCCGCGGCGTAGCATCGGAGCAGTCGACGGGCGAGCGCAGAGCGGGCTCACTAACCCGGGACACAATGGCAGCAGTATTAGTCAACATCTCAGAATGCGCCGCTAATTAGCTTACTTTGCCCAGCAGCTGTCTGCTATTAAGGTCCTTTGTACCAGATGTTATCTCATTAGAATGGCATTGATCATCGTAATGACTGCACGAGAGATGAGTGGCCTGCATTAGTGCGACCTGGCTCTCCTCTCCCCCCCCCGCCCCTCGCCGAAATGGTTTCACCCGTCTATATGCTTGGTTCAAAGGTTAAGCATGGTGACTGGTCCCCCCCGGCCCCCCCCCCCCCCCCCCCCCCCCATTAGTGGAAGCTGGGATTTGAGGCAGATCAGACATGACTCATAAAATAGTGCTGCTCTTGCTAGTTGCTACAGGCTGTGAATGAGATGACCAGTCTTTATCCAAGGCTGTTGGCATGTGTGGCATTGATGTGTGTCTGTGTGTGTGTGTGTGTGTGTGTGTGTGTGTGTGTGTGTGTGTGTGTGTGTGTGTGTGTGTGTGTGTGTGTGTGTGTGTGTGTGTGTGTGTGTGTGAGTACACATAAAATATACTGTATGTATTTGTAAATAAAGTTCTTGAATATTTAATCTTTGTGTGTGTGTGTGTGTGTGTGTGTGTGTGTGTGTGTGTGTGTGTGTGTGTGTGTCTGCGTGTGTATCTGTGGTTTGGGGGTGGGTGTCTGTGGGTGGATGTGTTAGGGCTGGACAACATGGTAAAAAAAACATAATGCGATTATTTTGACAGATATTGCGGGATATGACTCACTATTAGTGGGAAGGATCATTTTTGCATCAACATTTTTCATTTTCACTGAAAATACTATTAAAATAATGATGTGACATTTGTTGGGGCCTGTAAACAAACCAAACAAACATGTTTTCTTACATCTGGAGAAAAACATTTGTATCTCTGCAGCACTACAGTACTTCATAATGGTGTTAAAAATGTACATACACACAACATTTTGCCCTTACCAAAAAATTGCAGCTCTCGATTTGGATATTGTTCTTGGCCATATTGCGGTTTGATAATATTTAGATAAATTGGTGTGTGTGTGTGTGTGTGTGTGTGTGTGTGTGTGTGTGTGTGTGTGTGTGTGTCTAGCGTGTGTGTGTGCATGACAACTTGCAGAGATTCTAGATGCGCTCTGCAAGTTGTCATGCACACAACGGATGGTTCTAGATTCTAGAACCATCCATCTGTGGGTGTTAGGTAGTTGTCAGGTAGTTAGGCAGCAGCCGTGGCAGGCGATGCTGATCTCCAGTCTTGATCTCGCTCTGTGTTGCTTTGTTCCCGAGACAAGAAGGTTCCGGATGCTCCCCGGTTCTGGCTCTTCGTCTCCTCCGGTCCCTGGTGGAAACAAAGAGGAAGCTCTTTGGTCCGCCCCCCACCCACACCCTCCCCCCCCCCCACCCTCAGCTGTACGAGGGTTCGGCTGGAACGTCTAAATACTCCTCCGACAAAAGCTCTACAAGCCAGGGAGAGAGAGAGAGAGGAAGAGACACAGAGAGCGAGTGAGAGGAAGAGACAGAGAGAGAGAGAGAGAGAGGAAGAGACAGAGAGAGAGAGTGAGAGGAAGAGACAGAGAGAGAGAAGAGACAGAGAGAGAGAGGAAGAGACACAGAGAGTGAGAGAGAGAGAGAGAGGAAGAGACAGAGAGAGAGAGGAAGAGACACAGAGAGTGAGAGACAGAGAGAGAGGAAGAGACAGAGAGAGAGAGGAAGAGACACAGAGAGTGAGAGGTAGAGACAGAGAGAGAGAGGAAAAGACACAGAGTGAGAGGAAGAGACAGAGTGAGAGAGAGAGAGAGAGGAAGAGACAGAGAGAGAGAGAGAGAGAGAGAGACAGAGAGAGTGAGAGGAAGAGAGAGAGAGAGAGAGAGAGAGAGAGAGAGAGAGAGAGAGAGAGAGAGAGAGAGGTGGAGACGAGAGGAGAGCGCAAGAGAGAGAGAGACAGAGAGTGGGAGGAGAAGAGAGAGAGGAGGAGGAGAGAGAGAGGAGAGAGAGAGAGAGAGAGTGTAGAGAGGAGGGAGGGGAGGGAAGCAGTAGGAGAGAAAACAAGGAGACGGGGAGCAGTGAGCAGTCTTATTGCTCTCCCCCCCCCCACCCCCCCGCCTGCCCCTCCCTCTCAGCAGTGGGCGCGCCATAACCGATGCCGACAAGCACAACTCTCACTTTACACTCGGGCGGTAAAGCTACCTTCTGGTGGACCGTCACGTGTCTCTCCCCCCCCCCCCCGTTAGCCTCCTGGTGTGGCAACAACAACAACAATAACAACAACAACAGGCCCTCTGTGTGTGTGTAGTGTGTAGTGTGTTTTTTCTTATGACTTTGCTAGTTTTCTGTGCGTCGGACCGGGCGACTCCGGCGTGTAGGAAAGTGCGTGCGGCGGCGGCGGCGGCGGCTAATTACATCCTCATCCTGTCCGCTGCTTTCTCCGCGTATCTCTGTACCTGTTGTTGTTGTTGTTGTTGTTGTTGTTGTTGTTGTTGTTGCTGTTATTGTTGTTATTTTCTCCACTTCTGGGGGCCGCGAGAGCGAGCGAGCGAGGCACTCCTCCAAGGCCTAATGAAATCGGAGAGGCAACAGTTTAATTAAGCTCACTCGCCGCCTCGCCCCGCGATGGAGGAGGCATCGTTTTTATTTGGAGCCCCCCCACCCCCCCTAATAAATTTCACCGTCAGTTTGTTCTGAACGTCAGCTGTTTTAAACTCGAGTGAGTTGGGGTGGGGGGGTGGGGGGGGTGGTCTGTTCCTCCTCCAGCCTGACGGACGAGTGTTTGTTTGTCTGCTCGGTGAACTAAGGCGGCCACCCTTCAACTGCCACAATAATGTGTGCTCTTTCGTAAGGCAGAAGTACGGTGCTGTATTTTCTTGTAGCCAGATCTCTCGGTGACAGGATAATCACAGACGATGTGTCCCCCCCTAACGACGCCATCAGGGGGCGTCGGAGCGATAAGCCCCGCCATATCGATTAGGTCGGATGATTCGTTGGCTTGGTTGGCTCGGAGACACGAATGGGTGTGTGCTGGTGATTCGCGTGCTGTGGTCCGTGCCAGATGAGCCTCGTGTGTGTGTGGTCCTCTTTACCGTTTATACGGTCTCAAATGTCGCGCGTAGTCAAAAGACTCGCTCGTTCGGTGTCTATTGCGCTTGTTTAGTGTGAGCATGTGCGTGTGTGTCCGTGTGGGCATTGGAGTCTGCAGAAAAAGCGCCATTGGCTCCTCCCAGTCGGCGCGAGCTGCCACGTTCTATTCCGATCTCGAAGCTTGTTTTCCCCCCGAACGAGTCTTTCCACGTCGACATCGACCGTCGGCTGTCGTCCAATCCTTTCTCCGCACCCCCGGCCCCTCCCCCAATCCCCTCCCCCCCCGTGAACCTCGTAAACGCTCACCCCAAAAACACGTCTTTATCCTTTTTACATTTTTAATAAGCGGGTTGTGTGTGTGTGTGTGTGTGTGTGTGTGTGTGTGTGTGTGTGTGTGTTTGCGTGTGTGTGTGTGTGTGTGTGTGTGTGTGTGTGTGTGTGTGTGTGTCGGGCGGCGGTGACCCGCGCGCTAACGAACGGCGCTACGCCCCGTAAAGAAGAAGAAGAAGAAGAACAACAAAACACACACGATGGCACCGGAGCGGTTTCGGTTACAAGCCGCGGGATCGCGCCGCGTGTTTGCTTTCGAAACGCTGTTCACTAATTTGCCACATCCAGCCAAAGCCACATCTGATCACGATAAAACTGATGAGAGGGAACGGATGTTTCCAAGAGAGAGAGGCCTCCATGCCATGTGGAATGTTACCCGATTTTGTGCTGTTTTTTTGTTTTTTTTCTCTCTCTCTCCTCGCATCCCCCTCTTTAACAGCCCCTCGGGGTGTCCGAACCCAGATCCACACAAGACATTCCTGCGCCTGACCGCATAGTGCACTGTAAGCCCGAGAGTTACACTGTAAAATATGGCCGTCGTCGTATACCTAAGGTGGATGCTATTTAGAAAGAAGAAGTGGAGCCCCAATCAATTGACGAAACGTAGCCAGCTGCCTCGGCCGCGGGGCGTCGTTAACATGGCGTTCACCGCATCGCAAAAAATGCTCGCTCACTCGCTCGGCGACGGTAACGGCGTCGGCGCCACCCGGTGGAGACGGCGTGTAGTGCGCCGACTGGGTGAGTGGTTGGTTGTCGGGGGCGGGGGTGGGTGATGCATGTCTGCTGCTCGAGGTGGCGAGATAAATGTTCCCGCCTCCGCCCCCCTCTGCCGTGTTTAACCGCTAAGTCTACATCTGTCGACGCGGGGGCCGAGGTCTAACACATCGGCCCGTTGTATCCCATCACTTTACCTAAAAGCAGAGGCGTGCACGTACACACACACACACTGTGTCACACACACACACACACACCACACACACACACACCACTCACACACACACACACACGTGCACACACACACACACACACACACACACACACCCACGCTGACACAGAGTCACACCCAGCCAGTCGTCAGCTAGCAGCGAGCAGCCGTCCTGATACGGCGTCGCTGTATCTGGGTCAGCGCTAACAGAGACGGATCGGACACCAACTTTCTCCTCTATATTCTGCCGCCGCGGAGATTACATTAATAACAGCCGGGCCATTAGGGGGAGAGAGAGAGAGAGAGAGAGAGAGAGAGAGAGAGAGAGAGAGAGAGAGAGAGAGAGAGAGAGAGAGAGAGAGAGGAGCAACGAACGCAGGATAAAAACTGAGGAAATGCGGACTGAACCCTTCACCCTGGCCCCCCCCCCCCTGGTTGGAGACCTCGCCGCCCCGCCGAGATGAACCGTGTTAAAAGTTTGATGTCGGGGAGCCGCGAGGTAACGCGTGTTCTCGGCTGCCATCAATCTTTCACGGCTCCACAGCGGTGGGGTTGGGGGGGGGTTGGGGTGGTGGGCGTTGACACGGACTCTGCTTTCCCACCGCCGTCATCATCACCACCACCTTCGCGCGGTGATGATGACGATGATGACGATGATGCACATTTTATGAGGCCTCGAGACTCGGGAATCGTGGTGGAAATGTCCAGACATCAATATTGTCAGACACACACCCGGAGAAAACCTCATGAATGAATTCAGCTCCTGACTCCCGAGTGAGTCGAGGGGAGACGGTATGACCGACGACGATGCAACCGGTGTTGTGTGCAGACAGATGCGCTCTGCAAGTTGTCATGCACACAACGGATGGTTCTAGATTCTAGAACCATCCATCTGTGGGTGTTAGGTAGTTGTCAGGTAGTTAGGCAGCAGCCGTGGCAGGCGATGCTGATCTCCAGTCTTGATCTCGCTCTGTGTTGCTTTGTTCCCGAGACAAGAAGGTTCCGGATGCTCCCCGGTTTCTGGCTCTTCGTCTCCTCCGGTCCCTGGTGGAAACAAAGAGGAAGCTTTTGGTCCGCCCCCCACCCACACCCCCCCCCCCCACCCTCAGCTGTACCGAGGGTTCGGCTGGAACGTCTAAATACTCTTCCAACAAAAGCTCTACAAGCCAGGGAGAGAGAGAGAGAGGAAGAGACACAGAGAGCGAGTGAGAGGAAGAGACAGAGAGAGAGAGAGAGAGAGAGAGAGAGAGAGAGAGAGAGAGGAAGAGACAGAGAGAGAGAGGAGAGAAGAGACAGAG
Source organism: Coryphaenoides rupestris (assembly GCA_002895965.2). Lineage (NCBI taxonomy): Eukaryota > Metazoa > Chordata > Actinopteri > Gadiformes > Macrouridae > Coryphaenoides > Coryphaenoides rupestris. Next base: position 100,865 of record PIJE02000850.1, read on the forward strand.
AGAGAGAGAGAGACAGAGGAGGAGAGAGAGACAGAGAGAGAGAGGAAGAGACAGAGAGAGAGAGAGACAGAGAGAGAGACAGAGAGAGAAGAGACAGAGAGAGGAAGAGACAGAGAGAGAGGTAGAGACAGAGGAATAGGACAGAGAGAGAGTGAGAGGAAACGAGAGAGAGAGAGAGAGAGAGAGAGAGAGAGAGAGAGAGAGAGAGAGAGAGAGAGAGAGAGAGAGAGGTGGGGATAGATAGAGAGGAGAGCGCAAGAGAGAGAGAGACAGAGGTGTGGAGTGAGCAAGGGAGAGATGGGATGGGAGAGAGAGAGAGAGAGAGAGAGCGAGAGAGAGAGTGTAATGAATGAGGAGGGATTTTGGGGGCAGGGAAGCAGTAGGAGAGAAAACAAGGAGACGGGGAGCAGTGAGCAGTCTTATTGCTCTCCACCCCCCTCCCCCCGCCTGCCCCTCCCTCTCAGCGGTGGGCGCGCCATAACCGATGCCGACAAGCACAACTCTCACTTTACACTCGGGCGGTAAAGCTACCTTCTGGTGGACCGTCACGTGTCTCCCCCCCCCCCCCCCCGTTAGCCTCCTGGTGTGGCAACAACAACAACAATAACAACAACAACAGGCCCTCTGTGTGTGTGTAGTGTGTAGTGTGTTTTTTCTTATGACTTTGCTAGTTTTCTGTGCGTCGGACCGGGTGACTCCGGCGTGTAGGAAAGCGCGTGCGGCGGGCGGCGGCGGCGGCGGCGGCGGCGGCTAATTGCATCCTCATCCTGTCCGCTGCTTTCTCCGCGTATCTCTGTGCCTGTTGTTGTTGTTGTTGTTGTTGTTGTTGCTGTTATTGTTGTTATTTTCTCCACTTCCGGGGGTCTCGAGAGCGAGCGAGCGAGGCACTCCTCCAAGGCCTAATGAAATCGGAGAGGCAACAGTTTAATTAAGCTCACTCGCCGCCTCGCCCCGCGATGGAGGAGGCATCGTTTTTATTTGGAGCCCCCCCACCCCCCCTAATAAATTTCACCGTCAGTTTGTTCTGAACGTCAGCTGTTTTAAACTCGAGTGAGTTGGGGTGGGGGGGTGGGGGGGGTGGTCTGTTCCTCCTCCAGCCTGACGGACGAGTGTTTGTTTGTCTGCTCGGTGAACTAAGGCGGCCACCCTTCAACTGCCACAATAATGTGTGCTCTTTCGTAAAGCAGAAGTACGGTGCTGTATTTTCTTGTAGCCAGATCTCTCGGTGACAGGATAATCACAGACGATGTGTGTCCCCCTAACGACGCCATCAGGGGGCGTCGGAGCGATAAGCCCCGCCATATCCACCCCCGCCAACCCCCCCCCCGTGTCGCCGATGTCGATCGCGCCGTCCGATGAGCCCGTTCTGTCGTTTACCCTTCGTCTCAAATCGGAGCAAAAACCATCTCATCGATTAGGTCGGATGATTCGTTGGCTTGGTTGGCTCGGAGACACGAATGGGTGTGTGTTGTCTGTGTGTGTGTGTGTGTGTGTGTGTGTGTGTGTGTGTGTGTGTGTGTGTGTGTGTGTGTGTGTGTGTGTGTGTGTGTGTGTGTGTTAGAGTTCTGTCCAAACAGAGGAGGAGGAGGAGGAGACTTGGGTTTGGGATGCTGTCATCATTAGGATGGATGTTGTGATGGAGGGTCTGACATGCGTAACCCCTTCCCGGAGCTGTGGCGGTAACATGCGACACATAGGGTGCCTCCCTCTCCACCACCACCACCACCACCACCACCACCACCGGCCACAAAGCCCATTTGGTAGCTATTCTAATGGGATATGAAGGGAACATAATGATGTGTGTGTGGCCCGGGTTATTTGCCTTTGTTCACAAAACACTTCTCTGGGTTATTGCGTTTCACGCTCAGAGGGGTTGATCACTCGCATTATGGCGGATGTGAATGGGAGTCAATAAATTACACACTGATTAAGGACGATGATGCCCTTGCGTCAGGTGTGGGCGCCATTTTCCACGCATGGTTAATGCCAGCGCTTTCCTGAGGTGTGCCGGCTTAATCACTCCGGTCCCTCCCCCACACTTCACCTTCAGTGCACCTTGTGCATTTGTGACGGTTGATGGAGGTGCAAATGTCTTCTGAGTAACTTAATTTTGCAAGTAGCAGTGGTGGGGATGGAGGGGGGGAGGTTGGGTTTAAACGAGGGGACTCCCACGCTGGCTTCCTTGAGTTGGCGATGGAGGAATAGTAATTTGGGCGAGGGGGAAGCAATTCTGTAGTCTGTATGCGCCATTTTGTTTTTCTGTCTCTGTTACCACAGTACTACTGTGTGGAGTGGCTGGTTTGAGCAGCCTCACCTGGCCCCAGTTAGAATCGGGGTTTGGGTGGGACTGCACACCCAGGGGTGCGTTCACTAGTCAGTGCACACAGGTTAAACCAGCCATCAACACACACACGCACACACACACACACACACAGGCTTTCGTCGTCTACATGGCCCGGTGCATTTAAGGTTACCAGCCAACTCATTGGGTCTTTTTATCCCAATATATTCCGACTGTGTTTTTCTCCTCTTCATGACATGTTTAAGTCGTGCTTCCAAGCAACAACATGACTTTTTCAGCTCTCCCCAAGCGGCAAACTGTCAGATGTTGAACGTGTTAATAAATAAACATGTTAGGGAAAAACGACTTCATGTTTATGCGATAAAAATGTTGAATTTGAAGAAAAAGAAGGAAGCACTTGAATCCATAGCTGTAGCAACAATTATATTGCAAGGGACCTATTGCCAGCATTGAGCTGTTCGAATTGCTTTTTTTTTTGCTTCTTTTAATCAATGTGATGAGGTTTGCCAGACACACACACACACACACACACACGCACGCACACCACACACACACACACACACACACACACACAAAACAAGGGGCTTTCCACCAGCACTGATCCAAAACAAGCAAACCAAAAAGAAAACTTAATTGTTTCCATTTTACACATATTAACATTTTCTCCAAATTACCCCTTCTTCCCCAATCAACCCCTTCCCAAAACGGTTAACACAAGTAGTAAATTGTGTTTATTTAGTCAAGCAAGAACATGCTAATTGTGTTTCAAGTCCTCTTTAAGCCCAACACCCCCCCCCCCCCAAAAAAAATAAGTTATCTGAAACTGATTCAAACCTGCCGCATCTTTACTCATAAACTGTCTTTTTTTATTTTACTACATTCTACAACATAATATACTTCCATATGCAATGAGTAAAAACAACCCCGTATCAAACATGGCTTTTTATTTCCTAGCCATTGCGTGGCAGGTTGGTGGGTAGGGATGGCGGTGGTGTGTTCTCAGTGTTCGCTCCGTGGGCTCTGCTGCTTTTCAACGCCATGTGTGTAACTCCCTCAGCAGCAGCGGACCGTGTTTGGAGATGCAGGAGGAGACCTCGGACGTATCGCTCCCTGTCCTCACTGTTCCCTCTGTGTGTGTGTGTGTGTGTGTGTGTGTGTGTGTGTGTGTGTGTGTGTGTGTGTGTGTGTGTGTGTGTGTGTGTGTGTGTGTGTGTGTGTGTGTGTGTGTGTGTGTGTGTGTGTGTGTGTGTCTGTGTGTGTCTGTGTGGGGCCAAGGCAGCAGCTCTCATAGTTCAGTAATTACCAAAGATAATGAACAACCTCAGAGGACCCTTCTCCGGAGCTGCACACCATTTTACGGGCAGGAGTGGATGTACGTGACATTTTCCTCATATTCTGCACAGCCACCCCCACACTCCCCCCCCCCCCCCCCACCCCACAGCTTCCCAGCAGCCTCGGTGTCTGCGTAGCACACGGAGAGAGAGAGAGAGAGCTGGCCACCGGGGGGGCCGGAAGCATACATTTAGTGAAGATGAGGAAGTACAGTGTACTTACCGCTAGCGGAGACCACGGCGCACGGAGCGTCCCCGCGCGGCAGCTCTATTTGGTTTAGTCTGATTGCCGAGCGGGAAAGGGGACGATAATGAGCAGAGGGGATTGGATCAGAGGCCACCGGCGGAGACCAACCAGGTGCATTTGTTTTGGGTGTGGAGCCCCTCCCCCACCCCACCTCCACTCTCCTCTATCCACACCTCAGTGGAAATCTCCCAACACGATACAACTGAGCCCTGTGCTGCTAGCTAGCAAAAACCAGCATCGGAAGTAATATAATACTCATAATTCCAGCTGTAACATGGGAAGTATCCACAGGCCTCAATACCTTTCACCGAAATACATTTTTGATAACGCTAGAGAATGAATAAATAGAACAATACATCAATAAGACGCGGTGCATTTCCATCCATTGTGCTCCCAGCATGCGGGGCGGTGGACTGGAGTCCTGGTGCGATCGTCCCGCTTGATGGAACTACAGTGTATCATCAATACGAGTGTTTTAAAAGTCATTAAATGGCACTCTACTTAATCATGCTCTTTCATCTCATAATTGGGGCCCCATAGCTGCTGTCAACCTCGCAGTGATAGGCGGTTGGTTTTTGGTGACACGTTGACTGGTGCGAAATTAGCCCAGACAAGCATGTTCATTAATAGCGCTGGACGTTGACAAATCGTGGTTTTTTTTTCCCCTCACCGAATCGACCGTTGTCGGCTATAATTGATGTCTCAGACGGTCGACTGTGCCAGCTGACACTCCCAGGGCCCCGCAAGTGGTTTTAAGTCCCAACAACCAGCCCCCTTCAAGAGCCAACTTTTCAGTGAGGTACTGGTTAAAATCCTAAAGCTGCAGGAAGATGCTGTTTCCGTGTCAAAACAGGTCTGCCGCACATCCGCCGCGCGCTAGATTGTAATGTTTTGACAGACGTCAGAGGACAGATTGACGTTTTATCTCCACACTTTCACAGCCCCCCCCCCCCCTCCTCCCGTCAGACAGACAGACAGACAGACAGACAGACAGGCAGACAGGGAAAGACGCGTCGCTGTCACACGCCGTGCTGTTCTTTCCATTTTTGGCGCGGGTACGCGGCTACGAACGAACGCAGCCAGTGTTCCTTTACGGCGCCGGAGATAACAGCTGACACCCAGCGGTAACACTTTGTTAATACATATTGACTGGTGTGACACAACCACGCTGTGTGCTGTGCTGTGCGCTGTGCCTCCTATAGGTATGTAGGCT
>PIJE02000850.1:105982-200982 GCA_002895965.2 Coryphaenoides rupestris
AGCAGCCGTGGCAGGCGATGCTGATCTCCAGTATTGATCTCGCTCTGTGTTGCTTTGTTCCCGAGACAAAGAAGGTTCCGGATCTCCCGGTTTGGCTCTTCGTCTCCTCCGGTCCCTGGTGGAACCTAAAGGGATGCTTTGGTCCGCCCCCCAACCACACCCTCCCCCCCCCCACCCTCAGCTGTACGAGGGTTCGCTGGAACGCTATACCCCTAACAAAAGCTCTTCAAGCCTGGGAGATGAGAGAGAGGAAAGACACAGAGAGCAGACGTGAGAGGAGAGGCAGAGAGAGAGAAGAGAGAGAGAGGAAGAGACAGAGAGAGAGAGTGAAGGAGAGACAGAGAGGGATGAGGAATGAGATCAGAGACGTGAGAGAAGAACAGAAGAGAGACAGCAGAGGAAGAGACAGAGGACAGAGAGAGAGAGAGAGGAAGAGACAGAGAGAGTGAGAGGAAGAGACAGAGAGACAGAGAGAGGAGAGACAGAGAGAGATAGAGAGTGAGAGGAAGAAGACAGAGAGAGGAGAGGAAGGCTACGAATAGAGAGCGAGGACGACGGCGAGCAGAGAGAGACGTGGGGATAGAGCAAGAGGAGAGCGCAACGAGAAGAGAGAGAGACAGAGGGATGTGGAGTGAGCACGAGGCAGATGGGATAGGAGACGAGACGAGCAGAGAGCAGTAGAATCGCCGAGGATTTGGCGAGGAAGCCAGTAAGGCAGAGAAAAACAAGGAGACGGGGAGCCAGTGAGCCTTATTGCTCTCCCCCCCCCACCCCCCCCCGCTGCCCCTCCCTCTCAGCGGGTGGGCCCACTAACACCGATTTGACCGAAACACGAAGCACAACTCTCATTTACACTCGGCGGTAAAGGCTACGCCTCTCTGGGGACCGTCCACGTGGTCTTCCCCCCAGCTTAGCCCTCCTGGTGTGGCAACAACCCACAATAACACACCAACAACAGGCCGTCTTGTGTGTGTTTAGTGCCTGTAGTACGTGTTTTTTTCTTATGACTTGCTAGTTCTCTGCTAGCGTTCGGGAACCGGCGCCGGCGCCATCACGGCTGCTGTCCCTTAGTAGAGAAGCGCCGTTGCAGGCGGCGGCGGCTAATTCATCCTCATCCTGTCCGCTGGCTTTCTCGCGTCATCTCTGTTGCCTGTTGTGTGTTGTTCGTTGTCTTGTTGTTGTGTGTTGCTGTTATTGTTGTCTATTTTCTCCACTTCTCGGGGGCTCTCGAGAGCGAGCGAGTGCGACGGCACTCCTCCAAGGCCTAATGAAAATCAGCGAGAGGCACCACACAGTCATTACATTAAAGCTAACTCGGCCGCCTCGCCCCGGCGATGGAGGAGGCATCGAGTGTTTATTTGGAGCCTCCCCCACCCCCCCATCAATAAAATTTCAACCGTCAGTTTGTTCTGAGAACGTTCAGCTGTTTTAAACTCGAAGTTGAGTTGGGGTGGGGGGGTGGGGGGGGTGTCTTGTTCCTCCTCCAGGCCTGACGACGAAGTGTTTGTTTGTCCTGCTCGGGTGAACAGGTAGGGGGGGGTCGGCCACCCTTCACTGCCACAATAATTGTGTTGCTCTTTCGTAAAGGCAGAAAGTCGGTTGCTGTATTTTCTTGTAGCCAGATCTCTCGGTGAACAGGATAATCAACAGACATGTGTGTCCCCCTAACGACGCCAATCAGGGGGCGTCGGAGCGATAAGCCCCCGCCATATCCACCCCCGGCCAACCCCCGCCCCCCGTGGTCGCCGATGTCCGAGATCTCGCCGGGCGTCCGACTAGCGCCGTCACTTGAGGTGCCGCTTACTGCTTTCGCCTTCTCAAATCGGAGCAAGAAACCATCTCATCGATTAGGTCGGTCAGATTTCGTTGGCTTGTTGTGCGCTCGGAGACACGGATATGGGTGGTGTGTGTGGTGTGGTGTGTTATGTGTGTGTGTGTTGTGCTGTGTGTGTGTCGTGTGTGTGTGTGTGTGGTTTGCTTGGGTGTGTTGTGTGTGTGTTGGTGTGTGTGTGCTTATTGTTGGTTGTGGTGTGTGGGTTGTGTGTGTGGTTAGAGTCTCTGTCAAACAGAGGAGAGAGAGAGTGAGACTGGGTTTTGGATATTGCTGTCAACTCTTAGATGACTGTTGTGATGGAGGCGTCTGACATGCGTAAACCCCTTCCCGGAGCTGTGGCGTAACATTGCGACACATAGGGTGCCTCCCCTCTCCACACCACCACCACCAACCACCAACCATCCACCACCACCCCGGCCACAGAAAGCCCATTTGGTACGCTTGATTCTAATGGGATATGAAGGGAACATAATGATGTCGGTGTGGTGGCCCGGTTTATGTATCGACCTCTTTGTTCTACTAAAACACTTTCCTCTGGTTAATTGCGTTTCACGGCTCAGAGGGGTTGATTCATCGCATTATGGGCGGATGTGAATGGGAGTCAATAAATCTACACACTGATTAAGGACGATTGATGCCCTTGCGTCAGGTAGTGGGCGCCATTTTCCACGCATGGTCAATGCCAGCGCGCTTTCCTGAGGCCTGTTGGCCGGCGGCTTAATCACTCCGGTCCCTCCCCCACACTCTCACCTTCATGCACTTGTGCATTTGTGCCCGGTTGATGGGAGGTGCAAAATGTCTTCTGAGTAACGTAATTTTCGCAATTGTAGCATGTGCTTGGGAGATGGGATGTGGGGGGGTTGGTTTATACGAGGGCGCCACGCTGGCGACTTCTCCTTGCAGTTGGCGATGGAGGAATAGGTAATTTGGGCGAGGGGGAAGCAATTCTGTTAGTCTGGTATGCGCATTTTTTTCTTTCTTCGTTACCACAGTCTAGTGTGTGGAGTGGCTGGTTTCGAGCGCTCACACTGGCCCCAGTTAGAATCGGGGTTTGGGTGGGACTCGCACCACCCAGGGGTGGCGTTACTAGTCAGTGTGGCACCGGGTTAAACCAGCCATCAACAAAGCACACAAACCGCACCACACACACACACCACACAGGCTTTCTCGTCTACATGGCCCGGTGCATTTAAGGTTATCACCAACTCATTGGTCTTTTCATCCCATATATTCCGACTGTGTTTTTCTCCTCTCATGACATGTTTAGTCGTGCTTCCAAGCAACAAACGATGACTTTTTCAGCTCCTCCCCAAAGCGCAACGGTCAGGATGTTGAATCGGTGTTAATAAATAACATGTTAGGGGAAAAAACGACTTCTAGTTTATCCGATAAAAAATGTTGAATTTCGAAAGAAAAAGAAAGGAAGCACGAATCCATAGCTGTAGCACACAAGTTGATATTGCAAGGGACCTATTGCCAGCATATTGATGTTCGATCGTTTTCTGCAATTACGAGTTCTGCCAACCAGCTAGTAACTTCATTCTCAGTCGGGCCTTAGACACAACTACATACGGCTGGCCGTTTCAGATGCGTGGGCTGGAATGGGTCTGAAGTCTGCGTACCTCGGGATAGAGAGCTCGAACCACGGCACCACACACACACACACAAACAACACACCACACACCACCACACACACACACCACACACCCACACACACACACACAAACAGGGCTTTCCACCAGCACGATCCCAAAAAAGACCAAAAAGAAAACTTAATTGTTTCCATTTACACATATACAATTTTCTCAAATTACCCCTTCTTCCAATCAACCCTTCCCAAACGGTTAACACAAGTAGTTAATCTGTGTTTTATTTAGTCAAGCAAGAACATGCAATGTGTTTTCAAGTCCTCTTTAAGCCACCCCCCCCACCCCCCCAAAAAATAAGTTATCTGGAAACTGATTCAAACCTGCCGCATCTTTACTCATAAACTGTCTTTTTTTTATTTACTACATCTACCAACATAATATACTTCCATATGCCAATGAGTAAAAACAACCCGTAAAAACATGGCTTTTTATTTCCTAGCATATCTGCGTGGCAGTGGTGGGTAGGGATGCGGTGGTGTGTTCCAGTGTTCGCTCCGTGGGCTCTGCTGCTTTCAACGCCATGTGTGTAACTCCCTCAGCAGCAGCGGGACCGTGTTTGGAGATGCAGGAGGAGACCTCGGACGTATCGTCCCTGTCCTCACTGTTCCTCTTGTGTGTGGTGTGTGTGTGTGTGTGTGGTGTGTGTGCGTGTGTGGTGTTGTGTGTGTGTGGTGTGTGTGTGTCTGTGTGTGTGTGTGTGGTGTCTGTGTGTGTGTGTGTGTGTGTTGTGTGTGGTCTGTGTGTGTGGTGTCTGTGTGGGGCCAAGGCAGCAGCTCTCATAGTTCAGTAATTACCAAAGATAATGAACAACCTCAGAGGACCCTTCTCCGGAGCTGCACACCATTTTACGGGCAGGAGTGGAATGTACGTGACATTTTCCTCATATTCTGCACAGCCACCCCCACACCCCCCCCCCCCCCCCCCACAGCTTCCCAGTAGCCTCGGTGTCTGCGTAGCACACCGGAGAGAGAGAGAGAGCTGGCCACCGGGGGGGGGCGGAAAGCATACATTTAGTGAAGATGAGGAAGTACAGTGTATTACCGCTAGCGGAGACCACGGCGCACGGAGCGTCCCCGCGCGGCAGCTCTATTTGGTTTAGTCTGATTGCCGAGCGGGAAAGGGGACGATAATGAGCAGAGGGGATTGGATCAGAGGCCACCGGCGGGAGAGCCAACCAGGTGCATTGTTTTGGTGTGGAGCCCCTCCCCCACCCCACCTCCACTCTCCTCTATCCACACCTCAGTGGAAATCTCCCAACACGATACAACTGAGCCCTGTGCTGCTAGCTAGCAAAAACCAAGCATCGGAAGTAATATAATTACTCATAATTCCAGCTGTAACATGGGAAGTATCACAGGCCTCAATACCTTTCCACCGAAATACATTTTTGATAACGCTAGAGAATGAATAAATAGAAACAATACATCAATAGACGCGATGCATTTCCATCCATTGTGCTCCAGCATGCGGGGGCGGTGGACTGGAGTCCTGGTGCGATCGTCCCGCTTGATGGAACTACAGTGTATCATCAATACGAGTGTTTTAAAAGTCATTAAATGCACTCTACTTAATCATGCTCTTCATCTCATAATTGGGGCCCATAGCTGCTGTCAACCTCGCAGTGATAGGCGGTTGGTTTTGGTGACACGTTGACTGGTGCGAAATTAGCCCAGACAAGCATGTTCATTAATAGCGCTGGACGTTGACAAATCGTGTTTTTTTTTTCCCCCCACCGAATCGACCGTTGTCGGCTATAATTGATGTCTCAGACGGTCGACTGTGCCAGCTGACACTCCCAGGGCCCCGCAAGTGGTTTTAAGTCCCAACAACCAGCCCCCTTCAAGAGCCAACTTTTCAGTGAGGTACTGGTTAAAATCCTAAAGCTGCAGGAAGATGCTGTTTCCGTGTCAAAACAGGTCTGCCGCACATCCGCCGCGCGCTAGATTGTAATGTTTTGACAGACGTCAGAGGACAGATTGACGTTTTATCTCCACACTTTCACAGCCCCCCCCCCAACCCCTCCTCCCGTCAGACAGACAGACAGACAGACAGACAGGCAGACAGGGAAAGACGCGTCGCTGTCACCCGCCGTGCCGTTCTTTCCATTTTTGGCGCGGGTACGCGGCTACGAACGAACGCAGCCAGTGTTCCTTTACGGCGCCGGAGATAACAGCTGACACCCAGCGGTAACACTTTGTTAATACATATTGACTGGTGTGACACAACCACGCTGTGTGCTGTGCTGTGCGCTGTGCCTCCTATAGGTATGTAGGCTGTTAAGACACAACACAGGTGGTGCACCCTTTAGGCGAACCGCTAACGTCCCAGAATCCTCCACTTTCCCGCCCTCATCGACCCCCCCCACCCCCCCCCCCCCCCCCCCCCGCTGTCTCCCGTGATGGAGATGCAGGTTCAGCCCAAGTACAGTGTGGATTCTGACTCAAACAAGGTGTGTCTTGTGTTATTTAGTTTTATTTCTTACAAAATGGTCAGGTCAGTGGTCAATTGTTTGCAGGGGGGGGGGTTGGAGTACATTTGGTCTGGGGGGGGGGTGATGCTGTATATTACTGCCTCAACCGTGTCACCTAAAATGGCGAACCGCACCGTACCTATAGGTGTGTGTCTGTAGGCTGTTAAGATGCAGCCCAGGGCACCCTTTAAGCACCCCCCTCCACTCACACACACACACATTGCATGCACACACAGACACACACACACACACACACACACACACACACGCACACACACACTCTCAACTCTATCCATCCAACTTCCCCCATGGATGCGTCGGATAGAGGTGTGCGTGTGTGTGTGTGTGTGTGGTGTGTGTGTGTGTGTGTGCGCGCGCGCGTGTGTGTGTGCGTGTTTATATTTGCATTGTTGTGCATCTCACCTGTGTGGGGAGATGTTGCCGTGTGGAGGCACATGCCTGTCATTCGGATTCTTGCCTCCATAAATAGAAATGTCTGCCGCTCCATTGTGCTCTTCCTCAGCCTCCTCCTCCTCTTCTCCGCTCCCTCAACCCCCTCTGGTGACATGTGTCAGGTTTTATTTGCATTTATCAAGCCACCACCAGCACATTAGCATGGCGGTGTCATTAGGAGACACTGCGTGCTGACGACTTACTTTGATGGAGTTGCGGCACAAGTGTGGCCGACAAGTACAACATTGTGTCACTTCATCCTCTCGTGTGTTTACCGTACATCAATCTCCCAGAAACACGAACCGCAAAATGATTTATATATACGTTTTTTTTTGTTTTGTTTTCGATATTATACCTCTGTCTTCATTTAGTGATTTTATTCACACGCAAACCCCCCCCCCCCCATACACAGACAGACACACACACACACCACGCACAGTTAATCGCACAAAGCACAAAGACACACAAGTCTGAGAAGCGCTAGTTGCAAGACGCTATTGTGAGAGCTCAGCCCCGCCGCCGCTAACACCACGGCATCGTTTGACTCGCATCGGTCCCTCTAGACAAACGAGGAGGAGGAGGAGGCGCCAGGTTACAACACCATACTCACTTCAGCACAGACGTGGAGGCTTTAAAATAATGGATTAACGCATTGCCTTTCAATAAAGCACCATCCAAGTGTTATCGGATCAGGGGCAGAGAACGAGCTCTGAGTGCTGCCGTATGAGACCTCCTGATGCACCTGCGTCTGTGGATGCCCCCCCCCTTTATATCCAGCAGCACGTTCATACTGCTGCACAGTGCAGAAAAAGTGTGCATGGGATGCAGAGGCAGCGCTTTGTTTTCACGTAATTGGTCGAGATTCATAATTTGACCTTTTTGTGTTCCGACAACGCAACGCACTGCAGTTGTTCAGTTCAGTTCGTCTTCGTCCCACCAGGGAAATTCACTTGGCGGCAGCGAGGCACATTAGTAACGGCGACAGAATAAGACAGGCAGATGGAAATCCTGAAAACACAATGATGCATAAAATGATGCAAATAAAATCCATACGGTAATGGATGAGACTGGATGACAGTGGGAGGGCCAGTGGTGTTAAAAGCACAAAGTGCAACGTGTGCAAAGAACAAAGTTCAGGGTTTTTTAGTGTGAGTGTGCAGTTTAGCAACGCAGTTAATTTATTTGAGGATTCCCTTCCGCCACTTCAAAAATTTGACTTTGATGCAGTACATTGCAACGCAGAGCCCCTGGCGAAGCTTTAAGTTGCGTTTAATATCTCCTTTTCCGACCACGCGCACACATATCCACAAACACAAAATAACCGCAGATGTATGAAACAGAGGAGACATTTCCCAGGATGCGCATAAACACATCGCTCAAGCGTCCTCTTCTGCACCAGCCAACTGTTATTTTGGAATGTGTGTGTGTCGGGTGGGGGGGGGGGGGGGGGGGGGAGAGCTGGGTTACATGACTTGGAATATCGAGCCCAGATCTAAAGAGCGCCATTTGCCAAGTTTGCGGTGTCCAAAATAATTACCGTGGATGGGCGGGACGTGACGGCGGGACGCTCCAAGGGCTGACGGGGAGCTCGTGAAGGAAGCACGCCATTTACTCCAATTGACACGAAGACAACAGCCCGGCCTCCCTCAGGTCCTCCTCCCCACCCCCCCATCCCCGTTCCCTGAGATGCTGACTGTGGGCTAGCGCTAATTAGCGCGGCGAAGATGAGCTTCCTGCCACGGCGGTCCCCGTCGACGCTCAGGTGCACGCGCGGGGTTGTTGTGGTGGTTAGCTCACGTGTGTCTGACGCCGCGCCAGCATGGCTCTTCAAAAAGAAGACAAAAAATCGCCATTTTCTTAATTTTCATCGCGCTGTTAGTCTTTGAGAATTGGGCTGTTGGCTGTGTTTCCACTCGCTGGCTCACCGATCTTCTCTCTCTCTCTCTCTCTCTCTCTCTCTCTCTGTGTGTGTGTGTGTGACTTCCACGTTCAATGAGTCTTGTGAATGTACATCAATACGAAACACACAAACACATACTGTATGGTGCCAGGGAATAGATGAATACAAAGTCAGGGTAAATGTTTTTTTTTGTGTGTGTGGCATTTTTCACTACAGTTCCTTTCATACGGTGAAATCCACCGTGCATTTCAATACCATTTCCTTAGTTCCCTTTGCTGCTTATTATTTGCTAAAGTGCAACTTGGGGGGGGGGGGGATGGATTCTTTTCCCGCCCGGATAATTGCCTTTACAAGGACTCAAACTAGTGGTGACTTGACCATGAAGGAGTAGAGAGAAGGTAATTACTGTGTGAAGGGATTTATTTTTCCTTTCTTTCTCTCATTCTCTCTTTCTCTCTTTCTTTCTTTCTTGCTTTGTGAAAAGAAAAAAAAGACGAAAGACAATGGGGACGCTATCAATACCAAGCAAGTCTCCCTAAAACCTTTCCTGGCGCAATCTTTAATGAAGACCACAGCTATTGGCGGCGATGGATGAGGCAGGGGCTCGGTGAACACGAGAGAGAGAGAGAGAGAGACAGAGACAGAGAGAGAGAGAGCAGGAGGCAGGTAGCTGTTTGTTTAGCACGAGCGCGCGGTGGCGGCGGTGGCTATATTGGAGTTGGACAGGGAAGAGCCTGTCGGGCCAAGGAAAGGCACATTAAGGCCGGGGTGATTAAGGAACAAAGTTGATGGAAAACAAAGTGCTATTGACAAGGCTTTGTCCTCCGCTGGTCTCCCATGTGTCTCTCCGTCCAGGCCTCTGGCTCCTCCTCTTCTCCTCCAGGCTATAAGCCACCCGACTCAAATCACTGAACCTCCCAGCGATTGATTGTTTTACAGCAATTTTCTATGCGAGGCTAGGCATTGATTTTTAGCCGCCCTCCGTTTTTTTTTTTTTGCAGCCCAACTTCAGGAGTCTTAGGTTTTTATTACAGCGGATCATTACTCTCCCCCTGGTTTTATCTGGAGCGCTGGTGATTAAGACCACAGTGCATAAATAATGTCCCGTGCATCAGCTGTCCCGTTCTTGATGTTTTCCTTTGCCTTTGCCTTTGCGTGCTATGCCGTGTTATCTGCCCCTGCGCCACTGAGCAAGAAAGATATTCTCTTGTCACAAACACACACACGCACACACACACACACACACACACCACACACACACACACACACACACACACACACCCTCAATATTCACTCAAAAAGACTGTATGGCATCGCCAGGCAATGTGATGTTCGGGACTTGAAAGCCTCTGCTCATCCTCAGATGTGACATCAGCTCACTTACTCTCTCTCTCTCCCTCTCGCTCGCTCGTTGTATCCTGCCCCCCCTCCCCACACCCCCTCCCCCTTCTGCACCCCCCCCCCCCCCCAACCCCAACCCCACTTCTTTCATCATCAGCATCAGCCCATCTTTCGGCACTACAGAAGGTGTTCCTCATGCGCCTGTCACCTCTCTCCCCTCCTCCTCCTTCTCCTCTCCTCCTCCTCCTCCTCCTCCTCCACCAGTGCTTCTCTGCTGCTGTCTGGATCAGGCGCCTCTTAAGTCGGGGGGAGGGGGGGGCGGGGTGCTGTGGGGGGGAACTTACGTACTTTGTAGCGTCAACGCTCTGGCGTTTGCGTCACCTTGAAGCGGGGTAAGCGGCGCCGAGCGACGCGACGACCCGATCCGCGACGTGTTTTTTAAAGGCAGCCGCCTTTTCCGACGCCACGCAACGCAACGCCGCGACACGACACGCGTGTTAAGGGCGCCCTAGTGTGGCGGGCGGGCGGGCGACGTCATATGTGCAGACGGAGCGGCTGAAACGAAAGGGGGAGTTGTTGTGGATCGTGGGAGAGGCTGAGGCGGATGTGTGCTGCATGTTTTGTTTCACCTTCACCATCTTAACATCGCCTCCTCCTCCTCCTCACGGCTACTTGAAACTAACGACTTGGAAAGTCGGCTTTCCCGCCCGCTGTGTGTTTCTCGTCGCACACAGCTCACAGCCCGTGCTCCGTGGCACCGTGCGTGTGCATTTTATCGCCACTTTCGCTGCTACTACCTCCGTGTGAGGCGAGGCTACACCCCCCAAAACTGCCACCGTGCAGCTTCCACACGGGTAGTCAGTGCAGAAAACCCATCCACCCAGAAACACAGCGCTGCTATGGTGTGGCCGCACACCTGTCATGTAGAGCATCTCTTTGTCTCTCTCTCTCTCTTTGTCTCTCTCTCTCTCTCTCTCTCTCTCTCTCTCTCTCTCTCTCTCTCTCTCTCTCTCTCTCTCTCTCTCTCTCTCTCTCTCTCTCTCTCGCTCTCTCTCTGTCTCTCTCTCTGTCTCTGTCTCTCGCTGTCTCTCCCTCTATATGTGTTATTCCTCCTGAGCTTGAAGCATAATGTATTCCCTACTGAGGCGGTATCGCTATGTAAACACATTGGTATGTGGGCTCGGCGTCAGCACCGGCTCTCCGACTGTGCATAACTCCCACATGCCTGCTTAGGAGCTGCTTGGCCACGGCTCAGAGAGACTGTGTTCCGTACCTATGGCTGGAGGTGCTGGTTGGCACAAAATAAATAAATACATAGAGAAATACAACAAATATGAATAACAATATTGAAAAGAAATTTCATATGTATCCCGACCATGCGTGGGTGTATGCCCATATGGGAGTTACTTTGCCCAACTGTGGGGTTTATATTGCAAATGTGCTGACAACGTGGTCGAGAAGCTATTAGTGCCACTTATTTATGTGTAAAAAACCACAACCAACATTATGAGCAATCGCTCAGATTATTTGCAGACGGATCTAAACCAAGACAACTGACATGCACTTGAATGAAACCTTTTATTGCCTTTCAGGGAATTTGCTTTGCACATGTCTTGCAAATGCTGCTAACGAACATATGAGTCTGTACAGAACGTGAAATAATGTCCCAGATCCATACCCTGGTCTCAACCTTAGACTCCTCTCATATGATACGGGAACAATCCCCTTTTTATCTCCATATTCTTCCCCTACATGCATTTAATCCTTATTGAGTTCTAATCGAAGGTTTTCAGATACTAACTTGAGTGGACAATGCTTTCCGGTGTTCATGCATGCAACATCGTACAAGAAGCCACCAGCGATTGGCCGTCCACCGCCGCCCACATCCGTTGTATCCGGGACCGTAGCGGGATACGATTAGCCCTCGCAGGCACGGCGTAGGCACCCAACCCACGAGATCTGACCCCCAGCCCCGCAGGCGGCAGGGCACCGGCGTGCTTTTTAAAACGCAGCAACTAAACCGACACAGCTCAGCACAAACTCAACGGGATCCGCAGTGTCTTCAAGCCCTGATTGTGTACACACATGCACACAGAGTATAACGACGGTAAAAATGTGTTCTGTTGCACCGCGATTACATGGCTCCAGAAATAACCATGCCTTTTTAGAAGTCATTGGCGCCGCTCTCGTTGGAAATGTTTCAACTGCGGTTTAATTGAAGTGAGTCAAATAAAGAGGCACACGTTTCTTTATTATGTTAGCGTTCGATCCGGTGAACCCTCGCTCAGCCGTGTGCTCAAACAGTTATTGGTACTCGCCAGCCACACATCTGGCTTCCTCATGTTTTTAACTACAGGCAGCCAGCGTCTGTTGTTGATTTTGTCTTCAATTAGGTTACATGTACTCTACGTGCGACCTCATTGAAGATGACAATATTTGTGTTGACTGTACACGACTGTACAGCAAATACAGATGGAGACATGAACAAGGTTGTAGCCGTCTCACTGGCCCTGCAGCATATCAGCAACATTATCTGAGTTTAAACTCTTTGGTTGGTCCCAGCACTCTCTGTATAAAACGGAAGAAGTGAAAAAAAATAATGTCTCGAGGACAATGTTACTGAATAAAGAGGCTCCCTGTGGAGGTGGATGGCCGAGTTGGCTACAGGTGCTGCGTGGGAAGAGTAGAACTAGAAACCTGTAGACACTGGAAGACGAGGGACGACTTCTATCCAAGTGTACCGTGGAAAATTTTGAATAATGCTAAACTAGGGAAGTCTGAAAGTCACAGAGACGACCATGAATCACAGCGTAGTTTTCAGTTTTAACATCAATACAATTAATACACAATGGAGACAAGCGTAATTGCGCTGAACCTTAACCAGACTCTGTGTAGCCTACTTTAGCAGAACATCGTACGGGCTTGGGCGGAGGAGGCATGGCAACTTGGAGAAACTTGAACGTGATAAAACATTTCACTGTTTGGTTTCAGTGCACGGCTCTCACCTACAGAGTCAGTGTGGCTCCAGTGGCCTTTTCAGTTCGGTGTCCTGCACAGCCGTTGCGAGATGTAACAGAAGCAGGGTTCCATATCCGTGGTATTATCCCCTCCCCATGTAGAACCATGGCAGCTGCCGGGGCCTAATCCGCGGCACGTGGGGAGAAGGGCGGGCTTTTTTAGATTTATTAGTTTCTCCTCTCGTTTTTTCCCTAAGCAAAGCTTGGGGAAGCCGCAGGAATGCAGCTCCTGCCACACTGAGATCAGTATGTGTGCAATGCTCACAGACAAAATAGGATTTCGCCCGGTTAAGTAATAGAGCAAGAATAGAGACAGGAAGAGAGAGAGGGAGACAGATAGAGAGACAAGGTAGGAAGGAAGGAGGGGAGGATGGAAACGGAAAAGGAAAAAAAAAAAGTAATGTCACGACTTAAGGAGCATTCCATTGTTGCCGGCTTTGCTTCATTATCAGGTGAATGTGTTATTCCCCGAAGTAACGCTAACATTAAATGAGGCTTTTTTAATATGCCGGTCAGACACGCTGGCTGTCGGCCATTGGAGCTTTGAAGGAAACGGACACAGGGGAGGATGCAAAAGTGCCTCAAACTTTGGGGGGGGGGGGGGATTTTCTGCCCCGCTGAATCTAGTTATGCCTCTGAAGTGGATGGAGTGGGGTTCAGCCTTTCCCCCAGTTTCTTTTGATTACTGCCTATCGTGTGTTGTTATGTTCAGCCAACGGTGGCTCCGTGCCATTCCTCTCCAGGTTCAATAAACACTTCCTCGAAGGATATTATTCTCAGACAGTGGGCCAGGCCAGGTCCAGGGATGGGGGGGGGGGGGGGGGTTATTAGAAAACATGAATCTTGTCAGTAGAATGCCTAAGGAATACAGATGGTCTTGTGGTGTGGAAGGTTGGGTGGCATTTGCGGATAAAATTGAGCTTAATATTCAAAATTATCACGGTGATATCTGTGACATTCCCCGACGAGCTCCCAGCGTGTATTGATCGCTTGCTGGTTGTGGGAAGCAGCCCTAATGAATTAAATGACGGATGGATCTTTGAGATAACTGATTCTGTAATACCCCGTCCCCCAGACTAAGATGGATGTTAATATTATGTTGGTGTTTTTTTTAAAGGTTTCATTTCATAGGTAAGTCGAGACAAAACTCTGTTTTATAACAGATCTGTTTTCCCACAATAAATACTCCCATGTTTTGTTCAATCGATTTGTTAGAGATATCATGTCGCATTCTCACTGCTGAGGAAGTTTGTTTCAAATGATTTGCACATCTTGGATTCACATTTTTCGAATAATGGTTTGATATAAACGGTGCTATGCTAATATTTCCTTTCCATCTTTCTGAGGGATGGCAGTCATTTTATTTCTTTTTTTTTTTAATCATTCCTGGTGATCAAACTCTAATTTGCTCTAAAATACATTTGCGAGTTTGGTGTATTGTTACATACACCACACCCGCAAATGTCTCAAGGAAAATTACAAGTTTGATCACCAGAAATCAATACACCCACTCCTTTTCAGTCTGCCCTTGTAAAAAAAGTAATTTTGACATACTGTAATGATCACACCACGTTCCCGAAGTAATAAAAGTTTATTTGCTCTGCGCGTCACCTCAATAGACATCAATTCCTTCTGACAAATTAATGCTTTGTTTGCCTGTTTGTGGGATGTCATGTGGGCACTGTGTGTAAATTATTGCCACTGTTTCCCAGGCGATTACAAAGTCCTCCGTTGTTTGAATTTGTCTAATTTCGGGTGCATCTTCGCCTGTCTGCTCAGCCTGATATTGCGAGCGCTTCTTTTACGACACCTCACTCCCGAATTGGAGTCAATTAAGACTGTCTATGCTATTTGCTGGATGCTGGGTTTTTAATGATCTTTCACAAATGAAATAACCTTGGGCCATGGGCAGGATTAATTCGACAATAAAAATCACATCTCTTTATCTTACTTCAACGCATTATGTCTTGATGGTTTCTAAGGATCAAATCAACTATTGTTATAAGTGCGGGCCAGAAAGAATAAAAATGGCAAGAAGTATTCCGATTATTTACAAGTGGGACGGAGAGAAAACCTTTAAAATACTGAGTATTACAACTCAATCAACTCAAAATTCAATCCAAAAATGTCTAAACACGTGATCATCATTTTCTGTCTCGTTCCTTCTCTCATTCCTTCGTTCTTTATAAAGATAACATGTACTTTCATGGTTTATGATTGAATAATAAATGACATATTTTTCCCGATCAGTTAAGCCAATCAAAACACATCTGCGCATTTGATGTAACGTTTCACCTTTTCAACTTTTGCAGCCAATGAGCAAATATCTCTAGTCCATTGCATCAGTGACTTCCTCCTCTCTGTGAAGGGCTGTTCAATTTGATAGAAAGGATTGATGACATGAGTGAAGGATGAAGACATGAAAAAGGGAATTGGCTGAGGAGTAGTCGGAGGAGGAGGGTGGAGGAGGAGGAAGTGGTGGAGGAGGAGGAGGAGGTGGCGGTGGTGGAGGATGTGGGGGGGATCACAGGGGAGCAGTGTGTGTGATAAGAGGGATTAAAGCACTTGGTGTGTGCACCAATACAATTAACAGCAGTCACGGGCAAATCCTATTACAAAAGTGTCCGCGAATTAGGAAAAAAAAGGGGGTGGAATATGAAGAAGCATCCGACCCGTCTTTATTAGATTCTGTCACAGGGAACTAAGCAGATTTAAAACAGTGTGTATCAATCACAAGCAGTCCTGGGAGATAGACCCATCGCCTGTACGTTTTTATCGCGGCACAGAGCGACGGCGTGCCTGCCTCTCCTCCGGTGTTTAAATGCGTGCCACGCGGTCGGCTCGGGTAGCAGACATGCGGCCGAGGTAAGGTGATTAACAAGATACATCTCTTTCACGCCTAGTTCAATTACACGAGCCGGCCGAGTCACTTTGGTTGAAAGGTGATGATGCATGAACACCTCCACTGGAGTGTTTGTACTTCAGGCGTCTTTCAGAAATCCTCCATTTCCCTCGATTCTGTATTCCTACACTCTGGACCGCAGCTTCTCTCCTCTTCTCTCCTACTTTCCTCTACTCTCCTCCCCTCCCCTCCCCATTCCTGCTCGTCCTTTGTGCCCTCCATCTCTGGCCTTGCATCACGCCCTTCATTCTCTTTAGACCTCCATCTCTCTCTCTCTCTCTCCACCCCCCACCCCCCTTTCCTTCCCTTTCTTCTCTTATTTCTTGCAAGTGAGTGCTATAGAAGGCGTCCTCCATCCATATTTATCTGGCTCTGGGGCCGGAGGATGGGGCCCAGGGGACTGGGGAGCCAGGCAGTAGACAGGGGGGGGGGGACCTTGTCCTGGAAGACCAAGTAAATCACGCACAGATATGGTGTCCCTCCTTCACCAAACCGGTTGGCTCTGCGGCAGAGCCGGGGCGATGTGTGGATATGCTATCGATATTGTGATAAAGAGATGAGATACTGTCTGGGGTGTTTGTTTTTGTTGTTAAAATAATATTTTAATATACACAATTTTTTTTATTATACTACAATGTCGAGTTCTTGCTTCGTTAGGTTTTCAAAGCAGTGGCTGAAAAACTCTTAGTTACTCTTCGTCAAATTAGTTATTAGGTGACGTTATGCGGTCAAAGGTCACCTTGGTTTGTATTGGCGAGCTGTGCCGTGTGGGTGACTCTGTGAGGCCTGGAGTTGCTTCTCATTACATGCTGGAACTTCCTTCATCAAGGGAGGTCATCCAATCAGTGACCCCGGCTGCTCTCCAGATCTTCAACTCCCTTTAATAAACAATAATTACCCTGCCATGATCTCAGACCTGTTGGCTATATTTGTATGAATGAGCCTGAAGTCGGATCAGTAGCCCTTTTTAAACTCTTAAAGGGCCCCTATTTTACCACCAGGTGTGAGTGTGATTAGCCATTACAAGCCATTTCATCCATGTCATGTGACTACCCCCTAGTGACATCGCAAGTGGGAGTGTCCACCCGGATGTGTGATGACTAGAGCTTACCAGCCTACCCTGTGGACTGTACCAACTGGTAGGCTGATCTATCCAGCATAATTCTGGGTGGACAATTCCACTTCTGCTGTCAACACAGGCCCCTACCACTAATCAACAATAGAATTAAAAATAATATATATTAATATAATTATGGATAAAGAAAGTAATTAACTGTTTTTATTGTTCAGTTTGATTAATGAAATTGTATGATTGCTGTTTATAAGCTTACTATTATGAACATGCTTACGATTTATTTCAACAAGTATGAGTTGTTGATACTTTCTGTGTTAGTTGGCTGGGAGGTTTATATATAAATGGAGGGAATATAGAGTATCTCTTTGTAAACTTGGGGTGCTTGGCCAAGTAGTCACGAGGGAGGTATAGCTTAAAAGTTGTGATAAGAGTTGCGTGTTAAAACTCCCGTGGTTGGTTAATTAGGTGTCTGCCTCGCGCCCGAGAGATGTTGCCACCCATGCCCGCCGCCCTTCTCCCAACGCTGCCAGGCGAGCCGAAGAAGCCTCGCAACTCTCGTTAATGGCCTCTTCACTGTGATGACTTGGTTATTAATCGCATCACAGCAAACCCCCCCCCCCCCCCCCCCACCACCCTCTCATCTCCCCCCTCATATGTGTGGGAACTCTTTTATGTGGTTTTCAGATGCACGGAATACAACTCCCCGCCGAATGCCGCGATGGTATTAATAGAGAGATAGCGTTTCAGCGGGGTCCGGCCACTTACTGTAACGAGAGCTTAAAATGGTTGCGGCGTGGGTCAGTGTTGTGACAGCGAGATCCATTCACTTTAGCGTTTCCTCACAGCGCTGTCTCGCCGATGCTACTGGATCCTCTTTGTTCCCCGATTATGAACACACAAGGCCTCTAAAACCACAATTTACCCCAAGTTATTTGCTCCCTGTAATTGACCAATCTTGGCTTCCAAAAACCCATTTAATAAGCGCTGGAAACTTTAGCCTTTTATGTCTAAATGTTTCACGGGGGGGGGGAAAGTGAAAACATTACAAAATGGCACCGTTACACACTCGCTCTCTTTCTCCAATCTTTCCAGCATTTGCATACACAACGAGCTTTTAGATAGTTGCTCGGCGGCGAGGATTTGTTCAGATGACTCCGATGGCTGCGCGTTGACATTCAATTCATTTCAGCTCGGAGGAACGCTCGGGGCCAAAGTACCTTCCTAATAAAAGCACAGAGATGTATTTTCATATCACAATCATGTCTCTGAGGCGCCACAGCGTTGTTTAATGCTCGTGGCGGAAAAAGTTAATGGCTGGATGTTTGTAAAAGCTTTACTTGGCCGGAAGATGGGAGGAAGCAATGGAAGAATTGGCCATTTTCAAGCTTAAGTTCGCAAAAATGTTTTGCTGTTTAGCTCCCAGCTTCGTTGAGGGTTTATTGACTGTATCAAAAAAAGCTTGGAGCTTGGCGACGTGATCTTGACAAATCACCTACAATACATAGCCTTGGTCGTGTGCCTATTTCAGCTTTTTTGTTCCAAATAAATACAGAATTGATTGCATGCCATATAGTTCACCATGAAGTGATCTCAAACCCAACAAAGTGCCAACTCTTAAGCTTGAGATTTTTTTGCTAATTTTCCCGAAACAAACACGATGAAAACCCACAAGATCTGGCAATGCGTCTGTGGTACATCGTGACTGCTCCAGTGGATGACATGTGCTGCGTGTTTGTCTCTTACTTTGTCACCTTGTGGTAAAACGGTATAAGAGTAGCAGCGCATTTTCTCATATTGTTGTTTTTTTTTGCAAGTAGAGCAATCAGATTCATAAAGAAAAAGGATGGGGACAGAAACACAAAGTTATATTGCGCCGAGTCAATGCAGATTGTGTGTTGAGCAGTTGTTGATGAGACTTAATGACTGCGCTCTATTTCTTTATTAGTATTCCTCCCCTGGCAGAGCGGAGAAGATGGCGGCTTCTTGCAATGTTACCCCAGAAGTAGTACCCGGCTGTGCAGAATATTATCTCTCTCTCTATCTCTCTCTCTCTCTCTCTCTCAATCACTCTCAATGTTTCTCTCTCCCTCTCTCTCTGTCTTTGTGTGTCTCTGTCTGGCTGTCTTTGTCTGTCACTCCTTCACTTCTCTCTCCGAACCTTTGTTCATCATCCGTCTGTCTGTCTGTCTGTCTGTCTGTCTGTGTGTAGAGTTATCCATCCCTCACTCACGCGTCTCTCACTCTTTCCGTCTCCATCTTTCATTCTCATTCTCTTTCTGCTCGTCTCTCTCTACCTCCCCGAGACATTGATGTACTGTAGCCTACATCGGTGTGTCCTGCTCTGAATGTACGACGGTGCCTCAGAATCAAGCCCAGAGTGTTTATGCTAACCGCTGGGCATCCTGATGGTGTGCTAGCGATGCTAACGTTCGTGCGTGCGTGCGCAGAATGCTCTCTTGCTATCACTTCCCCATCCCCCACGAATGGGAAGTTTTGCAGACAACCACACGAGACGAGAAAGTTTGACTACATCTCGAAATACATAGGGGCGAAATACATGTGGGTCTGTGCATCGTGCCTCGCGGATTCTGCTCGACAAACTGCAGAGCACCGTGAGGCTGTTTTGTTTTCCCGACACGGCAGCAAGTTTTTATATTTACGGGCGCTAGACAGACAAAGCCATTTAGTCGGAATGGGATGAAAACTATAAAAAAAAAAACAGGAGACTTGTTATCCCACTACTGTCTCTTTTACGACTTACCAAAATATCTTTTCCCCCTAATTGCCTGTGTGTCTGTGGCGGTATTTGTATCTTTGACTAGAGATGGAGGTTTGATGAGAGCAAGGTTTAGCTGTAAAAAGGCAGAGATAGAGTGAGACATCGGCAGAGATGGAAACAGAGATTGTTTGATAGAAAAAGGGATTTGCAGTGGATGCAGAGATTGGACAGGGGTGTTTGTTTGGTAGAATTTTTAGTTTTCTGCAGTTGTTTTTAGCTTGGTTACTTTGGTTTTATGTTTATATTGTTTGCTTTTACGAGAGAGAGACAGAGAGAGAGAGCGGGGGACGGCCATGCATTACATCAAAATGTGTGGATGTGTGGCAGCCATGGTGCAGATGTGGCTTCTTAGCATGCTGGGTTTGTAGCCACCCCTTGTCCCTCTTCCTCCTCCTCCTCCTCCTCCTCCTCCTCCTCCTCCTCCATCTCCACCTCCTCCTCTTCCTCCTACCGAGGGGCAGTTAGAAAAAGAAGATCCTTGATTGTCTTAACAACTGTTCATTCCCCACCTCTCTCTATCTCTCTCTCTCTCTCTCTCTCTCTTTCTCACACTCTCTCTCTCAGACCCACCCACACACACACACACACACCAGTTTGAGGATGGGGTAAGGCACAAAAAAAGAAGAAACCTCACTTTTATCACAGAAGGGGCTCCAATTTAGAATGGAGCAGGGTGATGCTACTGGTTACTAAGGGGATGGGTGTGGGAATGGGTTTTATGCGAGCAGGAGGGCGGCTGGGGAGAGGTGATGAGGGCCGTGCGGCTAGGTGGGGATTTATTCCTATTCAGAGGACCATTACTGTTGACCTTGCCTTGCCTGGGAAAGCCAGAGTAAACTGAGGCCTAATAAATCAAGTTTAACAAGCCCAGTAGTGCTGGCTGGCCGAGGCAGCCATGCAGCTCCGACACACGGCACTGGATTAATCCACAGAAAGTCCTCTCCGCAGAGAATACCTGTAGAGTGTGATTTGGCTGATCGCTCTCACGCCCGTGCAGCACCGGGACGTTTAATTGCCCCGCTGAACACGTTCCCCCCCGGCCAGCGGTGCTTTTGTATTCACGCTCAGGGCTGTGTTTGTCTGGCAGACGGGGGGAGCGATCGACAGGGAGAGGGTCCGATAATTGTACTGTTGTGTGCCGTTCCCTTTTTTTTTTTTTTTTTTCTTTGATTATGAGCTGAATTTCATCAAGGACACATACCTGCCGTGGCACGACAGCCAGTGTTTGTGGAGAAGATTGACTTTAGCCGCCAATTTGATTCCCTCATCAATTTGATATCCCCTTCAAGTCATCGAGATCATCAATAATTCATATTTATACTGCCTGCAGCAATGCGTTCATAAAACCTCAATCATAATATTCACTCATGTTATGCTGAAGTACAACTATTCAGAGTGTTTACATTTTTCCCCAAATGCTGTTGTTGTTCAGAATGTCAGTTCTTCTTAGACTTTCTTTATTATCATCGACAAACTGGCACCTACTGTGTCTCCTCCAACAATTTTCCACCATATGTTATAATGTACCGCTTGGAATTGCATACTATTATTTATTCATTCGATATCTTCTATACTTTTTAAAGTATTCAACTTTAAACATTAATTGTTATAATGGAAGTCAATGAAGTTGGACTAATGGGCGTTTTTGACCTTGAAGCTTCTTTCAAACAAATCATCACATTTTGATCTTCATACGTATTGAAAAGAGATTTTTTATATGTTTTTTACTTTTAATGTTAGTTTCATACAATTTGCACGTTTTCTCTTCGTCTCATTGACTTCCATTTAGCCCTTCTAGCCCAAGCTAGCGTTAACAAAAGCTGAACATTTTGGATACCTTTGCGCCTAAAAGCGTTAATATTTCACATAGAAACCTATTGTGAAGCTTAAAAACTGAGGGTGTTCTTTGCTTCACCGGGGTTAAAATAATTCAGGGATAGGAATTGTATTTTTGGAGCATCAGACGGTATATGTGATGTCTCCGATTTCCTTTACAACGGGACCCAATGCTGTCTCTCCCTGTCCTTGACACAACGGTCTTGTCATTTGCACGGTTTTTAAACTGGTGAATAAGCTCTCATACTTGAAGGACAGACACATATACTTATCCAGAGCATGACCATGTCCAACTTGCAGTAGTCTTTGAGAACGAGGCTATGTCCTTCGTCTTTAACTGGATGTCTGCTTTCGGTAGAAGCACACAATGAGGTGTTTCTAAATGCTAATGATACTAAAAAACTCGTCTTTTACATGATCTCTTTTAATATGAAAGCTGACAGAAACTCCACAGATTCCAACAGCATCCATGACATACCATGCTTTTGCCAAGTTACAACCACAAATGATGTCTTACCTTATTAACAATACGAACAACAATACTTATCATAGGCCTACTTCTGCTACTGGTACTATCATACTACAACTATTTCTACTACTCGGCATGCTAATATGACATCTACGACTTACCAGAACAATCTTTCATCATACTACTTGGCCTATAGTTTTAAGTTGCATCACTTTCGTTCAGCTATTTGTTTTACCGCTGAATTTGTCTTGCTCCGTTTTTTCAGTTCAACTCTTCCACACTTCGATACGTCTTCAACACTTCTATACGTCTTAAACTTCGTAACTTCATTTAACATTTAGTTTTTCCTCGATTTTTTTCCTTTTCTAAGCGATGGACACAAACGAGTCGTCATTAAATTCCAACAAGGTGCTAGACCAACCCCACCACCCCCCTCTCCTGTCTTCCTGCAGCCAGGCCGGTTGTCTCCTTCCCTCTTGTTGTCTGCCTGAGGGGTGAACATGTCAGCAGACACTTATTCCCCAGAATATGAAATATTGCTTTTGTACCTCAGGGTGCTTGGATTTGTTTAGGGCAAGTATGCAGATTTGGCTCGGTCAGTCAGTCAGAGACACTCGCCGTCAGTCGGTCTGTTATTGCAGTGGATAGGTTTGTTAGGAAGAGGAGAGGGCAATATATGTGCATAGCAGTGAGTACATGTTTATATATACAGTATCTATATATACATACTGTATATATATATAGGCTACACTCACATAATTGCACTGAGGAACAGACTATGAGCCGAAACATCTGCTTTGTATAGCTTTGCTCGTGGACGTACATGAAGAAGTTAAAGTATGTACTTTACCCGAGGTGTGTGACTGAGAGGTGCACCCAAGTGTGTATTTGTGAATAATGCTCCGTAAGCTATCTATCCTATACATTATGTATAATGGTGTGTATACACGTCTGTGTTGCGTGTGTGTCTGTTTGTGTGTGTGTGTGTGTGTGTGTGTGTGTGTGTGTGAGAGAGAGAGAGAGAGAGGGGGGTGGGGTGGTGTCTGGTGTATGGTGTGTGTGTGTGTGTGTGTGTGTGTGTGTGTGTGTGTGTGTGTGTGTGTGTGTGTGTGTGTGTGTGTGTCTCTGCATAGAGGCACATGTATGTTCCAGACATACATGCGTGCTTCGGTGTTCGGTATGAGTCCGATGCCACAGTGCACACACACACACACACACACACACATGTCCACGGACCCTCGCCTTCCACTGGGCTGTAGGCCCGAGTGAGTGTGAGGAGAAAGTTCTTCTGCTGCCAGTGTCATATTCCTGGCTCGGTTGTGGTGGTGGTGGCGGCGGTGGCGGCGGCGGTGGCGGTGTAGTGAGCTGCTGCACAGTGTGTGAATATCAATGCGGCATGTCTGGGTGACGGGCAGCGGAGCTGACACACGCTGTCGCATTGTGATGAAAAGCACCACGAGATGATGTGGCTCTCGTGTACTTCCTGTCCGCAGAGAGATGGCAGGCTGTGGCTCTCACTCATTGCCTTGTGCGTGTGTGTGCGTGTGTGCTTGTGTGTGTGCGTGTATGTTTGTGTGTGTGTGCGTCCGTGCATGTGTGTGTGTGTGGTGTGTGTGTGAGGCTTTTGAGAGTTTGTTTTTCTTTGTGCGTGTGTGTGTGTGTGTGTGTGTGTGTTTGACTATGCACACAACTTGGTCTTTTTTTTTGTCTTTTTGCGTGTGTTTTGCTTGTGTGTTTGGATTTGTGTGTGTGTGTTCATCAAATTATCTCCACGGTGTCTCACACACACACACACACACACACACCACACACACACACACACACACACACACACACACACACACACACACTGATACACACTCTGATACTGATACAACTACATACAAATACATGTTCCTCACATGTAGTGGACATGTGCTGGCTTATTATTGCACCAAGTCACCATCTCTGTCAAGCTGTGTATCGTCTGTGAACCACATAATTATAGCTCACGGGAGTTCAGTGAACCGAGTTAACCTACTTCTCTGCTGGGTTACTGGATAAGTACACACGTTTGCATAAGGTTGACGTTTGCTGTGGCAACAAGAGGCGGAATGAAATAGAGCATCAAGAGCTTACGGTGCAATTCAAAAGCGAGGTGGATTCATTTGAATACGTTTGTACTGACTCTTCCTCAGCCCGGCAGGTACTGTATCTGTCGCCGAGTCCCAGTGGGTTCGCCACACGGCCACGAGTCTACAACAGAGCTCTCCCAACGTTAGGGACCGTGCCCCATTTTTATTTAATTCTACGATCCGCTTCAGTTCCCTGTAAATGTCTCGCCTTGTCTCACAAGGGTGGTGCGAAACAGAACGACAAAAAAACCCCAAAACAATAACAAAAGCACTACACTAGTGCATGTGTGCGTGTGTGCATACTTTGAGAAAGCTGTCACTTCCACCTTCCTGAGCGTGGTTGCACTTTGCACCACACACACCACACCACACCACTATCTAAACACCACATCACGACACACACACATACACACACACACATAACTCCTGCATGGAATGCGAATGGCATACACACACACACACACAAACACACACACCGCATGTACATGAACACACGTATGTATGCACATACACACACACACACACACGCATGCACATATACACACACACACACACACACACACACACACACACACAATCCATTACATCTGTGAACTTTGTGTACCCTCTGGAATCCCTCCCGCGGGAGCTGACGTGTGAGGGCAGAGACAGTCACTCACCCTCGGCCCTGGCTGTCCACGTGGCCCTTTAAGACCCCTCCATGCCCTCTCCAGAGAGAGAGAGAGAGAGAGACAGAGAGAGAGAGAGGAGAGAGGGAGAGAGAGACAGAAAGAGCCAGAGGGAGAGAGAGAGAGAGAGAGAGAGAGAGGAGAGAGAGAGAGAGAGAGAGAGAGAGAGAGAGGGGTGTTCAGAGCCCTGCCTCTTCTGGTTTTGGTCAAAAAGGTTTGGGCCACGGCGTGATGGTGGTGCCGTTAAAAGGTTTACTTAATGCTTAGTGTGGCCGTCCCTGCAGACCGATGGGCAGAGGTGGACGGAGAGAGAGAGAGAGAGAGTGGGGGGGGGGGGAGGGGGCTATGATGGTGGGCCAGCAACCACCCGGACTCAATAATTAAACGGACTGGAGTCTGGAGAATGAAGACGCAGCCTCACGCCGACGAAAAACCCCACGTCTTTGTCTCTGCTGCCAGGCCTCTCTGGTCCTTATCTGCCCCTGTGTCTCTCTCGGTCTCTTCTTCTCTGTCTTGTGTGTGTTCTATCTCTTCCTTGCCTTTCCCTTGTCTCTCTCTCTCTCTCTCTCTCTTCTCTCTCTGTCTCTCTCTCTCTCGCTCTCTCTCTTGCTCGCCGTCTCCCTCATGCTGTCGCTCTCACATTCGCACAAACACACACACATGCGCATGGGCACGCACGTCCCCCTCTGTCTCACTCCCGTCGGCTGACACACACACACACACACACACACACACACACACACACACACACACAAACACCACACACATTCACGCACACACGCACACATGCACAAACTCGCCCACTCGGCGTCGACCGGCGTGACCTATTTCCCCGCTGCTCCCCTGTCGCACAGGTGTTGCGTTTCGTGACATGCTGTTCTATTAAGGCAGACGCCGTACGATCAGGCTGATGTAGACATGGTAACAACTGGCAAGGAGAAAATATCTTTTCAAAATATCTGAACAAAGAAAGCCGCGACCTCTGAAAACCTAATGTTGTGCAACAACAAAAAAACAACCCACAATTAGCCTGAAAGCAGTCCATAGAACCGTTAAAATGAAGGGATGGAACCTTTTGTGGTCTGTATATATATATATATATAGATATTTATACATATATAAATTAGTGTGTTCTTCAGAGTGTGTCCATCCATAAAACATGCTTGGGCGCTAGCTTCTGGTGCGCTCACATGCTATCAGTGTTTTGTTTTGCCCACCTCCTCCTGAGAAGGCTGTCCGCTCGGGAATATGGCAAGCGCCATCAAATAAGGAAGTTGCTTCGGAACGCTTCTTTTCTGTCTGTCCTAATCTGCCGCACCCCCTAACCTGCTCTCCCTCCCTCCCTTTCTCCCTGCCCTTCCTTCCCTCCCTCCCCTCTCTCCCCCTCCCCTCTCTCTCCCTCCCTCCCTCTCTTCTCTCCCGCCCTTCGGTCGGAGCGACGTTGCATTTCCATCCCCGCAGATAAGTCCTCTTTTTTGATACGAGAGTCTCATTGAAGTCCTCCCCTGCAGATGTTCCCCCTCCGTAGATAAATCTGCTATTCAGATCTCTATAATTGATTGTAATATGCAGAATTAATGCGTAAGTTCATAAAGAGAATTCTTGCGGAGGATAAAAAAACAACATTCCGTTCACTTTTTCCTTTTGAAATTCAAAACAGAGAGCGGCACACAATGCGGCGTCTCCTCCCCGGTCCTATTCAGGTACGAGCGCGCACACTGGCCTAGTGTGCCTATTTCTCTTCGCGATTCTGTGGTGAAAGCATCGTGGGTATTGGTTAGTGACATAATTAGGGGGATGATCAAACAACCGGTGTTTGCCACTTTTAGTCCCCGAGTCTCTTTCTACCGCTGGCGGTATTACTAACACTGTCCAATCTCCATTTCAATTTCAATTCTAGACCTTTGCTTTATTGCAGGGCCATGTGAGCACATTTATAAGTCTTTTTTTTCTCTCCATCTATTATAGGAAGGTATGTGTGTCCTGTAGTAAGTTCTGTTCACAAAGGAAACACAGTCCCTTGGTGATGAGATGAGAGGCATGGGAAGATATTAATATATATATATATAATATAGTATATATATATATGTACCAGGCTGATATGGAATGGCACTGTGTCAGTCATAATAGGAAAAAAAAATTCAGCAACCCTTGTTGAATTATAGATCAGATTGTTGTGATTGGACGAGCTTAGGCCATTGTTTCGAGAAGTTAATAATTTACAGTTTGTGTTGCTGCGGGAATGGTTTCATGTGGACGCTCGTCTACGTTTGGTGAATAGAAAAGTGATGTCAAACCTTGGGTGCGACAGTTTCCCGGCCGCTGGGACTGTTTTTCTTATGAAAATGTTTTTTAATTGTGTGCCCTTCCCCGATAGAGAACGAGAAATATGGTGAGTTAATAGAATATCCAAAGGTTGCCAAACAAAACTAAATCACTATGTTACACATCTGCCCTCCCATAGCCAATTATTTAGAGATGAGCGGTAGGTGATTAAGTGCCGCTGTCCGGCCCAAGGCTCCGTTTCTTGCGTCCTTAATCCAAATTGGCAGTGGCGCAGATTCAAAATGGCCGACGTGAATAATGCTGTGCGAAAAACACAAGACGTCGGTGGGCAACACCTCTATTGCACCATCATCAGCCACCATTTATCAACCGTTAGGCTATTTATTACATTTATTTATATTTCTCTTGTTTGGGCAATATGCATCTGGCAACTTGCTATAATCCTACTTCCTTAAATATGTTTTTAAAAGTTGTGTTCACTTTTTCGGAGTTGAAATGTCTTTTATGTTGTCTTGAAAGGCGCCACATCGCCCACGACAGGGTTTAACGAAGGTGAAAAAAGAAGCGAATGAAACCGCAGGGTTCCATCTTCACATGTGACGAACACATGACTTCACATATGCCGCCGTCGTCGCAGACGGTTTACTTCGGCGCCATCATTTCATTGCTTTCCGCTTGCACGCCATCCTTCGCGCCGCCTCCATTCATGGGACGTAGTGCAGCTCCTGCCCATTCTGCTTGCGGGAGCGCCATTAAACCTACAGAGCTAGCGCTAGCTGCAGTGGGTTGTTCACCGGGGGCTTGGCTCCAAGCAGCCGCGTTCCCAACAGCCCCCCCCGTCCAGCTGCTGGGACGCCGTCACCGTGAGGTAGACCTAACATTGGGCCCACAACACCATGTGCGTGTTGTAGAGGTTAGCGCCGTACCGGGAACAATAAACATCAGCTTCACGTGAGGATTGCGCGAGGATATTCTTATTCTTTCTATGATTCTTTGAATCGAGTTCACAACCTTTCCAAAACATTGATTACTTGTCAAGGCCGAGTCGGTTTCTTCTTGCTTCTTCTTTCTTCTTTTCTTTCTTTTTCTATATATTTTCCTTCTGTCTCAGGTTTGACTTTGTGTGTTTACATTATTGCCCAGTTGATCAGTTGATAACTAACTACTGGTAACTTTTTACAGTGTGAAAATTACATAATCCTGTACACACTTGCACACACAACTCTTCTTTCATGCCACGATTTGCCACACTGCCTTTCATATCTATGTACTGAATCGAGATTCGCACACACACACCAACACACACTCACCAAAAACACACACACACGCAACACACACACACACACACACACACATCCCAAATTGCAGTCTTCCTTACTTCGCCGTTGCCTCCTGTGCTCCAGCTACTGCTCCAGCGATGAGTTTAATGGGCAAGATGCCGACAGGACGACGGTACATAATATGTGTGCCCTGCTCCCCTGGACCCGGGCCTGCAATGGCACCATCCCTCACACTCTCCCAGTGCATGGTGGGTCTATGAACCCAGCAGCACACACCCCTTCCTCCCCCCCCCCCCATACTCTGGCGCTGGGCCGGCCTCGCACCGAGCCCCGCCTGAGCCCAGCGTTGTTTTCTGGGGAGGAACAAGCATGGGCAGCGTGCAGAACTTAATGTGTTGACGCGGTCTGGAAGGCAATATGGGCGGAGGGGTTAGAGGACCACGCGGGCTGGCAGGGGAGAGACCAATAGAACAAACCTCATTAACTCGGGCCCCCTGTTGTTGGCGCTGGTGGGAAATCGAGTGGCAGGAGCCCCACTTCATTAGCCGTCCCCCGTCCCCCCCCCAGACGGACTGCTGCTTCTGCTGCCCTAATATAAATTGACACACAGTTAAGTATCCCTGCTGCCCCGGCTGGGTGTGTGTTTGTGTGTGTCTTTGTGGCTTTGTGTCTTCTGAATGTGTGTGTGTGTGTGTGGCTTTGTGTCTTATGTGTGTGTGTGTGTGTGTGTGTGTGTGTGTGCCTGGTTTGTTATTGCTCCAAGTGTTCTGTGTGTGGTGTGTGTGTGGTGTGTTGTGTGTGTGTGTGTGTGTGTATCTGTCTCTACTATCTGCTTCTTTGTGTGTGTGAGTGCAGGGCTTTCTTACAAGGGGACAAAGTTAAAGCTGAAACGGCCTTGGTTTGTCTCTGTGTTAATCAGGTCGAAGGCACTTAAATTATGCGGTGCATTCTTTACCTTTGTGCTGGTAATCAAATTGCTGTTATAGAAATGAAATGAAATCAATATAGAAATGAATTAAGCAGCTGTTGTATCCATCCCAAAAAAAAGTTAATCATCCTTAAGTTTTGTGATGATTATTTCGCTTTTGTTTGATTTTACACTTTTTGTTCGAATTTTGTGCAGTTGAGCTTACTTCTTATGTGTGTATGTATATTTATTTATTTTTCCGGGCGGCGACAGGATAGAGAGGAACTCAAGAGTGCTCAGGGTTTTCTCCATCTTGTAATGCTCCCCCATTCATGCTCATCAGTGCACAGCTAATGAAACAAGGCTTTTTAAGGAAACTCCTTGGCCCCGTGATTATAAAGCCTATTTGTGGCTGTCTCTTTCATTAGGTTTGTGAGGATGAAGAGCCAGTGTAAAAACAAAATAATGGGGACTACATTTGCACTTTGCTACTAAGCGAGAGGAGGATGCTAGATTCATAAAAAAAAGAAATACAAGAACAAAGAGAACCAACTTAAAAGCTTCTTTATGTGGGGAGAGTCATCGGAACATTGTAAAATCGATCCGCTTTAGTATAAAGCCATTTGAACTTGCCCGACCTAACCTCAACAATAATATTTCCTATGAGTCTTCATAAAACCAAACCTATAATCTTTTGATTCGATATTACATTGTGTGTTAAGTCTTAAGCCGGGCGATTTTATATAAACGATGGGAATGAACGGATCGTCATATAATTCTCAAATGGATAAATCAATGATGTGTGACACACGTGATTGTGTTCTTTTTGTCCTCTTCCCGTTTGTCTTATTAGCTTAAAACATTAAAATACAGTTAGAGTACACACGTTCATGCTCAGCTCACTAAACATGAAATTGCCCCTCTGTCTTACTCTCGCCACTTCATGTAGCAGTTGTGCATCCTGCAGCGCTCCGTCAGGAGGGAGCACAGTCGTTATCGTATACAGACACGCATTAAACAATAAACCGCTGTCAGGTGCAGTATAGGGTCATAAACACGCTATTCTACAATTGTAAACTCATTTAACCTGACCGGCGCATACATACTTTCAGCTATGAGCTTGCCAGAATGCGGGGGGGGTCGTTTAGGCATTGAAGGCGAGTGACAATGGGACACCTATATCAAAATTAGCCTTTCCCAGAAGAAGCAGCCAACTCAAATAGCACAAAGTCACCAAAACTTCTGGTGACTTCTTTCTATTGTAGAGAAAATTATATTGCTATTAGCTATTGCTTATTTTTTTTTATATATTTATTGCTTATTTTTTTAAAATGTAATTAAATTTTTTGCATTTTCCATGTTTTTAATTTCTTGTTTCATGTTATTAATCTGTTTAATGTTCAATGTTCAATTGCACAAATGCACATTCCTTGTTTGCAAAAACTAAGGCAATAAAGCTGTTGCTGATCTGATGTAGGCCAAAAAAAATTACGGAACGTAAAACCACAAATGGGGCGGTAAGCGTCGACGGGCGAAACTTGAAAATTCTCATTTAAAATTGGAGCGATCTTGTGCTGCGCGCTTTCTCCCAGCCAGCGGTCTGGGAGGAAAGCACTCTCTCTCCCAGCATGACGGAGGCTCCTCCCCTGCCCTGCCGAGGCTTTAATTGGGGCGCCATGGTTGAAATTGGAGTGGCCGGGACCCACAGGGATTCATATATCCACTCCCCACAACCCCGAAACACACTCACTCTCCGTTCCCAGGTCACCCACCACGCCAGACCGCTATCTTTAGACACTGTGCGCCATGTGTGTGCGCGCGCGCGTGTGTGTGTGTGTGTGTGTGTGACTTTAACACCGCGGATCTCTCACATCTATTCAGCCCTCAGAAATATCCCGCACCTGCTAGCACCTCTAGCACCTCGTACATAGCGCTTTAATCATGGCGGCGGGCGGGTTAACACACTTGAGAGCGAAATCTTTTGGACTCTCAGTTCTTGGGGGTGTGACTGGTATTAATGTTGGTTCTGCAGGAATTTCTATCCCTCCACCCCCCCCTGGAGAAATATTCTGCTTCGTACACAATCTTAAATCCACATTCAGATTGGTGGGATGCTGAGGGGTGATGGATGACCTGCTTGCACGGTGTATGAGATGCATTTGGGACGGGGCTATGCAGCTGTGTTTAAATCGCGTTGATATCTGCGCTGTTAATAACTCGACGTCTCGATGCCCGCCGATTGTGTTCACCGGTCGTGTTCACAGCACGGTGCAGCGATGAGACGGTTTGATCTGGATGTCTCCGTGAGGAGGGTAGCGGTCTGCATAGTCTTGTGTTGTAATAATAGGTTGTTGTTGTTGTTGTTGCAGGCCTGGACTTACAGTGCACACACACACACACACACACACACACATTGTACTGTGTGTTTTACTTTAGTTCTTAGTTTTGCTCTCTGCCCTGTCTTCAACTGTAAAAAGTACATTCCTCTGTACATTCCTTCTGCCGCTTCTCTGTCTGATAATTCTCTCTTTGACTCAATTCTTTTAATCGCCACACGCTGGGCGGGAGTTCAGACCGCACAACGTTCCTCTGCCACGCACCATGGCACCGGCTGCTTGTTGTGGTCTGCTGCTTGTTTTCCCGCGGCTAAGAAGAGAGCGGAGGCTGGCTGGTAGGCTGCCCGATCCTGCCGGCGTGTCCGTCTCTCTCTCTCTCACTCTCTCTCTCTCTCTCTCTCTCTCTCTCTCTCTCTCTCTCTCTCTCTCTCTCTCTCTCTCTCTCTCTCTCTCTCTCGCTGCCACCAGGGGTAGAGCAAGGTCAGGCCGCTCTGCCATCCTGTCTGTCCGGAGACTCCTACATTCACTCACACGCAGACGCTCAGTGAGACAACGGCAAGACACAGTGCAGAGACGCACACACACATATACTCAGAGAGAGAGAGACACACACACACACACACATATACTCAGAGAGAGAGAGACACACACACACACACACATATACTCAGAGAGAGAGACACACACACTCATACTCAGAAAGAGAAAGACACACACACACACACCACACACACACACACACACACACACACACACACACACACACACACACACACACACACATATACTCACAGAGAAATACTCAGAGAGAGACACACACACACACACACACACACACATACTCAAAGACAGAGACACACACAGACACACACACACACGCTTACGCACAGATATACTCAGGGAGGGAGAGACACACAGACACACACAGACACACAGGGAGCCACATGGGAATGCTCATGCGCATATACAAACACAGACACACACACACACACACACACACACACACACACACGCTTATCACGTACATTCATACAAAGACAAACACGCATGCATTCACACAGATTTGTCAATTTCAGCTCTACCGCACTGGATAAACATTCACAGAATGGTAATACTCACCCAGGCTCAGCGATGGGGGAGGAATAGGGGGAGGGGGAGGTCTTTCCCCTCCACTTCATCACCTCCCCACCCCCCCCCCCCTCTCTCTCCTGTCCTCTCCAGCCTCACTTCCTGGGGCCTGTCTTCTGGCGTGGGCTGCAGCTCACACACACACACACAGACATCTCTTCCCCAGATAGTAAAGGGAGGTGTGCGTGTGTGTGTGTGTGTGTGTGTGTGTGTGTGTGTGTGCGTGCGTGCGTGCGTGCGTGTGTGTGTGTGTGTGTGTGTAGGTCCAGAGGGCCGGCTCTAGCCATTTTCTTGCTCTGGACGAGATTAGGATTTGGTGCCCTCTCTCCCCCCCCCCACACACACACACACCACACACACCCCACACACCACCGCCACCTCCACTGCATTACCCCACCAGTACCGTGTCAAAGATTTAAATATTACAAATACATTGGCAAATACATTGTCGGCTTACTCGTGTATAGTCAGTTCTACTACAACGTACACTATATGTAAATCAAAGTGCTATTGAAGCTGAGCAACATCACTAACTTACGAGAGAACGGAGAGAACGGTGGAACATTTCTTTTATTTCTCCCAACAAGACAACTCTGCGCACTGTTTTTCATCGTGAGTGCTGTTGCCATGTTGCTGGGGCTGCAGGCTGCAGGCTGTGCTTGGCTGGACGTGGCCAGAGTGCTAGATATGGTGCTGGATGTTGCTCACACTACGCAGTACGTCCATCGCTGTTACACCGCTGCATTCCCACTGCATTCTGCTGCATATATAATGTGGCACTGTACATAGAAACTGTACATTGAATTTGGGCCCACATTGAATGAGTAATAAGGTGTCGCTGTAACATTCATCAATACAACACATTTTTAAAAGTAGCAATGATAATATTAGTAATAACAGCAACAACAACATAGTAGTGTATTATTAATTACACAGAGACCAAAAATAATTGGCTGATCTTCCATGCTTCAGAGAGATGGTGCAGATGGGAGATCAGATGTCTCTTCTGCAGCAGCTGGGGCTTCTGCAAATATGTGCATCTGGACCGTTATACAGTAGATATTAGCTGATCGCAAGCAAAAACATGCAGCTGCCGAGACAAACTCCTGAAATCTATGTTTTAATAGATATAGGGTTTATAGCCACTTACAGCCTATTGGTCAGTGAAAGTTCAGCACAATGCCTTAGGTTCTCGGAAGGAGCAGTTAGCAACATTGGGCTTTCTTTTCCTCCTCTGCTTTTCTCTGCTTTCGTCCTGACACACCTGAAGGCTTGGACCTTTTCATTATGAAGTAAACTGTGAACATAGATAGCTGCCTCCTCTTGACATCCGTCAATCAGCCTAGCAGTCAGTCTAGCAATCTCTGGCACTTCTCACCTCTTGGACTTGGCCTGTCTGTGACGTGCATCAAAACGGAAAGCCATCCCTGTTGTTCAGTGCCCACAGTACAAGTACAGGCCGGGGAAAAGTGTATTTCTTGTGTCTTCCGTTATTTGTTCATTTGTTACCTCGGGGCAGAAAATGAGGAAGGGCGCCCACCAGCGAATGCTTATTTCGTATTTGTTTCTGGTTTTTTTCATTTGAGGATGACCAGCACCCACCAGAAGGTGGCGCTCTATAAGTGACCGGCCCGTATGGCCTATGCTTCAGCCGGCCCTGGAGGGGTCTAATGAAAGAGTAATGCAACAGGGACCAAGCAGGCTAGGGGACTCCACCGACCGTGGGGGTCTGGGTGTGGGTCTGGAATTGGATTGTTAGATTGTTGCCACAGTGCATTAGGGCCGGGAAGAGGAAGTAGGAATGTTGGGATTGGCTTTTTTTTCCCCCTCCTCCGGCGATTGGATCTCCTGTCAGTCGCCACGCAGCTTTAAATGACGTGTGATTCATTGGAGGAGCCACACATTTCATCTGCGCGGAACGTGAGCCGCACAGCACCGCCGCCAAGTCCACTGTTTTCCCCTCAATGCCGTTGCAATATTAATGCGTTTCAAGACAGCAGTCTAAACAACAGAGAGCTTTTCCTTTTTCACCTGCCGTGGTATTTCACCATGTTGTTGCTCAGTAGTGAGGTTTGACTTGAGGCTGGTAGGAGTCGTAATTAGGAAGGCATGGAGGATTCCCTTAGCCAGTCATAGCTTTAACATGCTCTTGTTTTGTCGTCGTGTATGCTAATAGACTCTTGAACTGTTATGGCATTCTCATCGTTGATGCATCAGAATGACCAACGGTGTGTGTGTGTGCGTGTGTGTGTGTGTGTGTGTGTGCGTGTGCGTGTGCGTGTGCGTGTGCGTGTGCGTGTGCGCGTGTGCGTGTGTGCGTGCCCATGCACCTGGCAAGGCCACCACCGCGTGAGAGCACAGTAGCCCTATGGTGCATCCACGAGATTAGCCAGGTGTTCAGAAACAATTTGCGGAGGATTAAATTGTCTTGAGTTGCGGGTAAAGTGTGACATCAAATGTGGTTTCTTCACATTTGGAGGATAAGAGGATTTTGGCGTCCTCCTTTCATTAAGTCTGAATGCTGTTGAAACAGCCCGCGACGGAGCGCGGTGGAGATGTGTGGAAAGGATCGATTCTTTCTCCTTTGGAAGCCGACGGACTCTGGACCCCGCACCTCCGCGCGGCTGCATTAGAAGATTAAAACTAATGTCTGGACGGGGCTGTCGCTTCTCAATTGATTCTCGGCTCTGCCCCCGCCTTTCTACTTTCAGCAGAGGTGCTGCACCGTATCGATCCGATGCCAATTTCTTGATTGCGGATTTTGATGCAAAGAATCCGGCCTAATGCCATAATCATACACTTGTGATGATGGGGGAGTCTGTTCTAATCAAAGACCCGGGCCTTGGCGCCAGAAGGCAGTACTGGGAAGCAATCAGTAAGCACTCTTCTGAGGAGACACACTGATAATATCTGGCAACCTCGCAAGATTTCCTCGCCACTTCTGCCCTGGCAAATGCATGATCCTTAACTGTGATTGCCAAAAGATAGAGGATTAGAAAGCTGAGTTTGTTTTAGATTTAGACAAGAATTCATGTGGAGAATTCCATTTGCATGTCAGTTAGCGCTGCTCATCAGTGTTGAGGTGGGCTCCTGAATTGACTTCATCACAGGAAATGTGTCTCATTTACTGTACCGCTAACACGTGTTAAATATTCAAACGTTTATTAGTGCACAAGGAAAATACACAAATGGCATCGTTAGGGTTTCCCGACGTGTACTTCACTTTTAATTTGGCGGCCTGTAGAACTAACAAAAAGCGAGTTAACGACCAAGCGGAGCAGTTAAAGGGACGAGAGGTGATACCGTTCTGTTTGCAACGGTGTTGGACATCGCTAGGCGGCTAGCCTGCTTCATTACGGCCTCAGAAGTTGGGCCAAGTCTGTCAGCGGAGGGTTGACAAGGTGAAATATGTTGTTTCCCCTATTGACACCGGATCCTGGCCCAAGTAGCTAATTAGCTTAATAAAGTGCTGGGCGTTGGGG
Source organism: Coryphaenoides rupestris (assembly GCA_002895965.2). Classification (NCBI taxonomy): domain Eukaryota; kingdom Metazoa; phylum Chordata; class Actinopteri; order Gadiformes; family Macrouridae; genus Coryphaenoides; species Coryphaenoides rupestris. The sequence continues at coordinate 141,909 of PIJE02000850.1, forward strand.
TGAGGTGGAGCATGGGTGCCTTCCTCCAGTGCTTGCTTTTTTAATAAGCTGATTCTTCTCTTTTCGGTGGCGCATAGAGACCCCGGTACGTTCAGCTGACCCCTGTGTTTAGCACGCGCTTAGTGCTCGGGCGCTCGAAGCAGAACGCCAGAAACACTTCTGAAGATGAAGGCAAAACGCAGAGCAAATCAGACGGAACTAAAGAGAGAAACTAGAGATGGAACTCAGGACAATCGTGAAAGAGATTGATAAAACATAACATTGATAAAAAAAAAACAACCCTCGCATTTATTCAGCTTCCCTTAAAATAAAAATCCAAATCCAAATAGAATAGACGGCAAATAAATAAATATATGACTCTGCTGTTTTCACCAATACTTTATTTTTTTCCAAGGCAATATTTAGCTGTCAGTCACTTTTTAAAATGCACCAGAACGGGTGCATTTTAAAAACCCAGTGTTCTGTAACCTCTCACCTCACTTCAATAAGCCACGCCGGTAAATAATGCTAATAATTTCTGCGGGTTCACCTCGGCTGGAAGCTCTCGCTATTCCCTTTAACAGGCTATTCAAAGACCTGTGGTGCATTCTCTTTTTTTTTTTTGATGGACAGCAACCAAGCATTTCAATCGCTTTTCTTTTAACCTATCGGGAATAAACAGCACGTTTCACCTTCAATCTCCATACAGTTTGGAATGGTTCATGAAGATGTCTTCGCACGTTTCCTCGCGCAATTTCAAACCATGTAAATGCCACTTGTGTGTGTCACAATGGAAATGCAATACAATACAATTTTTCCCCCAAAAAACAACTCCAAGCGGCAATTACATTTGCAGCATCATGCACTGCAACACTGAGCAGAGAACCATTGGTCGTTCCGTCTCATGGTTCCTCCGTCTCACCTTTCCTCAATCCATCCATTCGCTGCTCCTCAGCCCTGAAGTTCACACAGCCCGCCTGCAGATGGTAGTCAGCCACTGCTGTAAGAATCACCTTTCATTTAACACGGTGGCCACACACACACACACACACACACTCACACACACCACGCACACACAGACACACACCCACACACACACCCACACACACACACACACACACACACACGGGCACACACACACACTCCAAGGCATATTGTTGACACACAAGCACACACACACACACACACACATTTAAACACATAGCATAGATGGAAACACACCACACATATACACACACACACACACACACACACACACACACACACACACACACACACGATGCCTGTCTACTCTGCAACTTTAGTCATATGGTTTAATAGGGGACTGTTTGTGGGGGACGGTGGTGAAAATGAAAGCTATGATGAATGTGGGAAAACCCCTCATGATCTATATCCATATAAGAAGCAAAGCAACAATCATATCCGCCATGGCGCCTGTGGAGGAACAGTTTACCTGTACATTGATATAGATGTGTTTTTTTTCCCCTTCATGTTGACACATCAAGTAGGGCCATTAGCTGATAACAGTTAATGTCAAAATGCACTTGTATAACGCCAAGACACACTGTTTGCTGCTGTTTTGATGCCAGACACAGCATAACAGGGGGAATGGAGGGGGAGAGAGACATAGAAATCACCTATCAGGTATTTTGATGTGAGGAATCCAGACCTGCCAGACCTTTGCACTGCACATAGACCTCTTTAAAAGGTGTTTAGGAGAGCTAGTGAGCCTCTCGGACTAGCCAGGAGCGTGTAGCCCTGAGGAGAGACACCGCGGGTAGGCTGATTGTTGGCCAATTGTAGTCGGTTAACAACATGTTCACCGAAGTTCTTACACACACACACACACACACACACACATGGTGCCTCCTTGAATGACTCACACCGCTTCATTTCGGGTTGCAATCATCCCCTTATTTTTTGCTCAAATCTGCCACTTCGAGACCACTGTGGAGGAAGTGTCCCTGCGACCGTTGGTTTTATAGGGCAGGAGCACTCTTTCCAGGAATTCCGGAATGCTATTAATGGGATTTGATGTAAACATCGTGTCAGCCTAGATCCGAGACTTTTCCTTTCCTTTTCCCGCTGGGCTAGGATCATTTCATCATGCGGGAGTTGCTTTGGGGAATCACACTAAGTATGCATTCGCGTGTGTGTGTGTGTGTGTGTGTGTGTGTGTGTAATGCGGTCGACGCCTCCTGAATGCTCTCCCCCCCCCCCCCCCCCCACACACACACACACACACACACACACACACACAGACGCAGACACCCACACCCACACATTGCGGCTATTCCCCTCCTCTGCATTGAAGCCTCTAGGATGTGTTGTCCCAGCCGAGATGTTGGGGGAGAGGAGCAGACGCAATACTGCCGCTCGACTCTGTTGAATATGATGTGTGCACTTTAATAGTGGATGTGAGAAGCAGCTGGAGGGGAAGAGGAGGGAGGGAGGAGCATTGATTTACACCCACTGGTTTCTTGGGATGTTTTTTATAGGATTGGCTAAATGTCATTACTCTGCAGGTAGGGGAGGTGATGAACTACGATAAACTTTGATGTCGAGGGGGCGAGCGCTCCTTGTCATCGCCTCGTAAACGGAATCGTGATGACAGGCCTCAAAAGATCTACTGGCCTCCCTGTCTCGTGTCATCATTTTAGAGAAACGGGGCATACAATCGCACAAACACACACACGCACACACAGACACACACACACACACACACACGCAACGCAACGCAAACACACACACACTTGGATAGAATGAATGAAAGACATACTGTTAGTTGAACAATGACCCAGACAAGGACACATGTCGACACAACCTCTCATTGTGTGTGTGTGTGTGTGTGTGTGTGTGTGTGTGTGTGCTCTATACCGTCCCTGTTTTGATACCACACATGCTGCCAGACCTGATGTAACCTGATGTCACTCAAAGTTTGGATCAATGACCCTATTTTCAGCAGTCTGTGGCTCAACAAAATATGTCTCGCTTAGTTTGGCCTCGAAACTAAATTACCTTTTTTCAAAAATGAATTCCTGAAATATTTTCCGACGACACTAAATGCCTGCCAATCCCATAAGACTGCATCCTTATAGTGTCCTTGTGGTGAGCAGAGGGTGGCCATAGCGTGCTACCCTGACTCATTCTACGTGTTCTAAAGGACTCACCGGGTCTCCTATTCTAAAGGACTCACCACCATACAGTCACGGGGGAGACAGCGAGCAGAGCAATAGCAAGACATTCCAGACTGTGTTGGTCCAACCACAAGGCTAATTAGGGCAGTTGTTTTGAAAAATGCCCGGCCATAATGTAGCAGGGCTGCTTTGCTTTTCGTCACGCTGAGAATAAATACAAGTCAGTGCCTTTTTTTTCTGCAATTTCTTCAAAATACGTTGCAACAAATGCTGCTAGTTTGGTAAATAAAAGTTTTAATAAGCTAGAACTAATAGGTTTACAGCAATTCTTTAATGGTGTTTTCGCGTGTTGCAGTTGCCGAGTTTGGAAACACAAATGGAGTAATGAACTATATGGTCCAGAATGCATTAGCTGTTAATAGGCTGAAAACATCCAGCTGTTTGAGACTAAAACGAGTCTCCAACGCCAGGTTGTTCTGGAGATTTATGGTTATTCGGTCCAATTCCAAACACAATTATCCGATAGCAAAGAGTTTGCCTGAATGTTGCTCTGGAAACGTTGCATTCTAAAAGTGTATCGTTGGTCAACAACTGTAGTTTTTTCTGTTTTCGTGAATTCCTTTTTTAACGAATGGTTTCAGCCATTTCAAATAAGTTACATTTTAGAATTTCTTTTTCACATTACAAGAATAGTAAGCAAAAATAAAATAAACATTTGAGGTCATGGGATGATCAGTAAAACCCAAAATAAAATAACACACATGGTTCCTTTCCTCCAGCTGCAGACCGTTTGGGAGTGGATTAACATGGAGGTGTTTAAAGATACTGCATGTAAGAATCATTCATTGCTGTTCATAACTGACCACTTTGGCCCGTAAATGAACTGCAGCCTGCTCAAGGTTATGCATTCAGAGCACCGGATTGCGAGCTCAGTGCGTTGCGACAATAACAATCATAGACTAATGTCAGTTCTATTCATAAATAAACCTTGTACTAATTAAAAAGCGATGAACATTTTCGCTGTTATCCACGCTTACACGTCACCTTCCTTTTTCCTGGCAAATTCGACCCGATAAATAAAATACAAATCATCCCACAGGCTGTTGTACACAACAGAGTATCGGGGAAGGTCAGATTGTTTTTTGAGATTTGTGCATTTAAAATCCTACATATAGTCCTGATTCTTTTCCTGATTCTTACATACAGGATCTTTAAGCAGAGCTCTTGTCTGGACTACACCTTCCTAAAATGCAATGAACATCTGAGGATGCCATCACATAGTAAATATCAGACATCAATACACCTGTCCTTCTAATCCCAAAGAAGCAAATATGTCCTTGAGTTGCAACAACTTAAGTGCCGGCACCTTGAAGGTCAAGGAGCCTTTCCCTAATTAAATCGCTCTGATAATGTTGCCATTGCAGAGGTCTTGCTAAGCCCACCATTAACATGCACACAGCGTTTGTTTATCAGCTATTGACAGCTATTGAATGTTGTTCCTGTTGCTGTTGGGGTTTTTTTTTTAGCGGCAGGTGAAATGCAATCCATACTGAAAAGGACTGTTTGCGAGATGCCTGTCAGTTAGTCCCATTGTTTCCGGTGCGGGGGCGTCTCCATTAAGCAGTCCTGGTGCATTCTCCACGCACGCCACCTGGGAGGTTGCTGCTCACTGATGTCGGGCGCTGAGCTCCCCACCGGGGGAATGAGAGTAAAGCTCTCTCAGATCACGCCAATGGAGAGAAGCCTTCATTAAGAATGCCAAATGTCGTCGATACCGGGTCCAAGCGGTGAGAGAGAGATAGAGAGAGAGGCAGCAGGGTCCTTGACTGTTCCCTCCTGATCTAAAATCTTTTTTCAGCGTTTTAAATCCCTGCCGCGTTGGCGGATATTGATGTATTTTTTTTTAATGAAAAACACACAGCAGCTATAAGAAGTGCGTACCCCGGTGCCAGTGTTTACACATCATAATTCATCAAACACAGGCCAATTGTTTGCATTTACAATGCGGCGAAGCTCATTATGCCTGCCCACCAACCAGTTTGCACATTTTCCCCCGAAATGGTTCACGGAGCTTATAGGACCCAATTTACCACAGCGCTTGGTTCCATTGTTGCTCTGTGAATATGATGCTTGTCTTAGCCTGGCTGAGCTAATGTCACCCCGGCTCAGAGTGAGGATGTGCTCCTCCTCCAGATTCTTTGTTATTTGGGTGATTAAACCCTGGGGAATTTGCATCCCTGATGGGACATTATTGATGTCGCTGACGCGTATCAAGTCAAATGCACCTTTTTGCGCATGTTAATCGTCAGAGGCCTCGCTATACCGTTACAAAGGCGAGCAGCACAATGAGAAAGTGTGTAATTAAACGCGGAAAGAGAATCGGTCGATTTTACAGCCACGTATGAAAGCGGAGGGGTGGAAATTTGTCAGATCTATATTTGCGTGGATCGCGTTATGAAGTGATTAAACGCAATCAATGTTGAAGTGCAGCATTAGTTGAAAGTGACTATGGATTAGGAAGTTAAAGAAAGAGAATGGAAAGATGGAGCTCAGAGGTTAGATCAGCCACTCTGAGGAGGTCATCTTTGTTTGGATGTTGCATGGCCAATTGATTATGGTATTGGTTTTATCACAGGCGGTTTCACAGCAGGGTCAAATAGAGATTGGACCTTTTTAAGACAAAGCCGTTAGACTTATTGCGGCATAATCCACCGCCGATCACAACGTCTAATCCAGATTCTCAGCGTCTGCCGGCTCTACTGTGCGGGCGTGTAGTGGAGTGAAATGTGGTGACCTGGTCTTGTGATTGGCACCTCCGCCGCCTTGTCTATATCGCGGTGTATATCTCGCTGCTCGCTGCTCCCCAACCATTCCACCATCTCTCCAAACAAAAAATGTCATTATTGTGACAACTCTCTGAGGTATTTGTAGATGCAGTGACAGCCAAGTCATACTCACTCACTGGGTCTCTCTTGAAACGTAATTCCCTGCATGGCCTTGCTTGCTCACCCGCTGATAGGCAGATAGCGGTGGAGAAAACTGCACAAACCTCTCTCTCTCTCTCTCTCTCTCTCTCTCGCTCTCTCTTTCTGTCACCATACCCACTCAGAAAATGTCTCTTCTTTTATTTATTTTTTTGCATTGCTTTGGTCTTGCAGCATTGTGCCACTGACCCATGCAAAACAAACTTAAGGCATCACCGCAACGTTTATTAGCCTCAGATTGGATCAGGAGCGCATCCGTCACCATTGCACCCGCCTAATGCCACGCCTAATTGTTGTTGCTCAACACAAGCCTATTAAGTGTTGGCACGATAACTCATTGGAGGCAAGGGGGGGGCGTGGGTGACGGGTGGGATGGTTATTTAGAATTTGTGGTTATTGATCGCAACCCCCATAATGTATTTCCACCAGCCGCTTTTCTCTGTCCAAATATTGGGGTTAAAAGGAGACTGTCGGCTGATATAAATTCTGTTCCTTTTCCCATCTGTTTTTCCTCCACGCAGTGTCTCTCGCTCTCTCTCTCCCGCTCCCTCTCGGTTCCCTCTGGGCAAGGGCCCAGAGCAGTAAAAGTCCTCTGGCTGATATAATTTAATGGTTGGCATCCTGGCAGGCTCCTTCATTTCACTTTTACCCTTGTCAGTCTTCAGGATGCCCAGAAAACTGCCTGTACAAAAAAGCCATAAAATTCTGTCCCTGTCGCCGGGCAAATTTAAAGAACTAATTTTCGAATCAAATTATAAAATCTTTTAACTTGGCTGGAGCTGGCAGGCTTGGTGTTGGCTGAATGGAATAGCAACAGGCATTTGAGCAGTCGACCGGTGCTCATGAGTTCCATGGCGGTAGCCTATCAGTATGTGTTAGCTGGCAGTGAGGCAGAGGAACCGGGCAAAGACTTACAGTATGAATATCTGAGACCAAATGGAAGGAGAGGAAAATGCTCAGTAGCTTTGGTGCAAGGAATATGTTAATGTTGTGTTCTTACACATCACTTGTATATCACTTAGGCCTGCATATTACAATGCACATTTACATTTACACTTGATAAGGTTTCTGCATTCGTCGAGGTTTTTTGGTTCTGCCTTATTTAAAATACCTAGGTCAGTTGTTTTTTAAATTGCATTGAAATGTTTAGACTTTTTTTTGTTGGTACAATTGTTTATATTTTATGCTATAGTCACTTTATTTAGATGTTGCTGTTTTTCCCCTCGAGGATGAATAAAAAAGAAATGATTTATCTATCTATCTATCTATCTATCTATCTATCTATCTATCTATCTATCTATCTATCTAGCTATCCATCTATCTATCTATCTATCTATCTATCTGTCTATCCCTATCTATCTATCTATCTATCTATCTATCTATCTATCTATCTATCTATCTATCTATCTATCTATCTGTCTATCTATCTATCTATCTATCTATCTATCTATCTATCTATCTATCTATCTATCTATCTATCTATCTATCTATGCTGTCTAATCTATATTTCTATTTTATCTATCTATCTATCTAATGCTTCTATCTAATCTATGTTCTGTTATGGCAATAGCCCCAGATCTCCCCATCAGATGTGTGAAAATTGAGAGAGAGAACTAAAATCAAATATGTGTTTTCCAGAATACATTCATAAAGAATCATGTCGTATACTAATGTGGTACATTGTTTGATTGCCCATGATTGAACAACACGAATGTGGGTGTTTGGGTCGATCGTTTTTTCTGTGAGTTGATGTGTTTGTGTGTGTGTGCGTGTGTGTGTGGTGTGTGTGTGTTGTGCGTGTGTGCGTGTGGTGTGCGTGTGTGTGACTGACTGTGTGCTTGTGGGCGGTCATGACTGCTTGTGTCTGATGCTCGTATGTAGGTGGTGCAACATTGTTGTGGTTGTTGTTGTTGTGGGTGGATATTCACACAGCAGCGTACCTCTCCAGCAGCCGTTAAACCTTCGTTGCAGCAGAGAGAGAGAGGGAGACTCCGGTCGGCCATCTTGACGCTCCCCTGCAGTCGATAGCCAGCCCACGGTCCGATACAGAGCCCTTCGTAAATGTTTCATTGCAGTCGGATGCTAACCCTCATTGAAAACACGTCCGAGTGGGTTTGCTAGCTCTCTTTATCATTCACTTCCCCCGCTGCGTACTGTCTGAACCGCGTGTGGTCAGACTTTACTTTCTGTCCAGAGTGAAGATTTCTTTTTTTTTTGCTACGGTTCAGCAAAAATATGCCCTGTGTGTGTGTGTGTGTGTGTGTGCGTGTGTGTGCACACGCGTACATGTGCACACACACACACACACACACACACACACACACACACACACCAAGCGTACGCACACACACACACACACACACACACAAGCACACACACACACGTGCACACACACAAGCGCATATACGAACATACTCTTACACCACTTCTCCAACACACACATACTTTCCTTGGGTGAATGTGGTGGTGTGACATTAAACAGGAGTGTTATTGTTGTGTATTCTGTGGCTTTCTCAGGCTTTTATAAATCATGTGTACCGTGTCTTGGGTCGTGTCTTTGCTGTTTTACGGCGATGGCGGTGAGTGACACACTGTTGAATTGTTTTTATACAGCGTGTTTAGCTTGGACCCAAATACAGAGACTACATGCTTGCTGCACGATGAATTATGTCTTTAGTGGTGGACTTAGCGCAAACAATACAATACAATACAATGCTGTGGACTAACACAGAGATGACAGTGTCATGAAAGCAACCAACGCAAATAGTGACAGACTTGTGGAAACTTGACACTCAACAATAGATAATTTAATTACAGTGTTGGCTTTTAGCTTTGGCTGTCCCCATGAATTACGGAATTAGCACTGCCAGAAGGTATCACTGTCTGAGTTGAAACAGTACCATGTTGGCCCGAGATGTGGTCACGGCCATGCTACTTCTGTTGGCTTCAGTGTTCTAAGATCACCTAATCCTCTTTTCTTTCTGTAAAAAAAAAAATGCCCAAGTCCAATCCAAAAGGATTTTCAGAGGAGACAAGTGGGATGGATGAGAAGTTAGACGTCCCGGCAGGAGAAATGGGTTGAAAAGCAATGGATTGGAGAACGGAGGACGTTACCCACAATGCATTCCGGGGCCGCTGAGCCTGGGAAGAAGGCGTGTCCGTGTGTGGTGGTTTTTATGTGTGATTCAATGTTCAATGTTGTCTCAGATTGGGGTGGGAGCCAGCTCTCACCGTGTGCAGTGAGAATCTTATTGGAATAGGTCCATGGAATCTGCCCTCACTGGTGTAATCTTCAAACCTTGCTGCATACACACACACACATCTTCAGTGTATCCCATACTCCATGTATATTTCCAAATACAATAATTAATCAAAAGAGTATGAAAGGGAAGCGAACAAATTGTCCTATCCCAAACATGAAATATATAATAATCTATCTATATACGTAATGTGGCACATGATAGTCCAAAAGTGTTCTGCCATGCCTTTGCCGCTGTTCTGCCCTGTTTGTTTTACACCTTCACCTGCTTTGAGACACGCCTTCTGCTCTGGGCCCGTCACTTGTCAACACACACACACACACCACACACACACACACACACACCTCAGTCTCCATGCGTCACCAGGAGTTGGAGGTGGGGAACGCTGCTTTCAGGGGCACCGCAAGACACTTCTGAAATACAGAGCGGGGGTAAACATTTGGATCACGTCGCGTGGAACGTTTTCTTTTTTCCATTAATAGTATCACTTTCCAATCTCTTTATTTGTGAACTCTTTGTGACTCAAATCTCTCCACATTCCCCACCGCTACGCATTGCCTCTCATTAGCATGTGTTCAGGGGTAGACGCAGAAAACCCCAACAGTACTGAACCTTTAGGCTTTGATATTTTTAGCAAGCGTGTCCCTCACTGCACTGTGTCACTACTGCCCTGTGTTGGCAGAGTGGAATTTGAATAAGCCAAGAGACTGAGACAGTGAGAATGCTCGAGGAGAGAGGGAGAGAGAGAAGAGAGACGAGAGCTAGGGAAAGTGAGAAAGAGAGTGAGATGGAACGACGAGAGGAGAGTGTTTTCCCTGGTGTCCTGCTGTATTCTGACGTCCAAACTGGGCGCCATGCCCCAGCCCCCCCCCCCCTCCTCGTAGTATTCCTCGGCGACCTGGCAGGATCAACATGGAGCTGGAGACGGGGGAGATAGAGGGACCGGAGAGAGAGGGAGGCGAGGAGGATCGAGAGATGTCATTACCAAAACCCTACCCCTGGGCCTTGCGGTTCACTGCTGGGGTTAACTGGTTTGGCTGCCCAGTGTCGGTTGGCTTGGTTGCCGTCTCCCAGGGTATTGTCCCCGACGACGAACCCCTCCTTGGAGATCCCCTCCGGAGATCTCCCCTCCACCCACCCACCCACCATCCACCCTCCACCACCACCACCACCAGCACCACCAGCTGGCATTCAAAACATGGCCACTGGGGGCGGCAAGCTGTGGCGTTTTGGAGCTGCACCATCTCATCCATCTGTTGATATTTGTCTTGCACTTGCAGGATAAACCCCCCTCCCAACCCCCCCACACACACACACACACACACACACACACACCGCCATCTCCCCCCCCCTCCCTCCCCGCAGCGTGCGCACGCTCGCTAAACATGAGGGATCGCTCGGCGCATTGAAGTAGTCACGTAACACCGAGGTACTCTTTCGGAGACAAAGACCCTAGAAATAATATCACAGCTTAACAGCACTAACAATAAAAGTCGCCATCTCTCTCTTTATGGCTCGCCGTTAAGCAAGTTGTTTCTGCATCTCCGCGGTGAATGGAGACGGAGATGGAGATGGAGATGGAGATGGTGGAGGAGGAAGGGGCCGGGGGTGGGTGTGGTGGGGAGAGGAGAAGTGAGAGCGGGCCGGGCCGGGCTGGTGCTGGTGCTGGTGCTGGGTTCCTCTGCGCCATGATGAATGTCTCTATCTCTGGGCATTAGGTGTTCTATTTTTCACGGCGGACCCCTCGGCCAGGCTGGGGAGAGACCGGGCCCGGCGCTGGGGCGCACTCGCGCACGGCGCCGCAATCCTTCCGAGAGGGTGACTAATCCAGGCCGAGCATCTGGGGGTGTTGGGGGGGGGGGGGGGGGGGAAGGAGGGTGGACAGGAAGCTACCAGCCCAAAGCCGAAAGGTCACGCTTGTCAGAGGTGGGAGGAAAAGAGGAGGTGCATATTAGGGGGGAGGCTCGGTTCTGTCGGTGTAGAACTGACCTGGGGAGATACAGCTTCATCAGGTATCAAACATAATCACCATCATCCACACACACACACACACACACACGCACACACACACACACACACACGCATTCCGAGATACACACAGACACACACCTAGACACACAGGCACACATACATATATACACACACTCAGTCAGGCAATGACATGGTTACAAAACATGCAAGGACTCCATCATGACATGAATGCCTCATAATGCAGTGCACAATAATTACATTTCTGCTCCTCTTGCACTCCCAGCGCCTCTCAATCCAATGCCAACCGCAGCTGGCGATGACTTCTCCCGGCATTTCAAGGTTGTAGGATTTAATTAATTTGCTGAAGGTCATATATTATGTTCCTTCGCCAGCGTGCTCCCGGTATATTCCTAATGGCTTTGTTGATACAGTTCAGGCATATTGTATTTCCAATATCTCTTTAATTAATCCTGAACTAATGGACTCTGCCGTTCACCCGTTTTAAAGATTATTTCTCCTTCACTTATTGGCCCGATATTGGCAGTACGTCCGCTCTGCCCCTGCCACAGCATCGAACGCCGTTTTTTTAATCTTCATAATTTTATTAGTGAACTTATCACGTCGACGACAGCTTCATTTACGACACAGGGCTTTGATATCCATTCAATTTCTCCTTCATCGCCGCCGCCATACACCACCGGTCCACTCGGACGGCTGTGTGTGTGTGTGTGTGTGTGTGTGACGATGCTCTAGTCTAGTGTGCATATGCTACTCCTCCACTTTAGTCAGAGTCTGTGCTACTGCTGTTGAGCATCTCTTCTCATCCTCCTCCTCCTCCCCCCATCTCATCTCATCCTCTCCTTCCCTCTGCCCGGTCACTGCTGCATCCCCTCCCCTACCCTCCCCTCAACCTCCTCCTCCGCCGAAGCAGCAGCAGCGAGCAGACGCCTGCTGCTTGACTGTTAAGCTGAGCAGTGTTACCAATGCTGCCCACAGCCCACACCAGAGCACCACCCCCAGCCCGCCCACCTTGCCCACCCCCAACCCCCTGCTCCACCAGCAGCCGCATCGGCCCGGCACTGTGCCACGGCTGGGGGCACCTGGGGCGCCTCCACCTCCACCTCCACCTGCACCTCCACCCACACACCCACAGCCACCGCACCCCCACCCCACCACCGCACCCCCATCCCAGCCCACCCAATTCAACAGGCAAATTAATCTTGGTTTGTTGGAGTAAGTCAAGTCCAACCAGGGACAGCAAGTTTGTTTAGTGGGGTTTTTTGCGCTTGCTGATGCAAGGGCTTTTCCCCAAGTTGGGAGCCTGGGTTGGTGGGCAGTTAAGGATCTCTCCATCTGTTACCAGGCAGCGGGCGCCGCCGCCGCGCAGACGCCTTGATGAATAGCCGCTTCTACTGCTATCGAATGGACCCCCGGCCCCTGGATGGAGACAAGTAATGGCGCGGATATTAGAGCCAACAGCTTTTGTTTCCCCAGACCTCTGCATGAATGCATCCAATAAGGCTTGATTGGGGGGGGGGGTTCTGTAAGACACAGGTACCTGGATGGCACGTGGAGAAAGTCTCCTCTCTCTCTCTCTCTCTTTCTCTCTCTCTCTCTTCCATTCTTTCTTCCACTCTCTCTCACTCTCTCTCTCTCTCACAGTTTTTCTCTCTTGCATCTACGAAATTATTATACACTCTGAATCACAAAAAACAGACACAGATGCACACGAGGAGACACAGACAACCACGCTCACACAAACACATGTACATCCTGTACCTCTTTTTTATTCAAGATGTCTTTATTGCCAATGTCTTTATGTAACAAGTACAATACTGCTCCTGCAGTATTGTACTCTACATAAATTCCAAAGAACTACAAACAATTAGTAATAGTACCTAGTAAGTACAGCAAAAAAATTTCTTCTAAACAGTATTCTTATTAACAGAAATACAACTCTGAACAATTAGTAATATTGCAGCTTGATATGTGTGTGTGTGTGTGTGTGTGTGTGTGTGTGTGTGTGTGTGTGTGTGTGTGTGTGTGTGTGTGTGTGTGTGTGTGTGTGTGTGTGTGTGTGTGTGTGTGTGTGTGTGTGTAAACGCTCCGTTAGCGTTGACGCACGATTGTGCCACATTCTGTGCAACGGCAATAAGGGACTTCTAGTGTAATTCTTCCATCGCAGTTGGTGCCTGTCGCCTTTATAACCGACTCCGGCTGTCTGATGAGCAGATTCTGCGTGCGTACGGGCGGGAATCAGGAACAGATATTTCATAGATCTGTTTTTTTTCTCTCCCTCGATTTGTTCAAGCAGGCAATTTGAAATCCTATTTATTTAGCTAACAAGGGGAGAACGGCGGAAATGTCTCTATGATTATCAAAGATGGCCACATTGACTGGATGAGAGAGCGAGAGAGCAATGGAAAAACAGAGAGAGACAGAGAGAGACAGACAGGGCATTTGAAAGAAAGTACGATACATATTACAGCACACTACCCTTGAAATAATAACCAGTTCCAATATCTTCCATAACTCAATAACACACAACTGAGCGCTGAATACACCGTCTGTGGTCATTGCGGTTGGCACACATTACCGGTGCATTACGCATTGACCAACACTGACAGCAATATCTATTTTCAGATATTCTATACAGACCGTGTTTTGATGACTCAGGCTTGAAAAAAAGAGCTGATTTTGCGATGATTGCCGCGTTTCAGCCCCGGCAAGGTGATTCGATTTGACAGAGTACATTCGATATTAATCATATTCAATGGTCCTTTTGGAGTGATTCGGGTCAAGGAGGCTGGTGGATTTGTGTCGTCGGGTACACACATTTACGAAACAATCATCCCTTTTGCCTTTTTATTAAGCCTCCGTCCCCGAGGTCGTGTCAATGTGATCCGTCTGGTCTTGTGTTCTATTTGAACGCACAAGTAGCAGTCCTGTGGACAGGTTTTTGGCAGCGTGTAGCACAGTATCCACGCTGAAGCTCCTGCCGGGAACAATCCCCCGTTGTCATCACCAACAACACACCTACCCTCCACCTACTATCGACGGGGGTTCTTTGCGGTCTAAGCAGCAGTTGCAGTTCAACCCACACTTTTCCTCAACTTAATTGATACATGGGGATATGTTTTAATTCCACTTTATAGAGGGGATGCTTTACTGGGGGCGTGTTCCACACACTTCTGATTTCCCCCATGCCTAGTAGCCTATTGTCTTTATATGTAAGGCCTATTATTTTTCTGGTGCCTGACATAATTGAAAATTTTAGCTTACATTGTCATTTTTTTTACCAGCAATCCAAGCCAAAGTTTTGTTTACAATTGATATTGTAGGTTATATACAGTATGAATATTAAAAGACACATATATCCATTTATACTATAGCGGGGGCCTCTAAATGCCCAAATCCTGACACCCGATGTGTTTGTATTTGTGTGCCTTTTGGGATTCCACTCTGGTCCCATTTGTTGCCCTGCAATCCAGAACAACAGATAAGTACACACAAACAAGCACTCAGAAAGACAGACACACAGACACACACTCGCATATACACACACACACAACAACACACACACACACACGCACACACAGACTCCTGGAAAGGCACATTGCCAGTCTCCCAGGACGACCATTGTCGTAAATCAGGCTTGACCCATTTCTCTGCATCCATCCTCCGACACTGTATGGATTGCTGCATCATTAATATTCTCACCAAATCATATTTACCTGAACTCCCTTTGTGTCCGCCAGTCAATACACCACATTTCTTTCCTTTCTTCGGTTCCTTTCTTGTTTATTCACTTTTGCGTGATATATTGGTCCCGCCTCTCCCCATCTATCTCTTGACTTATTCTCTCTCTCTTCTACATTGCTTATGTTCTCCTCTCTCTTGTCTATCTCTCTCACTCTGTTTTTCTGCTTCTCTCTCTGTTTAGATCTATTCTCTATCCGTTCCTTTTCTCCTTGCTCTGTCTCTGTCTCTCTCTAAAAACTAATCACTCTGTCTTCCCTTCTTCTGGTCTCCCTCTCTCTCTCTCTGTGTGTCTCTCTCCCTCGAGTGGGCAGGCTTTGTACAGCACTAGGAGGAGGAGGATATCAGAGCGCAGATAGGCTGCAGTCTATCAGACCTGGAATGCACTCCACCAGCGATGTGTTTGAATGCGGCCTTTGGCTTCCCAATTGCTTCTAAATGATGCGCGTGGACCCGTGTAGCTTTTCCTATTCATATTACTTACTCATATTCCCCTATTTAGTGGCTCGGAGTACGAGAGTCTATATCCATTAGTGCTCGGCCCAAAGCCCATTACAGGTTCATTGCACATGCAAAAAAAATATTCATATTTAAGGGCAAATTAAACGCAAATTACTTCCCTCACCCGCGCTGAAGTATGGGGCCTTGTAGGGACCGCATCTGTCAAGGGGTCTTAAATTCGGGAATGTTCAAATTAAACTTCACGGTAAATGGTTTTCTTCCTCGCTTCTTTTTGCTTACTTTTTACTTTTTGGTATTCAACCTGTTGCATTGGAGGTTGATGATGATGATGGACACTGAAGAGATCCAACAGACCTGTAGAAGAGAACAGAGGGGGCAACATGAAGACGTCGTGATGGGAATGAAGAACTGGGGTGCAACATGGCTGAACATACATATAAATGGTAAATGGACTGCATTTACCCTATTATTCATACACCGACGGCGGTGCCGACCATGCAAGGTAACAACCAACACGTCAGGAGCAGTTAGGGTTAGGTGCTGTCTTGCTCAGGGACACCTCGACACATAGCTAGGAGGCGGAGCCCGGGGATCGAACCAGCAACCAGACAACCGCTCTTAGCCCCTGAGCTACTGCCGCCCCCCAACATACATCTGTCCTCCCTCGTCCTATCCATCGACCCTCCCCTCCATGTTTGTTTCATAATGATCTACTTGCAGAGCTGGTGCTCCGTGGTGGAGGTGCTGGACAGCTCTTGAGGGTCCACTCCCTTTGCACATTGGCTGTCTTCTTACTCGCTTCTTACTTTTAGTTGGCTAGCTGGCTGCATAGTGGAGCTCCAAGGACTGCAAGCGAAGCAGTCCACGGAGTTCATTAGGGCCTTGACAATGCAATCAATGCAGCCGAGACAGACAGTGGAAATCCACAATGAGATCCACTGTGACTTCGCCTGCTTAACCGCGCACCAGCTAACCCCTCAACTGACAAGCCGTGCAGTATAGTATATTTATATCTATATATAGATATCTATATCTTGATATCTATAGCTATGTACATATAGGCTATATCTTTATAGATATCTTTATATCTGTCGATATATTTGATGGATAAATAGATAGATTTCTTTATAGTCTTTGCTTTTTAAAATTATATTTTTCGGGAGGCTATATTGTTGAATAAATAAAGTTCCTCATACCTCTTTTCTTTTGTCTGGAGGACGTTTCGGGACCGCATTAAGCCCCCCGCTCTGACCCTGAATTGATCGTGGAAAGGTTCACGTGCGCTACCTTCGACCTGGCGGGACGAACATCTGTGTAAAGGCTTGCTAATACGTTGCACTGCTTCGGAGGTTGGAGTATACGAAAATCAATGGGACTCCTTAATGACCCCCTCTCTTTCCTCAACCCTCACCCCCACCCCACCCCGGGACACCTGTTCATTAGCAAGCACTGCAGCAGGGCCTGTATTCCCGGGGATTGTTCCCTTGACTTCCGTGTTCTCGCACATGCTTGGGCACCACGATGCACACGTCTGAAGAGAGCTGTCTGCCACGCTGTGCACTTGCGGTGGTTATTTTACTTTTTTGCATTTTTTTATCCCCCTGCCCGACTTCCAAGGAGTCGGCCAACATCTGCTCCGATCTTTGTTGAGTTGTCAGTGAAATTCGGCACAGAGATGAGGACTGCAATGCGCAGAGAAAACGCTGAGAGGAATATGCCACCGCTGTGAAAACACACATGAACACGCACACACACACACACACACACACACACTCACACAGCGCACGCACTCACACACATGCACACACGCGCACACACACACACACACTCCTAAAGCACACACAAACACCCACATTCAAATTGACCCTCACACGTGATTGCACACACATACACACACACACACACACACACACACACACACACACACCTTTGCAGTTCACAGTTTGCCCACTGAGTCCCCTCTATCTTTGAACCCGAGTGTTTAATTTTCCCCGTCTAATTTTACCAAGCGTCACTAACAGGGTGATTAAGACGTGGACTTTGGTCGGCTTTCACTAGATCTTCCTTTTAGCAGGCAGTCGTCATTTCTTGTCTGCTCTCGTTAGGATTTTGGTCAAATTAAAGAAGACATTGTTAAAAGCCAGACCGTGTCTTTCTTGGGAAGCAGACATTTAATAGATAGAGCTGGACTGGCCAAGCCCACCGGCGCTCTCTCTATCTCTCTATCTCTCTCTCTGTCTTCGTATCTCCCTCTCGCTCTCTCTCTCTCTTTCTCTGTCTCTCTCTCTCCCTCTCTCTTTCTTCCTCTCTCGCCCCCTCTTTCCTTCTCTCTCTTCCTCTCTTGCTCTATCTCCCTCCCACTCGCTCTCTCTCTCGTTATCTCTCTCGCTATCTCTCTGTCCCTCTCAAGTTAACATCCAGAGTCTAGTTTGATGCCAAATGAATATGGGCCTGCGAAGCCCAGAGGGAGTGTGATTGTGATAAAGGGCCACACAAATAAAGTTGACTGGACAATATGAAGGACTTGAGGTTGGCAGTTCAGACCCAGATCATGTGTGTGCATCTGTGTGTGTGTCTCTGGCCCCTCCCAACTCATTCTTTTCCTCTTGTTCTCCAAAGTGAAAGATAGAAACGGACAAAATAAACTCGAAAAATCCAGAAACACTCCCTGCGACGTCGCTATTGTAAACAGCGGTTGAAATATAACGATCGTATAACAACACCTGCTACACACACACACAAATTGTGGCGTCCGTTTTTCCTCATGTCTCGGGTCAGCACCGCTGGTGCCTGGCGCAACTCCTCTCCTCCCGCTGCTCTCATGTTCAAGGGTGCTTCGGACAAAAGTGCGCCCGCGAACCCGACACACACACACACACCTGCCGAGTGAGCGGGCGGGGAGCCGAGCCGATCTCCCGAAAAACGCTGGCTGTGACTGCACCTTTAGCTCCTCCAGGACTCTCAGCCGGCAGCCAACATTTGGACCTCCTCAGTATCCTCCTCCTCCTCCCGCTCCCCTCCTCCTCCTCCCGCTCCCCCTCCTCCTCCTCCTCCCGCTTCAACCACCACCATCATTATGGGATCCCGGGACATTATCTCTGCCTGCCTACACAGGTGTGATGTCAAGCACACTTGACTCTTTCCACAGTCTGGACTCAAACGGTGCCACTGGAAATCCCCCTGAGCAGCAGTGATGAGTCTAAGGGTGGCTGAAGGTTGCACGTGCCGCCATCTCCAACAGGAGTCCGGCACTTTCTGTCCGTTGTCGTCCATGTAAGAACGTTAGCCATAGAGTCAGTGAACCACAGTCTTTCTCTAAACTCTGCGGTAGTTTATTAAGCCACTTCGACTGTCTATCTAACTTGCGTCGTGGGAAACGTGTCTTATGTTGAGTCTCCTTTATTGGTTAATTTACAGCTTAATTAGTATTCAAGATTCAAGACGTTTAATTGTCTCATACACATGCAGGATATGCAGTGAAATGTAAATTCCTACTAATCGCTTAGCTAATTACAATCCATGTAGAGCAATTCTTCATTCTTCTTAATAGCTGTGTGATTGTAATTTGTTTTTGCCTTTGGTTTAGGGGTTTCTCATAGCTTGTGTGATGCATACGTTTAGATTAAACACTCTTTCTGGCACTGGAACAAGGTTGCTTACTGTCAATTAGACATTCATATTGATTCATGAGGAACTGGTTTGTGTTATTATGAACTTTTGGAGGAGCACATAACAGTGCACGTGAAAGAGATAGTCCTTTTGGTGCTGTTGTGGGTGGCGATGTGAAGCCTGTGTGTGCGCACGTCGTGTGTGTGTCTGTGCACCTGTGTGTGTGTGTGTGCATGTGTGTGTGTGTCTGTGCACCTGTGTGTGTTGTGCGCGCGTGTGTTTGTATGTGTGCGTCCGTGTGTGTGTGTGTGTGCATGTGTGTGTGTGTACATGCATGCATGTCCATGTGTGTGTGTGTGTGTACATGCATGCATGTCCTTGTGTGTGTGTGTGTGTCCTTGACGGTGTGGCCTCGATCGGGGCCGCAGGGTCAGAGTGAAAATGGAGACCCGAGGAGAGCAGGTCGTTCACTTTAGAGAGGTAAACAGGTAAACAGCGCTTTTTGTCAACAATCTCCCACGGGGTCAAGGTGGGGTCACCGTCAAGCGCTTCACTTTCACATGACTTTGGATCAAGGCTTTGATGAAATTATTGTCTAAATGCTCTGTGCTGCTCTAACACAAAAAAACATTTCATCTTATTTGTTGCAGTGCACATGATAGAATGTTTTAGTTGTGTTCATCTCTCTTGTAGAAGATATTTTGTGTGTAACTTTTCCTGGTCAAACAACGGCTATATATACAGTATATGTGTGTGTGTGTGTGTGTGTGTGTTTGTGCGTGTGTGTGTGTGTGTGTGTGTGTGTAAGAACCTTATTAAAAAGGCAAGATGTGTCTTTAAGCAAGATGCAATTTCAGTCTGTGTGCACGAGTGTGTGTGTGTGCGCGCATGTGTATGTGCGTGTGTGTGTGTGTGTGTGTGTGTGTGTGCACGCGTGTATGTGCGAGTGTGTGTGTGCTCAGTCGGTTGTCACATCATTCACATCATTTTATTTGGCTCGTCGTGTGGTTATGTCCAAGAGGTTAAAATCTCTAAATGGATATTTATCAGCTGCCGTGCACGTGTCTCAGTTTTAGCAACGATAATACTCTGGTAGTACTCTAGTAGTACTTTATGTGCCTGTTCATTCTTTCACACAATACACCGCAAAGACAACATGCTGCCATCTGCCCCTCCACACATTCAGCTTTTAAAGTGTCGCATCCGAGAAATGAAAATATTTTTTGGTAAAAAATTACAAAATACCAAAAAGCTTGACTCTAAAGCACTTACAGTATGTATTGTATCTCCCTCCATCCAGAGTGCTGCGTTCTATTCAAAAGCACACACATAGTAGCTTGCTTCTTAAGATTTAAAATTGTTCTAAAATTTAAAACCAATTTATATGAGCACCCGCAAAAAAAACCAGACCTTGTATAAATTCAGGTTATGAATAAATAAATTAAAGATCCATTCGTCCCCAGCCCACGGTTGAGCTGTCATATTTTTTGGACTAATATATATTATATATCAACATTTACATCGACATTTCAATGTGTATATGCATGTACACAAACTGCACTGCGCGCCCCCACAGACACACACACACACACGCACAACATGCACACACACACACTCATGCACACAAGCTCCGCCTCCTCCCAGCTCCGCCTCCTCCCAGCGTTACGCAGCATATCTGTCTTGGAACCCGAACGAAAGCGCTGGAATCTTTTAATGCCGTTATTTCCTCAGGTTCTTTGTCTCCTGCTGTTACTGGAGGCTCGCCTAACAACCCCAGGGACGCACACACACACACACACACACACACACACACACACACACACACACACACACTCACGTACGTACACGAACAAACACACACACTTACGCACGTGGGTATGTGCACACACACACACACACACACCCACACACAATCACACACACACACCCACGTGCACACGCACATACACACACACACACACACACATACACACACACACACATGCACGCATGCATACGCACCACACACACACACATACGTGCACACACATACATGTACACGTAAACACACACATGCACGTGTGCACACCAAACACACATGCACACGTGAACGCAACAAACACACACACACATACACACACACACACAGGGAGAGAGAGAGCATGGTGGAGGGGGCGATGTTTGGACAGTGTCCAGATGCCTGTGTGCCTCCCGAATTGAACAGGTTTTATATTCAACCAGTTCCCAGATTTTCCAGTATTCTAGTTTAACTCAACCCTCCAACAGCAGACCTGGAGTCATTTCATATCCTCCATGTTTTCTGGCATTCAGGTGCCTCATGTTAGTTCAGTGATTTCCCCAACTTGTGTTACCGAGCATTTCACTGCATGAATGTTTTACATCGGTTAAATATACAGACTTAATATCGCTTCCCCTCGGGGAACACAGTGGGCAGTGACTTTTCACAGTCAGCTCGACGTGCGGTGACATTTCGACCAGTCTGTACGAGTTACATTCTCCTTTCTTATCCTTTTTTTTCTCTCTCGCATACCTCCCATGGAGTCGAGGAAAAAGACAAACTAAAAACACTGAGTGAGAATGACATTGTCTTCCTGCGCACACTGCCCCTGCTGGTGGAAGACACACCACTGGCTACTCAGAGAGAGAGAGAGAGAGAGAGAGAGAGAGAGAGAGAGAGAGAGAGAGAGAGAGAGAGAGAGAGAGAGAGAGAGAGAGAGAGAGAGAGAGAGAGGGAGAGAGTGAGAGAGAGAGTCCACCGTGTAAATGCAACAAAATAAATCAACAGTGGAAAGCAGAGCAAACAAGTGAAACAAGCCACACATGGCCACACATCCCCCCCCCCACCGCCCGGCCCACTGCGGAGCGGCGGCGGCGGGGGGGGCGAGGCGATGGGGGGAGGCACCCCGGCCAGATGAAACGTCTTATCTTCCAGCAGCCAGCCTCCCTGTCCTTTAAGTAGGCAGCAGGAGGAGTCATTGTCCGGCTCCAGCTGCCATCGCAACTGATCCGTGTTCCACCTGACCTTTAGCAAGCGCGTCCGCCATTTGCACGCCGGAGTTTACATTGCATTAAAATGTAGCTTGACCCGTGCGCTTTAATGACTTTGCTTTAATGAGCGTCGTGGTTAATTTAATCTTTTTCTCCTGCCGTCGCGTCGTAGCGTCGGCAGCCACTGTGGCACGGCGGATTCGGATGTGGAATAGTCGGTGTGCTAAAATACATATTTGAGATGAATATAGTTATTTTTTGGGGTCTGTTCGGTGTGGCTGAATATCCAGCTGGTGAATGTGCATGGCTTGATTTGGTCGCATGCCTTCCTTAATCACACCCCACTTATTAAGTGTGATGGCAAGTCATAAGTTGGCTAGCACGCTGCTTGACGTACCCTAATTGTCTAAAATATCGTTCTAACATCGTCGTTATTATTATTTATTTAATTTCCAAATTATTTTGTTAATTTCCTCAGCAGACCATTCCGGGGATGTGTTTATTTTAACGAACACAGACAAAACCAAAGTAGTTCGGCTTATTTTTGGTCATAGTTTTTATTATGCTGAATTGTATTTCCTAACTTAATTCAGGTTCATTCTTAACAAAGTTGTACAATATCAGTCTATTCTAAAGGTGTGGATGGCTGTGCTGTCCAACTTTCCGTCTTTGATTTCAGCTGAACAGCTACGACCTCTGCACGCCCACACACACACACACACACACACACACACACACACACACACACACACACACACACACATGGACACACGTACACACACACACTCACCCAATGCTAGCACAAAAATTCGACATGTCCCTGAACAACATACAGCCAACGACATATTCCCTCCCAGACAGCATAGCAACCACATAGCCCGTCTCCTTGCCATGGCCTCCTTGCCTCCTTGCCTCCTTCCCTTCTTCCCTCCCCCCTTTCCTCTCCTCCCTCCACCCGTGTTGACACAGCCTGTGGAGCATAGCCCTGCGCTCAGCCCTAATGGTAGCACAGCAATCGTTTCGGCATCAAATCTATTCTGCGTGCGCGCGGAGAGAGAGAGAGAGAGAGAGAGAGAGAGAGAGAGAGAGAGAGAGAGAGAGAGCCGTGCGCACACAACACAGGGTAAATAAAAACACGTACGGCCGCGCTGCGTACGCTGTAGGCCGTCGCTCCCGCAAGCAATCTGCAAGTGTTTGCATTCATTCAGAGCGATATCGAGACTATTAAACCGTGATGTGTTCAAATCAACCGGGAACCGGGAGAGAGAGGAGTCCCACTCTCCCAGTCTGGCAGTGTGTGTGTTGGAGGGGAAATGTGCCTTTGTTTAGTTTGTTTGAAGAGCTCATTTTAAAAATGAGATTTTCGCGAGGTCAATGTTCTATCGCAATGCCGGGAGAGGAGGGGAAGGGGGGAGAGAGGGAGAGGGGGGAGAGGGGAGGCGGGGGGGGGTGTGCCGGTAACTACCCACTTCCAGCTGTGCCGGGTCACTGACGTCGGAATGTGAAATGAGTCCTTAAATGCTTGTTTTACTCTTTACGCTGTAATTGTACCGCAACCTCCACCCATGCTGAGGAGTGCGTTCGTGTCCTCAAGGCTTCACATTCAACTGTTTTTTTTTTCCAACTTCCCCTTGAACAACCAAGTCTGATAGCAACACTGGCAGCACAGTGTCGCTATCAGACGTATTTTTCAGGCGTATTTTTTGGTTGTTGTAATATTATTTTGTAGGAGCACGAATATAATTTGTCCCTTGACACACACAAAAACACAAAGAAACCTGCAATAACACACACACACACACACCACTGTACACACACACACTGTACATACACACACACACAGAAAGGAGTCACATAACACAGGCAGCCTTATAAGTAAGCCACGGACGGCGAGGTGAATTTAGGAGGCGCGGCCTGTCGGGGTGACACATACACACTTGTGCATTCCACTCTGTCGTCCAATCAGTGGCTAATTACACCTTTTCAGTCACAACACATGCTGCAAGGTGGAAAGTAGGAGGTGTG
Organism: Coryphaenoides rupestris; assembly: GCA_002895965.2. Classification (NCBI taxonomy): domain Eukaryota; kingdom Metazoa; phylum Chordata; class Actinopteri; order Gadiformes; family Macrouridae; genus Coryphaenoides; species Coryphaenoides rupestris. The sequence continues at coordinate 166,083 of PIJE02000850.1, forward strand.
TGTGTGGTGTGTGTGTGTGTGGCAACCATGTGTGTGTGTGTGTGTGTGTGTGTGTGTGCAACCGTGTGTGTGTGTGTGTGTGCATGTGTGTGTGTGTGCAACCGTGTGTGTACTCGACCGTGAGGGTGTGTCTGTGTGGTTGTGTGTGTGTGACTGTTGTGTGTGTGTGTGCACCTGCCTGTACATCCACAGCATCGAGTGCGGAATAGAAAAAAAAACCTCGATAGAGTTGAGTGATTGTGAGAGACGGAGAGCGAGAGCGAGAGAGGCGAGCGATTGACAGAGTGAGAGCGAAAAACAGTTGTGGAGCGAAGGAGAGAGAGAGAGAGAGAGAGAGAGAGAGAGAGGAGAGAGAGAGAGAGAGAGAGAGAGAGGGAGGGAGTGAAGGAAGCGAGGGGCAATCAGCTGCCTCCTCGCTGCTAGCCCTCCAGACACGCCGCCGCCACCGCCATGTGGTTTGCCGGTAAGCTGACAAAGACACTGAATAATGTATCTATCAGTCGGCCCGAGCGCACCAAGCAGCGCCGGGCACCCAGCGCCCGGCTCTGCCAGCTTGTTAGAGGCTCGTCACAGGTGAGGATGACGTGCGGAGGGGTTGCAGCCGGCCTGGCACTGTCTCCCTGCCCTGCCCTCTGCGTCTCTCTGTCTCTCTCTGTCTCTCTCTCTCTCTCTCTCTCTCTCTCTCTCTGTCTTTGTGGTGGAAGACACCGCCGTGGCACGCACCACTGTCACTCCCCTCGCAGTCTCTGCCTGATTCTGAGACCAGGAGAAAGAGAGAGAGAGAAGGAGAGATAGGGAGAGAGAGCGATATAGATTGGGGAGATAGTGAGAGATAGATGGGAAGAGAGTGAGAGGGAGAGATAGATGGGAAGAGAAGTGAGAGGGAGAGAGGGTGGGAAGAGAGGGAGAGGGAGATATTGTGGGATGAGAGAGAGAGAGATTTGGAGGGGAGACTCGAGAGAGAGAGGGAGGAGAGGGGAGGATACGATGGGAGAGAGGAGGAGAGATGGGAGAGAGGTAGGGGAGGAGAGATGGGGAGCCAGAGAGATCAGGGGAGAGAGGGAGAGATATGGGAGAGAGAGAGAGGGAAAGATGGGGAGAGAGGAAGAGATATGGAGAGAGAGAGAGAGAGGGAAAGATGGGGAGAGAGAAAGAGATAGATGGGAAGAGAGGGAGAGGGAGAGAGGGTGGGAGAGAGAGAGAGAGATGGAGGGAACGAGAGAGAGAGGCAGGGAATGGGAGAGAGAGAGAGAGAGAGAGAGAGAGAGAGAGAGTAGAGAGCAGAAATAGCCTTTGTGCTCCCCCCTAACCCCCTAAAATGAAATTGACAGGCACTGCTGAAGTAATTGCTCCCAGCACTGTTTTCGTCGGCCGCAAATACAGTTATCGACAAATAGGGGATTCGATAAACGGCGGGAGATGAGGCTCGGGGCAGCGGTCAAAAGGCTGCTTCTGTCCACTGCTGGCGAGGCCCGCATGGCCCCAGATGTTTCATCATTCATGCCTCTCCCCCCCCATCGGCCCTCAGTCGCTCTCTCTCGCGCTCGCTCTCACTCCAACTCTGTGTATGTGTGTGTCTCTCGCTCCCCGGTATATAACTCACACTTTATTCACCTCGCCACCCTCTCCTCTCCTCTCCGTGTGCTGTTTTCCCACTCCTTGTAGTGCAGGCAATATCCTCTCGCTCGTCGTCCTCCTCCTCACACACCCAGGGTTCTTCTCATCCACATTGTTCTCGCCCTCCTCCCCCCGCGGAAGAGGTGCGAGCGGGGATGGGGATTTGGGATGTGGAACGAGCAGGAATAACGCAGCACGCAGACGATTCCACCGGCGAAATAAAACGAATCACGAGAGAAGTGAACCGAACGGGAAGGAAGGAAGCAAACGCAAAGACGGGCGACAAAAGAACGGAACGTGAAAATTCAAGAAAGAGAAAGAGAGAGAGAGAGAGAGAGAGAGAGAGAGAGAGAAAGATGGAGATGAAGAACACTGACACAGAAGAATCGCAGGAAATGAGGGAGAGAGATCGTATGGAGAACAGACGGGCCAGGAACGACAACACAGCGGCGGTGGGCTCGGTGGAAAATGAAGAAAGACGGAGAACAAAAGTGCACAGGAAGGAGCGATCTATCATGCGAACAAACTCCTTCCCAGAAGCCATCACCATCATCCTCCTCATCGTCACCGCCAACCACCACCACCACCACCACCACCACCACCACCACCACCAGACTCCCGGCCCTCTCCAGTTGGCGGCTGCTGCTGCGGTGAAACGCTGATACGCGCCCATATGACCCAGCAGCACTGATATGATGGGGTGTGTTTGTGTTTGTGTGTATTTGTGGGAGGTGGGTGGCGGGGGGGCGGGCACCGAAGCATTAGGGAGCATTTGGTCAGCGTCTTTGGTTTCCAGAGCTAAAGGTCAAAGCACAAATTGAAACCCGAACTGGAGCTCTGCTGGACAAGGAGGGGGGTGCTCGGCATGCTGGGAAGTCTCCCGGCAGGAGAGGAGAGGAGAGGAAGATGAATAAAGACAACATCCAACACCTGCTGCATTCTCCCTCCTCCTCCTCCTCCTCCTCCTCCTCCTCCTCCTCATCCTCCTCCTCCTCACCCTCGGGGTGCGCTGCATGCTCTGACGCAATGTGCCTCGGTCCTATCGCCGTGGGTAGCGCGTTGAAGTTGATGCGTCAGAAAACATATATATATATATATATATATACGTCACCGAAAGGTCTCCAGTGAGCACCCTGAACATGAACACACCCCCACGTCTATAAGCTATGAGTTCCCCCACCCTCCAACACACACACTCACACACACACATACGCACACGTGCACAACAAACATCAATTAGAATTCTCCGGTTGCCCGCGTAGATTCATTCATAAGCCTGGCCATCCATTATTTATCATGCAGAGCATGGTGTAGAGACCCAATGCGGTGCCTTTATATTATATTTAATATCCAAGGTAACAGTCTACTGTAGTGTTACATCGGCTCCGGATTCAGCGTCTACCTGGCTCCCTGAGCAAGCGCAAACACACTTAGATATTTAACACTATATATACGGCATATTCTCATTATATACTGTATATACTGTACTGTACTGTATGTACCTTCAGGGAAACGTGTGAACAGGCAGCTGTCCGGGCTGTCGTGATATGATGAGAGCAACGTTTTGACAAATGGCTTACGAAACACGTCTTTGTCACGTCCATTGATCTGCCGACCGACCCTATTGTCTGCCCCTGGCCTCATGTCCCTCTACCTCGCCCCCCCCCCCCTTCCTCTGTCATGGCGTTCACTTCACTCATATATCGGTTTCTCAAATAATCACCAGAGAAGTACCGGCGAAATGACACCTAGCTGGTCCAAGGGAACGCGTGTCGAGGAGATTAAAGCGCGCTTTGGCAAATGTACAGACGGTTCATGGGAACGATTCTCTCCTCGCTCTTCTCCTGCCGGCTTTAGATAGCCCGGGAGGAGAGAGGAGAGAGGCAGGTATGATCCAGTCTCCATGGACACACACGCGCACACACACACACACATGCACACACACACACACACGCACACACGCACAGAAACGCACGTCTTTCAATGCCATTAGCGTCAGCAGCAAGAACAGACAAGAAAAGAGATAGAGAGAGAGAGAAAGAGAGAGAGAGAGCGTCTGCAATACAGTGCTGTGAATCATCGTGATCTCAACGTGAGAGAGAGGAAGTACTAAAGGTTTTTTGCCGATAATTATGCAGCAGCGAACATCCAGGTCCCCGCGGAGATGTTAATGTGTTTCCCGATATGACTCTTACGCTTACATTTTGTTTTCTGCCTCGACTCACCTTTTGCTCTCACTCTTCCCGATTTGAAGAGCGAGATTTGAGACAAATTAGGTCGGGCCGTGTGTGATGTGCGATTGTAGAAGCCGTGATTGTAGAGCTCGTTCAATTAGGTTCCGGATGAGATAAAAAAAATAAAAACCCGAAACATTGCTTCAGCGTGGGCTTCAGGCTGGACTCTGAATCAGACGTAATAATACAAAGCCAATTTTCACATTGCGGTCTCACCCGTCAGAAGTGGTTTTCCTTCCTGTGTTTCATATCGTCTCGCGTACCCCTGCAGACACGACGTTGTAATTTGGTGATTATTTATCCAAGACAAGAAGGAGAGGTCTTTTTTCAACCAAGACGAAAAACAGTAGCGTGCTGGCGTTAGCTTAGCATGGTGGCATGCTGTGGCCGGATATAGGCGGCGTGGCTAATTGTGGCCCTTTCACGCTTCAGTGCTCGCTGAGGGCAGGTTCTATATTTCTTCAAAATGTATAGGCTTGCTTATACGCTATACCCCAGCGCCTATTAGCACAGTTCACTTACCAAACAGGACCCTGAGTCAGTTCCAATTCATCGGGGGACTGATTTCTCATAATGGTTTTTTTTCTCTCCCTGTAGTCCACTTGCAAGGTGTTCACACTTAGCTACTTAAAGTTACCGTCTTGTAAATGGATGTCTGCGTGTGTTTGGTGTGCCGCCAGAACAACCTCTAATGAAAAGCACACGATAACTCATACCTGTTGAACAAAATGTCCACACATCGGTGTTAGCTTTTTGTCCATCTCCGTTCGTCCAGAGTCAAGGTAGGCTCTTGGCGCTCGAGTGGAGTGGCACTTTTCTTGGGCCTCTTTGTGTCCATTATGCGCAAAGAATCTCGCAGATTCCTGTTTCGTGATGCACTTCCAAATGCCTCGGTTTGAAGCGAGGAACCATTTTGAAAACGGTTACCAACTATGGTAAACGTTGTCCTCTCGCGGCTCGCTGTGTGTTGCGTTGAAAGCCAGCGCGTTCAACTAACACGTTTCCCTCCCTTCGCTCGCGTTTGCTGCCGAAGGTCTTCTTCATTACTCTGACAGTTCCTCTCGTGTCCACAGGGCGGCCTGAGGAACAGCAAGCACGAGAGCACGCTGTCCGTCCCAGGGAGTACGTGGCACGACTGGGTCCGGCAATCAAGCGACGAGAAGCTCTTTACTGTCTAGGAGTCCCCTCAGAGTGTCTCACAAGCAAACCCCGGTCAGTCAGTCTCATCACGCACCCTGCCAGTCACACACACACACACACACACACACACACACACACACACACACACAAACATACATATATACTATGTGCGGTACATCTCTCCAATGGATGACAAAAATCTATTTTTTTTCATGATTGTGTTGGTGAAAGGAGTACATTCTTAGAGGGAGTACAGAACGATGGTTTGAGAACCACTGGTGCCGTCTCCGTATACCTGGTCTGCTCCTGGTTACCGTTATTTAACCTCCTTCATGACTTAATTACACATTCTTATTATGGCGCCATATGGGGCTCTTTCAGTGATGGCCTGTGTATCTCGTCATTTCATATTCATAACACACTGCAGAGTTTTGATCGCCGCGCTACGTCCACGTACACCACCAGTAAGATTGCTGACTGAAACAGGAAGCATAATCAACATCAACCACAATCACACCGCTGAAACGCACTTCTTACGCCTGCAGCAGTTGTATGTACTGTGATTGTGGTTTTAAATTGAGGTCATTAGCACATTTAAATATCTATTTTAAATACAATTGTGCATGGCCTGCTGATGTACACACCCCAGGCCACCGCATGGGGCCGCCGGCGACCAGACGGCATGTGCCTAGATGCTGGATTGTCAACAGAACAGCAGATCAAGTTTGTGGGCAATGAGTTGCCAAGATTTGCAAATTGAACCCGATCAAAGCCTCTTATCTACAGTATAAGGCTATCCTAAAGTTCCCTTGGTGTTGCTTTGTCTTGTTGTTCCTGGAAGATGTTCCCCGTTTGTTTTTGTTGGTTCTGTTTTCTCGACAATCTTACGCCCCCAAAAAGTTCCGCTCCATGTCATCCACTTTAATCAGAGAAAGTTTGTCTGTTGGATCCCGTCTATGACTAATTGGCTCGATGTCAGGATACCTCATAGGGCCCGTTCCACGAGGAGGGATAGGCTTGGTTTCACAAGAACAGCTCATGGCATAGCCTGTTAAGCAAGCATAGCCAATGGTCCGGCAGACAAAATGAGTCCAGGCTTATAGTCACTGGGAGCACACAACTGTCATCCCCTACACCACTCTGTCCATTAGGCTCTAATAGATAGGAAGTCCGGTTTTCCACATCAGAAAGCCAACTATTCTTAATCCAAGGATCAGCCCAGCAGGCATGCAGCACGCCAGCCGTCACCACCCACCCACCCGTGCCTTGAACCACTGCCCCCGCCTCCCTTTTAATCGGTTGAAATTGAGCTACATTTCTTATTTATTTATTATTTTCTATCTTGAATTGATCACGAAGGAGATATGATCTTATAGGGAGGCCCCTGTTTCACTGCAGTAATTCACCGCTTTGCGTCCAGAGGGCCAAAGCACGGTCCCTTTACACCATGCCGGGGTTATTAGTGTTAAAGCCAGCCCATCGTTTCAGAGGTTTCAATGTGGAAATGAACACACTTGTTGAGAAGATGAAAGCCACATTACAACCTACTTAATGCTGAGCAAGAAATAAATAGAATTGGCAGGCCAGCGCCAACCCAGCAGAGCATGTGTTACACCCAAGAGAGGCAGTTAAATGTACTATTTATATATATATATATATATATATACTGTATGTGTGTGCACTGTATGTGACCATTTGGTAAACAGGAATGGCGCCCTCCATTTCAAGAACAAATACAAGTTACAAGTTAAAATATATGTACTGTTATACCTTTATTATTTCTATGCATTTATGTCATGTTTTATAAAAAATGGTGCAATGCAAAATGAATAATGTCAAATTCAGTTTGTAGTATTCTACCATTGCTTTACATAGACAGATACGATGCTTAAATTACAACCACTAAATATGTACATGCAAAAAAAAAAAGATGTATGTATGTATCATCCTTCCAGTTGATTCATGGCAGCGTGTAGAAGTCAGACCCCACTTAGCTGTGGGGAGTCCAAGTTAGCCTTTCCATTCAGAAAGGCCAATCTGTGCCGAGGGGATGCAAAGGAGGCTAGGCCCACCCTCGGGGTGTTTTTTCATATAACTGAACCCCTGACCCACCGAGCGAAGGAGCAAAATGCTGGTGGAGATGCAGAATACCCCGCAGAAGACGAGGTCCAGTCGTAGACCACCACGCTACCTTGGGATGTGCCTGCTCTGTTCAGTGCCGAAGGAAACCTCACCTTCACACCTCTTCTGTTGTTTTACGGTACAGGGGATGGAAGCCTTTCTCTCGAAGCGCCAATAAGGTTCTTCCCAATGAATATGAATGCACCTAATTGTCATGGATCACAACACAATGGGAACGCCAGCGCACACCTAGCCTCTGTGTCTGACTCGACTATGTAAATGCAACCTTTTTGTCCCGTCTTGCGGAGAGCTGAGAATGCTCCAGAACAATGTGTTAATCTTCCATATAAATTCTCATGAATGGATAATGTTCGGGTGACATTCTTTTGAACATTGTGTTGCGACTGGGTTTAATCATTACTTTCGCTGAATAAATTAGCATATCCCACCTGTCAGGTTAACAGTTAATGAGTGGCAAGATGGAAGCACAACATTTGATACCAAGACCTGATATCCTTGGTGCTTGATTGCCACGCGTAGCAGAGACCATTTGTTGCAATGCATGTGTTGCTCTAAAAACAAAGTTTCATTGCGAAAGGCATGCAAATGCGATTTAGTTTGATAGCCAAAGACTAATTGCAGGATAATCTTACATCTTGTTCAAAATCTTAGCCTTTAGCAGCACATTGCAATTTCTGGAATAAATAATATTGTTGTATTTGCACATTCAAATATTGTGGACAGCATTATTTCTAAATGTTTCTTTGGGCTGGCGGCTAAAGGAACCTAATGCAACATAATCATGCGCACATGAAAAAACCGAATTTATGATAAAATCATATTTACTGTATGTGCTAAATATTGACACAATTAAACACAATAGGACATAAAAGATCAAGCGTCTTCAAATAAACAAACCTGGCTCTTTGTGGCAGCTTTATTTCCGTGAACCAAAAGGTAAGAATCGCTGTTCAAGTGTGTTTCTTTGTGAGCCGTGTGCTTACTGCGACGTTCTGTTGCTCCAACTAATTTCCTCTCAAACGCCTGTTTGTCTCATAGTTTAATTGGCAGGGCTGTGCACCTGTTTGTCAGTGCAGGTGGTCACGGGGCCATTGTGGTTGCGGGGCCCTCATCTCTCAGGTAGTCCCACGCAGGTGTGTGTGACGTGCATCATCTGCACATCTGCCTACAGATGGCATCGCCTGGAGCTTAGACTGCTGCCGTTTGGAGGTTCTTTTGGGTTTTTTCTCCCCCACATCTCTTCTGCTCAGCTGTCATTTTTGTTTTATTTAACGCTTCTGTCTCACTTCTAATTATGTACTCTCTGCTTGAGTCTTTTTCCTTTTTCTTTTTTCCATTGAGACAGGTGCTTTTTCATGCCGAGACTGCATTTGTTTATGTATTTGTATTTTTTACTTGGCACAGCATTAAAACATTGTTTTAGTATGATGCACTTTTATTTGTTTGTTTGTTTGTTTATTTATTTACCATAAATCTGCAAGTTCTGCAGCATTCATATCTTTTGCATTATGCACCACTATGTCTTGAAGGGTTTTCCAATCACAATAAAAGGGAACAAGCTAAGCACAAGACATGTTAGCTAGCTAACCCAACTGCAGACACACTGTGTGTGTGTGTGTGTGTGTGTGTGTGTGTGTGTGTGTGTGTGTGTGTGTGTGTGTGTGTGTGTGTGTGTGTGTGTGTGTGTGTGTGTGTTTTTTGTTGCACGTGCAGCAGTATAATCATCAGATAGGCACACTTCCAGTCCCTTCAGCGACAGCAAAATCCACCCTGTGCCTACCTGCAGGCTTTTTGCGATAAAGAAAGTAACAGTTGTTACCATCTAGCAGCCCCTGCACAGTTTGTATTGGCGTAGAGATGCTTGATTTAGTTTCCTACGCCAAAAGAAGATTTATATCGAGGTTTTTCTTCCAGCGCAAACGTCCAGCCTCGTATATATTTTCCGGCTCCCTGGATTCCGAGTGCCATACGTTAAATCCTCGCCATTGCACTTTGACTCAACAAAATCCCGGTTGCGGGTTCCATATTGCATCTGTTAGCTCTCAGATGCCCGGGAACTATTCAAGCAACATTGAGCCGGGCTCCTAACTTTTCATTATGTGGAGTCTCCATGGTACGGCTGAGACCGGGGCAATTTCCTCTTGAGTATTTTTTTTTTATTATCACAGAGACGGATGTGATTCGCTGACACTTGAGTTTCTCTTCATGCCTGCATAGTCAAGATGTATGGTGTTGCGAGGGATCTTTCTACCCTCCCAAGTATTGCCCTTCTGCTTCTCTCTAGTCTTGCCAGATTTAATTTCTTGGGATGCTTGCAGCTTTGCACCAATGGCAACACTATAGAGTTCTAGTACTGGACCCACTGCAGGATCCCTTGTCATGGCACACAGCGAGCACATTCATTGTCACCTTCATGGGGGAAATTGCTTATTCGCCCTTATTCAAGCACTTTGTACTTTCTTTACCACTTTAAGTGAGGGAAATATAAGTCCAAAATTAATTGTGAGTTATTTTGTTACATTTTTGTCCCTTGCTAACCCTTGTCTGATGGAACAGTGACCTCCAACTCCCCTTCCTCCAGCCTTGCAAATCCATCCAAAATCTATTTTTAAGTATATTTGAATCACCCATTTCTGAGTTAAATCTTAAATGTTGTACATATGACAAGTCCATTGTGGAGAAGCAATGTTCCGGCTATTTAAAACACAATGACCCGTGATCACTTCAGGAAAAGTTTAATAAAGTTTGAATGCGTGCAAGGTATCCAGTTCACCTCTGAACTCATTGTCACTTCAGAAACGCATTGAGTTTTCGGGGGCCGATTTAAACAATCATCTCACTAAACGCTTTCGCCCCCGATCATTGGTTGTCAGCTGCAGCACGGGCACGAGGTCCTATCCGTCACAGACTAGTGAGTAGCATAGTTTTGCATAACTACACTAATTAGAAAAAGAGCCTTAGCAGAAATGAACAAGGTAATGAGGAGTCAACATTGCGCTGATGAAAGATGTTTGAGCGAGCGCCGGGCAGACAGCGAGGTGCCAGCACTGTCTGCCACTGGTGCTTTATAGTGATGGGAAACAGTTTCAACTCCTCGGTTCTGTGATGTGGAAATAGCTGCCAGTCCCAGTGAATCATTCTTAATTGATTTTCTGTATTCACACTGTGATTCGGCACGCTGCTTGGCCCGAGCCACATCAGGGACTCTGTCACTTTGGGGGGGTGTGAAGTACGACATTGAAAAACCCAACGTCCTTGCTCAAGTTCAGAGGGACTAGCACTAGCAATGTAGCCTGTATCATATCACCATCCACTCACGATTCTTGATCTTGAATTTCAGCTATTATATATTATTATTCTTTTTTTACATGTATTGTCAGTGCAAATCCAATTCATAAAAGGTCTGATTCAACAACTCTGATTACTGTGAGCATCTTTTCACTCTTGTTTCCTCTAAGGTGCACGAGAAGACTTGAAAGCTGCTCCTGACAATAAAGTGTCCCTGGGTAGCATGGAACAAAACTTCACCCAGGCCCCATAAAAATGTGTTGTCATTTTTAACACAGCCGAAGAAAAAGACAGCCCAAAAAATATTGAATGTTTGCAGCAGTGCGGAGCCCTGGGATGGAGGTGTTATTACAAGCCATCCCTGGACAAGCTTCGGTCCCTCAATTGTCAAGGAGAAATAACTTCAGTGTACTACACTCTAATGGTTCGAAGGCTCCAGAGACAACATGCTGTCCCCCCCACTCCCCACCGCCCCTCTTTCCATCTTTAACAAAACACTTTCAAGTGGATCCCTGCACATTCCAATGTCTGTACTTTTATTTACAATTGTGTGTCACCTCAATGGTGGGCAGACTGAAAATCGCTCCTGAGTAGAGCGGAGCAAGTAAAAAAACTGAAAAAAAGTTGGCCCTTATTTCACAGTTGACTTTCACTCCATAACTCCTCCAAGGCAATGGAGCACATTTTTGGAGACAGAAACAAGTCCTCAGTGACTGGGTATATTTTAAGAGCCGTGTCCATTTCATTTCGTTGACACCATCTGTTAACCTGCCAGCTCGCCGGATCTTGTGAAGGCCCCGGAGCGAGACATAATACATAATTCAGAAGACATCTGATTTGAATCCCATATTGATTCAATCAAACACACATCTTCCACATCGGACCCCTCGGTGCCGCTCAGAAGGGGACTTTTGTTACCCCTGGAAATGTAAATGTCCTTGTGATTACTATCTGTAACTTTTTTTTTAGACTCACACTCCAAATACACTTGAATGGTCTGCACATGAAAGTAATGTGAATGTCAAAAGTGTAAAAAGCCCCCGATGATGTGATAAGTACATATCCAATGTCCTCATGCTACAACCCAGGCTAAGTACATTCTGTAGCACCCTTTTCTTTTACGTCTGTGGGCGGTGAAACTCGATTTTCACTGATCCATTCTCGCACAGGGGGTTTAAATCTAATGGCGTCAAACATAATTCAGAACAGCGGACATATTGAGAGCAGTGAGTCCAGTTTCCTTACATATATGTTTATTTCCCTGGTGACCAAGGTTTCTTTATTGAACAGACTCAATGCTTTTCAAAACGCATTTCAAAATGCCCCAGCAACGTAAATAATATTCGTTCATAAAACGCCCATTATAAATTCCAGCAACGTTAAATGTAAACGCATCATTCCACACACACACACACACACACACACACACACACACACACACACACACACACACACACACACACACACCACACACACACACACACACACGCGCACAACACACGATCCTTAACTCAGGAGGAGACCTCACAGAACAGACAGGGCAGGCTTCTCCGTTTCACTCTGTTAAGATGAAAAGCGTCCGTCTCTGTGGGGGGGAGGGGGGGGGGGGGGGGGGGGGTGGGGGGGTGGTGAGGGGGGAGGGGTGGGATCTGAGGCGTTGGCGGCACACACATCAAACCCTGCGGTCCCTCCTCTGATCCAACACACACACACACACACGCACACACACGCAACACTGTGCCGCTTTTCAATTAATTGTCCCGATCAATCAGCACTCAGCCAATTCCACTCGGCGCTTCTCTCTCCCTCGCTCTCTCTCTCTCTCGCTGTCCTTCTCTCTGTCTCTCTCTCTGTCGCTGTCTCTCTCTCTCTCTCTCGCTGTCTCTCTCTCTCTCTCGATGTCTCTCTCTCTCGCTGTCTCTCTCTCTCTCTCTATCTCTCTCGCTGGTCTCTCTCCTCTCTCTCTCTCTCTCTCTCTCTCTCTCTCCGCTGCTCCCAAGCAGAAAAACAGTCCGTTGGGAAGAGATTTCTGCACTTGCTCAGAGATAATTACAAATTTCAGGAGTATTTTGTGCTCTGTGGGGGGTGGGGGGGGGGGGGTCATTTGGAAGTGTCTTGGGAGCATGGCGAGCTGTCAACTGTCCCTAGTCACTCCTGGTGATTTAATCCTGATGCAGACCCCCCACCCGCCTCCTTACTACTGTCCATCTCTTGGCCTCGGTGTCTCTCTGTCTCTCTCCGTTTCTCCGACTGGCTAACTCTCTCTTTTTTCCCGTCCCGTTACCCAAAGCGGTGGGCATCTTTCACCAGAGGTGGGAAGCAGAGCAGATCCACACTGTGAGCAGCAGGCCTGTTGAGTGGGCTCAGTCGGGGCCCGCCGGGTTTTTGAAATCGCAGGCTCTGTGTTACCTGGATGCGTGCTAAGCGTTCCCTTTGAATGCTCCGCTTGTGTTCTTCTCTGGGCCATGCGGCTGCATTGGAGGGAAAAAAAATACAACAAAAAAGCCCAGTTCCAGGGTGCTGACACAAGCTATCTTGTCACCGAGACACCCCACCTACTTGCTGCTCCTGTTGCTTCCATACACCAGTGAGCGCGAGAGAGAGAGAGAGAGAGAGAGAGAGAGAGAGAGAGAGAGAGAGAGAGAGGGAGAGAGAGAGAGAGGGATGAGAGAGGAGAGAGAGAGAGGGGAGAGAGAGAGCGAGAGAGAGAGGGGGGGGGGGGGGGGGGGGTTCTTTGAAACGCTGCTGTTGATGCATATCTACTTCTCAGTTTTAGGCGTCTGACATCGAGGGCCGCTTTGTTCACTCATTCAGAGCATTAGGTTCCTTGATCGCTAGATAAGCATGTAGCAATGAGGCCGCTAAGCCCTGTGAGTGGAGTGTGATAGATATCGCTTGCAAGCATGGTCGCTTTCAGTGACTTTCAGGGACTTTCAACGACTGCTGAGTCCAGCCCTGAAGGAGTGGCGCTGATGCCGTCCGCGCGCCGTACGACGGTCCCGTACGAACTACCCAGGGCCGAGCCGAGCCGGCGGCGATCAGCCAGAACAGAACCGGCGTCTGGAACGCCTCGCCGGTGATGAGTCAGGGGCCAGTTAATGAGCCAATCGCTGGCGGAGTCGTGGCGGGTGCATTTCATTCAATACGTTATTGTTTTTTCGTTATCTCACATTCCGCTCTGATTTCTCCATTGACTCCCCGATAGAGTTTGTACCCTGAATGCGCTCGTGGTGTATATAATTCAATTCCGATTCACACCAAGTGTAATTTAAACCATTTTGCTCCAGCCTTGTTTCAGTCCCTCTGTGAAGCCGGGCCGAATTACCACATTGAAGTCAGAATGCTTTATTAAGACGCGGGAAGCTGATAGCCTGAGAGATTGTTTTGAGGATTGACTAATTGAATGGCATGGGATGTGGGATCATTTTCACTGGCGCGGTGCAGCTTGGCTGGTTAATGGGAAACTTAAACGCACACTTATGGAGCTTCAGTCATTATGCAGATGACTGACAGATCACAGTGTAAACACATACATTACTGAACACGACAGTAGGCAATGGTTCACAAAACTCACGGCTCGTTCGTTATGATACGGTACGGTACGGCGCTGTCACAGTTGGGTACGGTTTTGATACGTTGACGGAGTAAATGCCTACAATTTGTATTATTTTTCAATTTATTACTCTAACAGTAAACAACATGATGAGCTCGGTTCCCAGCAGCTCATGGAAACATAAACCGTACTTGTTCTGCGTTGTAACATACAATCTAAAATTGTCATTTAAACACAGCTTCAATAAGGAATGCATGGATCAGCAGCATAGGGCAAACTTAAGTCACTCAGCGGTGCCTTAAACAAATGGGACCACTTGAAACGATGAAGTCTATCATCATGAAATCAACGTGTGACTGCTGCCGTAGTCACATGAGCAGTAAGCTAGCTCTCTGTGGGTGTAGACGTCCAACTGGCTTTTCTGACATAATGTCAATGTGTTCTTTTGTTTGGTTGTGTGTATGTCAGGTATATATATATACCTGTCTGGCCGGAGAGTGTATGGGTACGGGTCAAGCACTTTAAACATGTTCTTGAACCCTGTCTTCTCTGTCACAGAGAAGGGTCTCATATCTGCCGATATCGGCCGAACCGTGCACCGTGGAAAGCTTTATTGCCTTAGTTTTTAGAAACAAGGAATGTGCTTTTGTGAAATTGGTGCATACATTGAACATTAAACAGAAGATAATAATATTAAAACAGTTATATAAAAAAATAAATGACAAAAATCAATAGAAAGGTGCAATTGAAAGAAAAGAAAAGATATGAAAACACATATTGTTTCACCCCGACTGAATATGCTCGTCTAAATCCCCCAGAGAGACTGATGGGGCCCTCAGATGTGGTGTGGATGTGGTACAAGTGCTTTGGATGTTAGATGTGAGGCCCACACATCCAACACAATAATAATGTTGGACATTCAAATCAGACATCAACAATATAAAGTGACTCACGTGTGTCTGAGATCTTTCATGGTGTGTGTTCACAAATAGATCCTGTCATTCCTTGGCATGGTGTTGTGTGTCAAGATCTATATCTTGTTTGTCTCCCTGTCAAGGCTCGCATGAAAGACTGTTACAAAACAAAAACCATAAATGTTACAGCACTTAACATAACTACAACATAATTACGTAAAAGCGGCAGAGATTATACCCATACAAAAAAAGAAAAAAATGCTGAGACAGACCATGAATTTTTCATTTTGCCTGTGGGATATGCATGATTGTGGGAAGTAACACAATTTGGTGGCACTTAACTGGAGGATTATAGCCATCAATATTGCATGAACAAATTATTCAGCCCCTTTATGAAATCCTTCGATGCGTGCTCACATTTAGAGGAAGATGCTAATTCCTGTCGGAGCCCCGTGTCTGCACTATTTCAATCGGCCAATTGGCAGGCAATTGACAGCAGGCAGCGACCGTGTCAATTCATTTTCACACCGATGCATCTTCGCATCCGCTTTGGTCACCAGCACGGTGGATTGTCCCCTCCCCCCCCCGAACCCAAGCACATACAGCAATAATACAATCATCAGATAGGATGGTGTGCTTGATGCATGGGTTGCATGGCTATAGTACGATACTATAGACAGCATTGAACAGGTGACTAGATCAGATATGAGGTGTGGACGCCGATACGATACACACACCTCCCTGACACTCACACAGTGGGAGTCTATGCCATATATAAGTCACACTGTGTAATAATAGGAATACCTCTTCACAAATGTTGAAGATTTCCGATCTCTCAGTCTCACATGCTCTCTCTCTCTCTCTCACACTCTCTCACATGCTCGCTCTCTCATTCTCTCTCTTTCTCTCTCTCTGTCTCTCTCTCCCTCTCCCCCCTCTATCTCCCTCTCCCTCCCGCTCTGGCTCCCGAGAATATATTATTATTCTTTTTTTACATGTATTGTCAGTGCAAATCCAATTCATAAAAGGTCTGATTCAACAACTCTGATTACTGTGAGCATCTTTTCACTCTTGTTTCCTCTAAGGTGCACGAGAAGACTTGAAAGCTGCTCCTGACAATAAAGTGTCCCTGGGTAGCATGGAACAAAACTTCACCCAGGCCCCATAAAAATGTGTTGTCACTTTTACCACAGCCCAAAAAATATTGAATGTTTGCAGCAGTGCGGAGCCCTGGGATGGAGGTGTTATTACAAGCCATCCCCGGACAAGCTTCGGTCCCTCAATTGTCAAGGAGAAATAACTTCAGTGTACTACACTCTAATGGTTCGAAGGCTCCAGAGACAACATGCTGTCCCCCCCACTCCCCACCGCCCCTCTTTCCATCTTTAACAAAACACTTTCAAGTGGATCCCTGTCTGTACTTTTATTTACAATTGTGTGTCACCTCAAAGGTGGGCAGACTGAAAATCGCTCCTGAGTAGAACGGAGCAAGTAAAAAAAATGAAAAAAAGTTAAAGTTGGCCCTTATTTCACAGTTGACTTTCACTCCATAACTCCTCCAAGGCAATGGAGCACATTTTTGGAGACAGAAACAAGTCCTCAGTGACTGGGTATATTTTAAGAGCCGTGTCCATTTCATTTCGTTGACACCATCTGTTAACCTGCCAGCTCGCCGGATCTTGTGAAGGCCCCGGAGCGAGACATAATACATAATTCAGAAGACATCTGATTTGAATCCCATATTGATTCAATCAAACACACATCTTCCACATCGGACCCCCGCCGCCAAGACGACCCCTAGAAACAACACAACTAGACCACACCCAAAACACTAATCCACATGAAAGTAATGTGAATGTCAAAAGTGTAAAAAGCCCCCGATGATGTGATAAGTACATATCCAATGTCCTCATGCTACAACCCGGGCTAAGTACATTCTGTAGCACCCTTTTCTTTTACGTCTGTGGGCGGTGAAACTCGATTTTCACTGATCCATTCTCGCACAGGGGGTTTAAATCTAATGGCGTCAAACATAATTCAGAACAGCGGACATATTGAGAGCAGTGAGTCCAGTTTCCTTACATATATGTTTATTTCCCTGGTGACCAAGGTTTCTTTATTGAACAGACTCAATGCTTTTCAAAACGCATTTCAAAATGCCCCAGCAACGTAAATAATATTCGTCTACCGATGTTAATGAGCTCCATAAATCAAATTAAATCAACTGCATCGCAAACAGTTTGACTTGAACAGATGTTGTTTGGTGGCGTATTTTCTAGGCTTTGTGCACAAGCTTTCTAATGGATCTTTTCAAGATCATTGTTGTTCTGAATGTCTGCACTGCTCACTGCGTTCACTTATATGATGCTATATGTTCACTCATGGGAATGTTGTGTTTGGTGGCTGGCTGGCTTAATTGGCCTCACCTGGCCCAGTTAGAGTCCGGGTATGAATGGATCTGCAGAACCTGACACACTCTTTTATGTTTGGGGGGGGGGTCATTTGGAAGCGTCTTGGGAGCATGGCGAGCTGTCAACTGTCCCTAGTCACTCCTGGTGATTTAATCCTGATGCAGACCCCCCACCCGCCTCCTTACTACTGTCCATCTCTTGGCCTCGGTGTCTCTCTGTCTCTCTCCGTTTCTCCGACTGGCTAACTCTCTCTTTTTTCCCGTCCCGTTACCCAAAGCGGTGGGCATCTTTCACCAGAGGTGGGAAGCAGAGCAGATCCACACTGTGAGCAGCAGGCCTGTTGAGTGGGCTCAGTCGGGGCCCGCCGGGTTTTTGAAATCGCAGGCTCTGTGTTACCTGGATGCGTGCTAAGCGTTCCCTTTGAATGCTCCGCTTGTGTTCTTCTCTGGGCCATGCGGCTGCATTGGAGGGAAAAAAAATACAACAAAAAAGCCCAGTTCCAGGGTGCTGACACAAGCTATCTTGTCACCGAGACACCCTACCTACTTGCTGCTCCTGTTGCTTCCATACACCAGTGAGCGCGAGAGAGAGAGAGAGAGAGAGAGAGAGAGAGAGAGAGAGAGAGAGAGAGAGAGAGAGAGCTGAAGTACCTTCACACACAGATAATATCCACTCACTGGCAAAGTGATGCACAGGGAGAGAGAGAGAGCGAGAGAAAGAGGGAGAGAGCGAGAGAGAGAGGGGGGGAGGGGGGGTTCTTTGAAACGCTGCTGTTGATGCATATCTACTTCTCAGTTTTAGGCGTCTGACATCGAGGGCCGCTTTGTTCACTCATTCAGAGCATTAGGTTCCTTGATCGCTAGATAAGCATGTAGCAATGAGGCCGCTAAGCCCTGTGAGTGGAGTGTGATAGATATCGCTTGCAAGCATGGTCGCTTTCAGTGACTTTCAGGGACTTTCAACGACTGCTGAGTCCAGCCCTTAAAGGAGTGGCGCTGATGCCGTCCGCGCGCCGTACGACGGTCCCGTACGAACTACCCAGGGCCGAGCCGAGCCGGCGGCGATCAGCCAGAACAGAACCGGCGTCTGGAACGCCTCGCCGGTGATGAGTCAGGGGCCAGTTAATGAGCCAATCGCTGGCGGAGTCGTGGCGGGTGCATTTCATTCGATACGTTATTGTTTTTTCGTTATCTCACATTCCGCTCTGATTTCTCCATTGACTCCCCGATAGAGTTTGTACCCTGAATGCGCTCGTGGTGTATATAATTCAATTCCGATTCACACCAAGTGTAATTTAAACCATTTTGCTCCAGCCTTGTTTCAGTCCCTCTGTGAAGCCGGGCCGAATTACCACATTGAAGTCAGAATGCTTTATTAAGACGCGGGAAGCTGATAGCCTGAGAGATTGTTTTGAGGATTGACTAATTGAATGGCATGGGATGTAATCATTTTCACTGGCGCGGTGCAGCTTGGCTGGTTAATGGGAAACTTAAACGCACACTTATGGAGCTTCAGTCATTATGCAGATGACTGACAGATCACAGTGTAAACACATACATTACTGAACACGACAGTAGGCAATGGTTCACAAAACTCACGGCTCGTTCGTTATGATGCGGTACGGTACGGCGGTGTCACAGTTGGGTACGGTTTTGATACGCTGACGGAATAAATGCCTACAATTTGTATTATTTTTCAATTATTACTCTAACAGTAAACAACATGATGAGCTCAGTTCCCAGCAGCTCATGGAAACATAAACCGTACTTGTTCTGCGTTGTAACATACAATCTAAAATTGTCATTTAAACACAGCTTCAATAAGGAATGCGTGGATCAGCAGCATAGGGCAAACGTAAGTCACTCAGCAGTGCCTTAAACAAATGGGACCACTTGAAACGATGAAGTCTATCATCATGAAATCAACGTGTGACTGCTGCCGAGCTAGCTCTCTGTGGGTGTAGACGTCCAACTGGCTTTTCTGACATAATGTCAATGTGTTCTTTTGTTTGGTTGTGTGTATGTCAGGTATATATATATACCTGTCTGGCCAGAGAGTGTATGGGTACGGGTCAAGCACTTTAAACATGTTCTTGAACCCTGTCTTCTCTGTCACAGAGAAGGGTCTCATATCTGCCGATATCGCCGCGGCGGTGAACACTTTGGACGACGGCAAACGGAATCGGCCGAACCGTGCACCGTGGACCTCATACCGTATGGTTTAGAATCAGAATCAGAATCAGAAGCTTTATTGCCTTAGTTTTTTGAAACAAGGAATGTGCTTTTGTGAAATTGGTGCATAACATTGGACATTAAACAGAGAGTAATAATATAACAACAGAATTATAAAAATTATAAAATATACATAAAGAATCTATGACAAAAATCAATAGAAAGGTGCAATTGAAAGAAAAGAAAAGATATGAAAACACATATTGTTTCACCCCGACTGAATATGCTCGTCTAAATCCCCCAGAGAGACTGATGGGGCCCTCAGATGTGGTGTGGATGTGGCACAAGTGCTTTGGATGTTAGATGTGAGGCCCACACATCCAACACAATAATAATGTTGGACATTCAAATCAGACATCAACAATATAAAGTGACTCACGTGTGTCTGAGATCTTTCATGGTGTGTGTTCACAAATAGATCCTGTCATTCCTTGGCATGGTGTTGTGTGTCAAGATCTATATCTTGTTTGTCTCCCTGTCAAGGCTCGCATGAAAGACTGTTACAAAACAAAAACCATAAAATGTTTACACGCACTTACATAACTACACTGAATTACGTAAAAGCGGTAGAGATTATACCCATCACAAAAAAGAAAAAAAATGCTGAGTACCAGACCATGAATTTTTCATTTTGCCTGTGGGATACTGCATGATTGTGGGAAGTAACACAATTTGGTGGCACTTAACTGGAGGATTATAGCCATCAATATTGCATGAACAAATTATTCAGCCCCTTTATGAAATCCTTCGATGCGTGCTCACATTTAGAGGAAGATGCTAATTCCTGTCGGAGCCCCGTGTCTGCACTATTTCAATCGGCCAATTGGCAGGCAATTGACAGCAGGCAGCGACCGTGTCAATTCATTTTCACACCGATGCATCTTCGCATCCGCTTTGGTCACCAGCACGGTGGATTGTCCCCCCCCCCCCCCCCCCCCGAACCCAAGCACATACAGCAATAATACAATCATCAGATAGGATGGTGTGCTTGATGCATGGGTTGCATGGCTATAGTACGATACTATAGACAGCATTGAACAGGTGACTAGATCAGATATGAGGTGTGGACGCCGATACGATACACACACCTCCCTGACACTCACACAGTGGGAGTCCATGCCATATATAAGTCACACTGTGTAATAATAGGAATACCTCTTCACAAATGTTGAAGATTTCCGATCTCTCAGTCTCACATGCTCTCTCTCTCTCACACTCTCTCACATGCTCGCTCTCTCATTCTCTCTCTCTCCCTCTCGCCCTCTCTCACGTGATCCCTCTCTTTCTCTCTCTCTGTCTCTCTCTCCCTCTCCCCCCTCTATCTCCCTCTCCCCCCTCTTTCCTGCTCTCTCTTTCCCATCTCTCTCCCCATCTCTCTCCCCCCTCTCTCTTTCTCTCTCTCCCGTCTGTCTCTCTCTCCCTCTCCCCCCTCTATCTCCCTCTCCCCCCCCTCTTTCCTGCTCTCTCTTTCCCATCTCTCCGCCCATCTCTCTCCCCCCTCTCTCTTTCTCTCTCTCCCGTCTCTCTCTCTCTCTCTCTCTCAGAGGGCTGACATTACAGTCATGACCGAGACACATGAACACAGATTGTGGGTTTACTGAGTTGAGCGCCGTCTACTTGCGCGTCTTCCCTTCCCGCCTTGGTTTGTCCCGGACTTCCATGTGGTCCCAGCGCCTCCACGTTACAGCACAGCCTCAACAGCGGTGTTTATTTCCCACCACTTTGAATCGCTGGCTGGCATCAGTTTGTCCTTTGGGCGTGTTCCTGCATATTCGAGTTTGCTATTTTATTTTTATTTTCCAGTAACGTTCTTTACAGTTGTTCACGACAAAAACGGGAGTTAAGTGAGGCAATCGTTCACATCCTTTCTCGCACCTCAAACTGCACATTTCACACGACAACGCAAAAAAACACCCACATGCCGCCGCCTCCGTTCAGGAATATCTATGGTCTCTTATCGCAGCTCTGCAATGATGATGCCGCCGCCCCCCCCCATCAAATATTAATTTTGTTTGTGTGCAATGAGCCGCCACAAATCAACGAGTGACAAACAACGACGACAACAACTAATAAAACGTCGAGGCCTACAGTAAACAGACAGTTATGAATTCAGCACATTATGCCGTTGTCTGTTATTAACAAGCCCGCGCGTCGCTGTACCGTGGCAAGTCTGGGGTGATGGTAATAAGTTGCAAATTGGCGCCGTCCGTCTGCTAAATTAATTTTGACTAATGGTTGGCTGAGGGTTGGGGGGTGGGGGGGGCACTTTACTGGTCTAATCACAGAAGCCAGATATACCTCACCTTTAACGCCGGTGTTTGCCATGGGCTAATACATCTCACGCTTTATCTCGCCCCCTCCCCCCTCGCCACGCCCCGCCCCCCCTCCCCCCCAATGTGCAGGCACCCGGTCAATACAAATGATTTTAATACGCACGCACGTTATTGCCTCGAATCATTGTCAAAAAGGACCGGGTAAACCATTGACTTATGGCTGGTTAATGGCTCAAATTGGGCCATGTGTTTTGTTTTATTGACAGTCGGCGGGGGGAGGGTGGGGAAGGGGGGGGGGGGGGCCGGGGGCCGGGGGCGAGGGTAATGCTAATGGTGTAATCAGCCGGTGATCAGAGTCTACCTCCCGTGCCCTCCGCGCAGACAAACTAGCTCATCTTCACCGGATCATTTGCCGTCTCCAGATACGCGGTGGTTTATAGCCAATTATCCTCCCGCCGATCCGTTATCGATGACTGCGTTATCTTTCCCGCATTGCTTAATTTGGCGCAGAGGCAGAAACGCGATCACGATGGGCTCCCCGCCCCCCCAAAAAAAAAGAAGAAACACTTAAAGTGTACAAGTGTTCATTTGCCTGCGCGATAACGCGGCCCAAATGTGATTCAAACGTAGATCTTCCGAATGAAAGCGAACGGGTCGTCTCTTAAATGCCACCGCTCTCAATTAGGAGAAAAGCAAACACCATCAAGGCACACTCTGCCCATTGTGTCTTCTATCTATGAACTGTTATATTGACTATTTTTATACCTCGGATGAACACAGTAGTTATGTGCACGATGAATCAATGCACACTGTTGGCCTTTTGTCTCGCTGTGGACGATATGATTCAGTCAAGTATTATTTGGGTGTTCATCATCGTGTGTGTGTGTGTGTGTTTGTTATTCTCCACTGCAGCTGGGTGAATAACTTTGGCCATGAAGGTCTCGGGCTCCTCCTGGAAGCCCTGGAGAAGCTGCTGGACAAGAGACAGTGAGTTAATGCGCACACACCGGAGTGGGGTCAAGTGGAGTGTGTGTGTGCCTGTGTGTGTGTGTGTGTGTGTGTGTGCGTGTGTGTGTGTGTGTGTGTGTGTGTGTGTGTGTGTGTGTGTGTGTGTGTGTGTGCACATGGAACACAGAAACTCGATGCTCTAAATACAGAAAGTATTGTGTGTTTTCTTTTGCTTTGTTTTCAGGCAGGACCACATGGACAAGCGGAACCAGCACAAGCTGATCCAGTGCTTGAAGGCCTTCATGAACAATAAGGTTGCCACATGATTGATGCTTCAACTTCATTAAATAGGCTAATTTCAGCGCACACTGCGATGACATTTGGGTACAGTCCAGGGTCATTAGTGTAAATCAGCCTGAAGTGGTGTAATATTTCAACAGCTTTTTGTGTTAATGGTGTCTGATAACACGACATTCATATTGGAGGTGGGAACAGGATCTTTGTTAAATAAAAAGTAAGAATAATAGAACAATTATAATACTGAAACTGTAATTGGTATGACAGTATTCATATTATTTTGTTTTGTTATCGGTTATGAAGGGACACAGGTGTGAAATTGTGTGTGTGTGTGTGTGTGTGTGTCTGCATGATTATTTCTGCATGTGTGTCTGTGTATTTTTGTCTGTTTTGTGTGTGTGTGTGTGTGTGTGTGTGTGCGTGTATGTGTGCGTGTGAGTGAGGCAGCTTTGACAGTTGGACAGTGAAGTCAATCTCATGGCTCTTAACTTAAATCTCACTTGTCTCCCACTCTTTAATGGCTCTTTCCGTGGAAGGTCTGACTCATTCATCACATTTCAAGACTGAATGAACGATGGATATTGCTACCCTTTAAATCAATCCCACAGGTGGCCATTTCCACCTTTATATTTCTACGTTTGTGGCATTGTGGGGAATTTTAAAGGTGGATGAGGCTTTAAGTATTTGTCCCCATAGTGCTGTCCCGAATCTATTTAATTTATCATCGTCTCCTTGCTCCCATGGCCTCATTGTCCCTCCTTAAAGAGAATTAAGGCTAACTATAACTTACATCAGTCTGTTTTTTTCTCTCAAAGTGAACGTTCTTTCATGAATGTGAATGCTCTCATTAATTTACATGGACTCTTCTTCTTCTTCTTCTTCTTCTCTTCTTCCGTCATGTTTCCCACAGTATGGACTGCAAAGGATTCTGGGAGACGAGCGCAGCCTGCTGCTGCTGGCGCGAGCCATCGACCCCAAGCAGACCAACATGATGACGGAGATTGTCAAGATCCTGTCGGCCGTCTGCATTATCGGAGAGGAGAACATGTGAGTTCAGGCCCCTCCCCGGACCCTTGACCCTTTACCTCCCGATCGAACGTTCTCCCAGGAACATTGTCGCCCCAATTGCAAATGCTTGCGTAAATGGCAAATGGATTGCATTTATATCGCAATTTTATCCAAAGCGCTTTACAGTATTGCCTCACATTCACCCATTCATACACCGACGGAGGTGCCAACCATGCAAGGTAACAACCAACACGTCAGGAGCAGTTAGGGTTAGGTGGTGTCTTGCTCAGGGACACCTCGACACTAGCCAGCTAGACAGAGGCCCGGGGATTGAACCAGCAACCTTCCGGTTGACAGACAACTCTTACCTCCCGAGCTACTGCCGTACTCATGTCCTTTGCAAGGCGTCTGTTAAGCAACATTTTCAGGTGTTATTTTCCGACAATATCTTGCATCTGCAACTGTGCCGTCTCACACGGTGACACGCCTTGGGCCGGCGCTGTCAAGGAACCTCCTTCAGATAATTGCGTAGAGAAATGTCCAATATTTACAGGCATGCCTGTCAACAGAGTCTGCATCAAAACCATACGCATATACGTACAATCTGCAGCCAAACCGGGTCGTCTTCCTCCATAAACAAACACGGCTATAGCAGGCCCCTTCTCCTGCTAGATGGCAGATTATCGCTCAGGGACGGACAACACACACACACACACACACACACACACACACACACACACACACACACATACGTCCTGCAGGTCTATCCTCAGAGCAGCGAAGAGTCTACTCGGTTTATTTATTTTTTTCCGCCGTATCTGCCCCTGACCCGGGAGATCCGCGGGAATCAGACAGGTCACATGTTTGGGTGATGCAGTTTAGTCTGTGTAATGTGTTAAGCTGCCCGCTGTAGTTTTCCCTTGGACACACGGCTTGGTTGACAGGTTATAAATTGAATCCAAGGCGAGAGCTGTTTTTATGGTGTCTCCGCGCCGGGCCTGGGCCAGAATAACAATGACGCTTCAATGTTACCTTGTACGCAGCGCAGGGTGAATAAACAAACCCACAGATAGCCTTGGAGAGATGGGTGTGATCCGCCCTTATATGGGCACGCTCTGTTGTGGCTTTTCTGGTCACAGCTGTGTGTGTGACCGCTCACACACACACACATACACACACACACACACACACACACACACACACACATTGGCATTTATTCATGACCTCCTGAGTGACACTCAGGAGGTGAGTCTTCATTGTCCTCCTCCTCCTCCTCCTCCTCCTCCTCCACCACCTCCTCCTCCTCCTCATCCACCATCTCCTCCTCCTTCTGCCGGGCTGCAAAACCTGCACGCCGACATCAGGATGTTCATCGTGTGCATCCCAGCGTGTAACAAACCTTACAACACACAAAAGGAAAAAAATATATAACCCTGGATCTCTGCTATTAACAGAAAATAAAAAAAGAAGTGGACTAAAATCATTCGCTTTGCAGCTGAGGGACGTTTGGTAGCAAAGCTCCTTGAAATGTCTATTATAGTGGCTGTTAACTTGACAACATACAACACATCGCCGGTGCTGCCCTGACTCCCTTCAGCGAGGAGGCTGCGTTGAATTTACAAAACGCGACTGCGCCCGCGATGCCTCAGACCTGTTAGATGAGTTAAATACAGCGGATGGCAGGGGCGCTTTTTCTTTTTAAATCTCCCGTCCGTTGCCGGCGTGCTTTATAGCAGCCATCAACTATCTTCAGAGCTATTCAGCGTGCGTCCCTCAATATCTGCCCAACCCACCCTCCACCCCCACCCACCCACCCACCCTCCAGTCCCACCAACCCTCCAGTCCCACCAACCACCACCCAGCCCAGCCTATCCCAGCGCACGGCCATCTCCGTTTATCTGCCGTAGACTTCTTACTTCAGATACGCTGACAGTTCTAGGTCACGCACGGGATCATCCGCTTTGTGGTGGGAAAAATAAAATAAAATCCGATGTTATTTTTGTTTGCACCTCCTGGTGTATATTAAGCCAACTAAGAATAGCGGTGGATTACAAAAAGGAAAAAAACGAGAAAAAAAGCTGTTGGAACGCTGAAAGTTAGTCATGGCTTTTGTGTATCGCCTGGATGTTGCATGGCATGGAACGCGCATGGAGTACATGTCACTGAGACGTCGGCAGTAGCTCAGGAGGTGAGAGCGGCTGTCTGGCAACAGGAAGGTTGATGGTTTGATCCCCGGGCGCCACAGAGCTAAGTGTCGAGGTGTCCCTGAGCAAGACGCCACCTAACTGCTCCTGACGTGTTGGTCGTTACCTTGTCCATGGTTGACACCGCCGTCGGTGTATGAATGGGGGAGATGGGAGGCAATCGCTGTATAAATGCAATTCATTTACCATTTCCTGAGACATGGGGTGCATTAAGGTGCGTTCACGTGAGACGCGACAAGGCGTTCCCCGTCGCTGCAATTATTTGAACATTAACCCCCCGGCACGCCGAATTAGGTAACTGTCGCCGGCTGAAAGATTAGTACAAAAAAGTACAAAAGTGCAAAAAGGGGGTGTGTGTGTGTGTGTGAGTGTGTGTGTGTGTGTGTGTGTGTGTGTGTGTGTGTGTGTGTGTGTGTGTGTGTGTGTGTGTGTGTGTGTGTGTGTGGTGTGTGTGTGTGTGTGTGTGTGTGTGTGTGTGGTGTGTGTGTGGTGTGTGTGTGTGTGTGTGTGTGTGTGTGTGTGTGTGTGTGTGTGTGTTCTGAACTTGGCCGGGCTCAAAAGCAGGGTCAGCAGAACACAACATCCCTCCTGATTGGCTGGGGAGGACACAAAGGCACGGGGGGGTGGGGGATCAGAGCACCAGAGATCGAGGACAGAATGCGGATCAAAAGGAAGAAAAACCTCCGGAAATCCAACAGTCCAATCGTTTGAATGCAGCAGTTGCACCTGGAGTGATGGAGGAAATAATTATCCTGTCATTTAATAAAAGAAATCAATATTAAATTCGATAAAATATGGACTTATCAACAGGACAGATCTGCTTCGTGCTTTCTGTTTACAACCCTTCCCCTGGATCTCATCCTATTATTGTGTCGTGTGTGTGTGTGTGTGTGTGGGTGTGTGTGTGTGTGTGGGGGGACAATTTCTCCCTTGATTCACTGTTTAAAGCCTGAAATTGTCCAATTCTCTATTCATCAGAGCTGAATGGAGCCACTCCAATTTGCTTACCTTCACAAAAAATGTTTTTTTGCACATTAGTCTGGCAGGCCCTTTTTTGCACGCAATAATTCCAGTCCTTCCTGGCTATGCTAAATGTGCTCGGGTACAATTGCCTCAACAATGCATCAAATCAGCTATCCGGCCCCGTTTTCATCGGGCGACATCGCCTTTAGCAACAAATGCTAAGGAGGCACAATTGAACGGCAATAACGGAGGGCATTGCAATGAAGAAGACAGAGAGAGGTTGATTTGCCAGAATGACCAAGGGCCCGGGCCATCAGAGGCACGGTCCAGCCGGAAACTCTGAGTAAATGTGCCGTCAGTGACACGATATATAAAGCGGTTGTTGAACGCTGTGCCGTCGCTCATTCTCCTGCAGTCTGGACAAGATTCTGGCTGCCATGACGATTGCGGCCGAGCGGAACAATAAGGAGAGGTTCGCCCCCATCGTGGAAGGACTGGAGAACCACGAGGCCCAGCAGCTCCAGGTAAGCGCCGGTGTACACACACACACACACACACACACACACACACACACATACACACACACACAAACAACACACATCCATGCACACACACACACACACACATCCATGTACACGTTCATGCACACCCACATGACACACACACACACACACACACAAACTGGCACACACACACGCACGCACACACGCACACATACACCACAAACACACAACACACAACACACACACACACACACACACACACACACAAACTGGCACACAGCACACACACACACATACACGCACACACTCAAACCAGCGCCCGGCAAAGCCCAGACCAAAAGTGAAACGACTAAATGAAAGTTAGTTTCACACAACAACAAGTTTTCATCCGACGTATTGTTTCAGAAATCCAGCAAATTGTAGATTAGCACCATAATAGGCTGAACATGAAACGGCGCGATCGTACACAATGTCACCATCATTTCGATATCATTTCGATGCGCGACGTCCTGCGGTGAGAGTTCTCTATTATGGCGTGGATACGGAGCCCTGTGTGTCATTCCAAAACATTATCATCATGACAATACATATTCATGAGCCGCGCCACCACACACACACACACACACACACACACACCACACACACACACACACACAACACAAATCAACAAAAAATAAAATAAAATCCTTCTTATCCACGAGAAGTCATAAGTCGGTGGTGTGTCTCTGCAGCACGGTGGGAGTTTGACCCAGCGTGCTTCCTTTTGGCGACTCGTCTCTCTCTCTCTCTCTCTCTCTCTCTCTCTCTCTCTCTCTCTCTCTCTCTCTCTCTCTCTCTCTCTCTCGAGTTCCACACTGGCTCCCGACTCACGGTAACAGTTGTGCCACGCGAGTGTACCGTAGCTTCCCCTGTTGTCCTCCTACATGCTTCGGCCTCCTCCTCCTCCTCCTCCTCCACCCCCCCTCCTCCTCCTCCTCCTCCTCCTCCTCTGCCGCTGTCTTTCGGGAGAGCTCACAACAACTGTCCGACGCTGCTGCTGCTGCTGCTGCTGCTGCTGGGACGTGATGCCCGGGGCAGGGTCTGCCCAAATGTAAAATTCATCTTCAGCGGGGACTTTGTGGTCTTTCTTCCTTTTAATCAGAAGCACCTGTCTCAATCCCTCCCCTCGCAACCCCCCCCCCCCCTCCCCTCGTCCCATTTTCTTTATTAAAATAAAATAAAAGCTTGTCTTTCCATCTCTTTTTTCCCTCTGACACGGAGCTACTTCCTCCTCTCCACTTCTATTATTCCCTCACAAGGCGTTCGACACACAGACACACATGCACACGCACACACACACACACGCACACACGCACGCACGCACACACACACACACTTTTTGTCTTTCTCTTGTTGAAGTATTTCCCTCTCGTCGATCTCCTGGGAGACTGTAGGGTGACCTCAGGCTCTCTCTGCTTCTTTGTTTCCTTCTCTGGAAGAAAATAAAAAATACAAAAAGTCATGAAAATAAAGGCCGACTGAGAACAGTTTTTATTTTCTTTACAGAGATAAATTATGTTTGTAATTTCAGGGTTTATGGAGTTAAAACTAAAACGGGAGGACAGAGAGGGGGTAACAACAAAACAAAGCCTTTTGATTAGGGCTCACTAGTTTCCCCTGTAGAAGCTGTACTTTGCGACCAAAACTATTTGCGTACTAAATTAAAATACCTTGTTGATGGTGCCGGGTTCAAGGAGTTAATATACCGGAAAATAATGAATAGAAAAATCAAATTCGGATTGTCCATTAAAGTCTTTGCTAATATGACGAAAATAGTTTCTTCGTTTTGGTCCTTGGCACGCGCTGGGCTGCCGATCGAACACCACACACACACACACACACACACACACACACACACACACACACACTACACACACACACTACACACACACGCACTACACACACACACTCTCTACACACACACACGCACTACACACACACACACACACACACCACACTACACACACACTACACACACACACTCTCTACACACACACACGCACTACACACACACACGCACTACACACACACTACACGCACACACACACTCTACACACACACGCAGAATCTCAACCTTAAAGCTGTGCCAGCGGTGGCACTTTTAATTACGCTACAAACCCTGGCGCTCCTACGGCAACGTGGTGGCAACCCTTAAAACTAAACACGGTTTTAAGGGCCACAGGACCACCGCGTCACCCATGAATAACTAAGTGTGTTAGGCTCCACCCCCCAGACCCATGCGTGGCGTCTCTGTCCACATACAACAGATAACAACCGACTCAAGTTTCCTCAGCTTCACGCCGTGCATCCATTTGACCGATCAAACACACAGACCTGCGCAAAGGATGCTGGGATTGAATTGACGGGAATGGGGGAAGTGATGATCACCAGGAGACATTTAAATGTAAATAAAACACAGTGTCGATCCCGCGTCGGGGAAGCCATCTGAGTGAGACTGTACTTCCTGTGATGAATGCACATCGACGATCCATAATCCACTCAGAGACCATGACAGGGACATTTAGCGTACATTCAATTAAACTTTAAATATCTATTTCCGTGTGTGGACATTGCAAACAACAAAATACAGTACAGCAGTACAATACTTTACGTTGAAACGAGAAGAAATAATATTCAGGGAATAAGCGAGTGAGCCAAAAAATTATACAATTCAAAAAGAATGCTTTTGTTCAGTGTGTGAAACAGGTCGTCGTAGTATAATATAGATAGTAGACAGTCACGCATGCGTATAACATATAAAACAGAGGCGCGCACACACACACATGCTACAGCACCACAGCGGGAGGTCAAGGAGAACCGGAGACATGCTCCGCCCATGTCGTGCATGGGAATCCTCCTGCTCCGTATCGATTGGCCTGTCGGAGAAGCACTCCGTCTTTCCCAGGTCCTGTTCCCATGAGCCACCTTACTCCGAGTTAAGACCCATCAGTGATTTCCCCCACCCCCCCCACCCCACAACCTGTTCACCTTTCCCCACATCCAATAAATCAATTAATAATGCACATCTGGTCGAGAGGCTTCTGTGGGCCTCACTTTTTCTGCACTTTCTCTCTCTCTCTCTCTCTCTCTCTCGCTCTCATTTCCGTTCTCTTCCATCTCTCCCCCTCTTCTTTCTCTCTCGTTTTCACTCTCTTCCATCTCTCTCTCTCTCCCTCTCTCTCCCCGGCCCTGCCTCTCTCTCTCCCACTCTTCCGTCTCTATATTGTGGGCTTGGATGACCTCGCTGCTCCGGCGGTCCCCTGTGTCCCCTAGTCCTCCTCCTCCTCCTCCTCTTCCTCCTCCTTCCCTTTTTTTTTCTTCCTTTATTTTTCTACTTTTCTGTGCTCTGCTTGGCTCCTTGGTGCAAACAATAACAATCTTTAAAAAAAGAACGCATTTTTTAAATGGGCAACATCCAAAAATCTGTGTTACACCAATAGTTGTTCATATCATAACCTCTGTACTTTCTTCTGCGTCTGTTTGTGTGGGTATTTGTGTGTGTGTGTGTGTGTGTGTGTGTGTGTGTGTGTGTGTGTGTGTGTGCGCACGTCCCACAGGTGGCCTGCATGCAGCTGATCAACGCTCTGGTCACCTCTCCTGACGACCTGGACTTCAGGATACATCTACGCAACGAAGTTCCTCAGATGTGGACTCAAGAAGATCTTGCCGGTAAGAACGAAAACGCCAGAAAAAGGCAACTCGACTGCTGGTCTGACCTCAGGGACCCACAGCGGTGCATTTACTAATATTGTACATCATGCCTATTGTATTGTACAACAATGCCTTCATGGACTGTAAAAGCATTGAGCGAACCAAGAGATGCAGCAACTGGGGGTTAAACTCAATGAAATAGTACGCCATTTGAAACATGAAATAACACTGAAACATTCGTTAATTCATAGGCTTCTTTCTAAAGATTATTGCTACGCTATGCTTAATTAAAGTGCCCTTGTTGTGACCCCGTTATGGGTCATGACCCACCAGTTGAGAATCACTGATATATACGAGATATATATTATCATAAAGGCAAGGAATGCTCATTCTCTCTCTCTAGTCGTAGTGTGACTAATCATCGGCACAACACAGCAATTAATGTCGAATTTACATGCGAGCGCTTTGCTATTATTAATCTTGTTGTTTTGTTTAGCGCGCGACTCGCAACGCCTGGCCCCCCTCCGCCTCCGCCCGGGCTCGGCGCCGGTTAGCTGCTAGCGAGTCACTCAGCGGGTCGGTTAGCCGGCACCGGGCCGGTTAGCCATGGAGCAGGCTGGTTAGCATGTTGTTGCGTCACTCCCGTAATCATCCTCATCCTCGTTGATTATCGCCGTCATTTACCAACACGTTACATTATGTTAGGAATTACGTTGACCATATGGAAGGAAAAAAACTAAAAGACTCTTGTGTATAGTTTTATTGCACTATGCACAACCAATGTCACCCATGTGGCTTTGGTGGTACGGGCATGCAGGCGCCGCCCCCTTTCCCCTCCTCCTCTCTCTCTCTCTCTCTCTCTCTCTCTTGCTCTCATCAAATTATTAATTTTTGCTCGAGAGTCGGCCCAACATGTCGCCGATGGCTCTGACGAAGTGAAGTCGGCTGAAAGACAAAAGGAGAAGTTTTCTCTCTCTCTGTCTCTACCTCTCTCTCCCTCTCTCTCCTAACCTCTCCCCCACCTTCTCATTATTGACGGGGAACAACTCCAGCCCCCCACACCCCTCCCCCCATCATCGCCGGCGCTGCACACTGCTGAAGACGGATGGCGAGGCCAGGAGGGAGGAGGGTGGGGGGTGTGTGTGGTGGGTGTGCTGGGAGTGCTGGGACTAGTGCGAGTCGGAGGGGAGGGGGCGCACTCGGGAGGGTTGCCGGGCAGAGGGGGGTGGTTGCGGTTGGGAGATGGAGGGTCGCCGGGTGGGGAGGATTGATAGCTTCGGATAATTAGGCTACGTTTGGCCCCCCTGTCCTGTGTCAGGTCTGGCCAACAAACAAGCCTCCCTCCCTCCTCCACGTCGCTGGGGGTGATTCATACCGGAAGGCAGTGGGTTGGTGGTGGTGGTGGTGGAGGAGAACACTCCCCCCACCCAGCGCCCCGCCATTGCTCCCAACCCCCCTCCTGCCCGGCACCTCACCGAGTGCGGGGAACAGGTGTGCCAGTAACTAGTTGAGAGGGTGATCATGGTACCTGCCTGCTCCCCCCGCCACCCCCGGGCTACCCCCCCTAACCCCAACGTCCTGCCCTCCATCTGTGGCAGGAAGTCCTCTCTCACCCCCCCGCCATCCATAAACCCAGATATATTCCCGCCAGAAACTTCGACTCCGCCAAGCGAGAACTTCGGCTCACGTCCCTTTACTTCCTAAAATGAAAACACCACCGTGATTCACAACGTCAACTTGTGTAAAGCGTCAATGAGCGTTTCGCCGCGTATGTACAGTATGTGTGTTTCTATGTGTGTGTGTCTGTCTCCACAGTTATTAATGATAACGATATATCCACAACGCCCGTGTGTGTGTGTGTGTGTGTGTGTGTGTCCCTCGGCCAGGAACTGAAAGAGACGGAGGAGCTGGACATCCAGCTGAAGGTGTTCAACGAGAACAAGGAGGAGGACGCCATCGAACTCTCCCACCGGCTGGACGACATCCGCGCCGAGATGGAATATCCTTTCTCCCCCCTTCCTCTCCTCCTCCCATACCTCCTTTCTCCTCCTCCATACCCCCCCCCCCCCCCCTTCCCCTCCTCTCTGTGAATACACAGCAGCCACCGGGACCGGGGAGAGGGGTGTGTTTGAGGAGCTGCGGCAGGCTTTGCTGGCTAAAGCCCCTGTGTGTCTATGTTCATTAAAGGAGGATTTATGATCCATAGTGCAATCTCGCGCTCCATCCCTGACCAGGCAAAACCTGGTAAACAACCGCTGTCTCATTAACCTCCCACTACTTCCTCTCTCTCTCTCTTCTCTCTTCTCTCTCTCTCTCTTTCTCTCCTCCTTTGTATTGAGATGTCTCTCGCTCTCGCTGCCGCTGCCGCTGCCGCTGCCGCCGCTGCCGCTGCTGCAACTGAGGCCGTAGCGGAAGGTAATGCCGCTTGGCGTGGCGTGGTGATGGCGGCGGTGAGACGGCGTGAACCAAAATGGATGCCGGTGCAGACCATCATTGCCCCCCACCCCCCCCCACTCCCCTCTCGCCTTCCTAATGATTCAGGGTTGAAGAAGTAGAGGGAAAAAAGAAAAGTAGTTTGGTGTATTCTTCCGAGACGGTCAGTAGCATAATATTAAAGCACATGTTCCCGATTCTACCGAGGGTTGATTTTTTTTTATAGTTATCTTATTTAATCTTTATATGAATCTATCACTCCCCGACCCTGTCTCCCTCCCATTATCCCTCCGCCTCTCATACAATATAAATCCATAATACAATATAGTATATGACGGCGTTATATATTATACCGTCACATTGTATTATATTTTATGATCTAATTTTTTCTCCCTGACGCTCACTCTCCCTCATTTCCGAATCCGAGAAACTCTGAACTGAGACCCTCCCCTCCCGCCCGCCCCCCCCATCGCCAGCACCCAACCCACCGCCCCCCACCACCACCACCACCACCACCACCTCGACGCGCCTCCAACTCTCTGCCAAGGTCCACTTAACTCCAAACTTGTGGAGTTGTAGTTAATAAAGTGAGCAGTAATTTAGTCCACAGTTGGAGACTTGTGCTACCGCATCCCGAGCATGGAGCCTTTAATAATTCACAAATCTGCTCGAAGGGTATTGCGGATGGGTGGAGGTGTGTGGGGGGGGGGTGCTGGGGGGGCTGGTCGAGGCTGACATTATGAGTAGGCGGAGCAGACGCTGACATTGTTATACAGATGTTCATTCACTCAACCTTTGTCTGGCGCGCTAGTCCCCACTGTGCCATGGAGAGAGTCTGCCACCGTCGACAGCGCCCAGAGTGGCAGCCTCTGTTGACACATGGAGGGAGGGGAGGGGGGGGGGGGGGGGTTGGGGGAGGGAGGGAGAGAGGGAGGGAGGGAGGGAGGGGAGGTACGCAGAGAGAGAGAGAGAGAAGCAGGCGTTAGACGGAGAGAGAAAATAGCGCACCTGGATTAATGATGTGCTCCACCAGGTTCACAAATGAGAGGGC
>PIJE02000850.1:203482-210982 GCA_002895965.2 Coryphaenoides rupestris
CTGTGTATGATGGCACGTCGCCGGACAATCGCAAAGTACGCCGTCCCGACCTCTGAGCCTGGTCATTCGCCATTTCAAAAGCAGGGATTTCAAAGTGTTTGTTGAGAGACGGTCACAGTTTCAGTTTCCTTAACCCCCTGTGCCCCCACTGATATGAATGAGGTGTACCATCTCCTGTCCAACATGGTGAAAGATACCGGCGCCGAGACATACTTCCTGTCAATGCTCCAGCACCTCTTGCTCATCAGGAACGACTATTACATCAGGTGAGCGCTGTCTGCACACACACACGCACACACACACACACACACACACACACACACACACTCCACGGTGTGTGTGCATCCTCTGTTAGACCCACGCGTGTGCCAGGCGGCCTTTGGCCTGGTCTTAAGTCGTACAACTCAAATCGGTTTTGAGTGAAATTCCTACTTTTAAGATGAACAGACACTTGAGCCCAAGTGGTGTGCTCGCCCCACGAAAGGCCAAGCCAACACTTTTTTATTTACTTTTTTATTTTTTCTTCTTACGCGTACGCATGAAGCAACGGCACTGCAATAGTCTTCTCCAGACCTCTCTCTGCCCACATAACCGGCACAGAACAAAACCACGCGATTGACCTTCTTTCCATCTACCGCACAATTAACACAAAATTAGAATCTGCTTTAAATATATTGACATTTGCGGATACCTTATTGTGTGGGTGTCTGTGATTACGTTGTCAGTTTAGGTTCGACGGGTTCAACACCTGCCAATTGACAACAATCCACGCATTTTTTCATAACCTCCTGTCACCAGTCATGGCATTTTTTCTTTGGTAACGTGGGAAACAAAACTCACTGAGAAAAACCGGTGAATATAGGATGGCGGGTTTTTGAATGATTAAAACATCACTTCAAATACTTGTTCATTCCCTTGCCGAAATACAAGCTTGTCAATCATTGAAGGAAGAATGTCCTCTGTCCCCATGCGTCTGAACGGGACAGTGTTAATAAATTCAACTGCTTTGCTGGGCTTTTTCCCATAAATAAGGTATTTAAAAAAAATAGTAGCAGATAGTAAAGTGGAGTAAAATATGGCTAGATGAGGGCAGGATTGGAAGATGAATGGTGCATGATGAATTTGTCATAGACAAAGTTGCTGCTCTTTTACGGTAATGAATAATTCATCCCTCATATAGCACAATAAAGTGAAAAATAGAAGTCACATTAAGCAGCGAACAGCAGAACAGCCCCGTCTACCTCAGCACTACTGTCTCACGGAAGCCACGCTGAGGACCGGCGAGGAAATAAAGCGAGACAAGTGAGAGAGAGGAACGCCGGGTCAATACCCGCGTTCATGAAAATGGATGAGCTTTTTAACTTTCAACACTTTTCCCCCGAGTTGTTGAAAAACGCCCGCGCATAAACCTACTGTATATGCACACACGCGCGCCCCCGTAGTCGCGCTGACGTGAACCGATTGAGGCGTGAATACATCCATGCATCATCACACGCCCGCCGCCCGCTCAGCCCTACGCAGGCGTCCGGACGATGCGATCCGGCGATGATCCGACGCCGTGTTGATCTTTGAACTTCTTCCTTCCTGGCTTCCCGTTGACGTGCGGAGGGGAGATGTAAGCGGCGTGAGCTGTCGACCTGGGAGTGGGAGTGTTGTGTTCTTTGTGCGTGTGTGTGTGTGTGTGTGTGTCTTTGATGACCCTCTGGAGATCTGAGCTCATAGGGGGGGTTGGAGTGAAGACTTGTCACGTTGGATCAGAGGACGGCGGCAGACTCAGGGGTCATAGGTGTTTCAGATGACTTACTGATCAAAAGGATTTCACAGATCGAGTCGTCAACGTCCCACAAGACAACGAGAGACGTCGCCATGGTTACATTTCTTTAGTCTGATTGTAACCAATCGTCTTTCCGGATACAATGGGTAAAATCAATGGGAGATGCATTCATTTGTAGAAGCCGTTTTTTTGGTGACAATTGCCGATTTTGATGTTCCACATACTCACACTCTCGCGACGCTAGCACACGACCGCAAGGAGGGACGGCAACCAGCTTTTCGTCGCTCGCATTAGCGGTGCAATTCATCACATGCTTCGGTCCACATATTACTCAATACGGGCAACTTTTTTCAACTTTTACATTTTCCGACTAATGCCACTTCTTGGGGGGGGGCGGGGGGCGGGGGGGGGCACCACCCCGGCGCATAAATTGTCACACAGCGCTCCTCCGTCTTCTTAAGCAGTTTTTTTTTTTTTTTTTTGCTAATTAATCTCTCAGTGCAAACCCTAACGAATGGGAGCGCGTCAGGCACTGTAAATTTAGAGCAGATCTCCCCTTTTGGAGCAGGGCGATATGGGGATTACACTGGCTATGTGGAGCAGGGCCGGATCAAGTGACGGGGACTCTGGTGCTGCTGTTGCACCACCACCACCACCCCCCCCCCACCACCACCACCACTGCTGCCCCCACCACCACCAACACCACCGCCCACCACCACCACCGCACTCCATGGTGGAGGTGGTGGGGTGGTGGTGGTGGTGGCGGTGGAGCGGACCAAGGTGCCAGAGTAAAATAGAGAGAGAGAAGGAGGGAGGGAGGGAGGGAGGGAGGGAAGGAGGAAGAGAGGGAGGGAGAAAGAGAGAGGAGGTGGGGATGCGATGAAGGGGACATATGCTGGCTTGTGGAGGCCGGCCCTGCCCACATGTAGAGAGAGAGAGAGAGAGAGAGAGAGAGAGGGGCTGGGGGACGGTGCCGGGTGGGTGGGGGGCTGACAGTTCTGGGTCATTCCCTCCCTCCACACTTATCTCCGCCCGGCGCCGATCTGTTTGGCAGTGGCGGCGGAGGACGGAGGATGCAGAGAAAATAGGGCGGCTTATTGAGATAATAATGTGCTGTACATCGGTGACAGTCGTAAGCTGGGCTGCCGCGGTGCTTACGCCACGCAGGGGGATGCGCGCTCTCTCTCCTTCCCTCTCTCTCTCTCTCTCTCTCTCTCTCTCTTCTCCTCTCTCTCTCTCTCTCTCTCTTTGTGTCCCTCTCTCTCTATGTCCTCCCTCTCTCGCTCTATCTCTACCCATTCCTCCTGCTCCTGACATGAGCGGGCGGGTCGGTCCACCACCACCACCACCGCCACCACCACCACCACCGCACTCAGGCAGATGGTATTTCGTGGTATCAAAACATTGCGCCTTATTGCCGATTTATTTATTTTGATTCGCTTTTGGCACCGATCGCTCGTTTTTTAATATCCTCCGCATTCATCCTCGAGTTCCCTTCCCTTGTCCACCTACCACTGAGTTTAGCTTGTACTGTTGACATCCCCGGGGGTGTTAGCCAAGCTCAAGTTGTTGCATTAAGGCTTTCGCTGGATTAAAAGGTGCCTTTTCTTTACCGTTACCTGTGCTCTGTCACAGAGCCATTTTACACATGCATAGAGCATAGACCATAGAGCTTATGAGCCTCTGTTCAATGCAATGTTCCGATTTTTGACATGCTTTTGAATGGAAAGCGTGGGGCCAGTCTATTCACCCGTGCAGAGTCAATGTAGCCACCGATGCCATAGGCTGCTATTACAGTCAAACCTGGGCCTGTGCAGCAGAGGAACAGAGGAGTGGATGAGGAGGATGCGTGGGCCTACCTATGGCCCTCGATCAGCCAAGGACGGGGACAAAACAGGACAGTTTTTGGACTCACGGATGACGCGTCTACTTTTTTTGTCCCAGTCGAGGTCACCTTTCGTGGCACACACACACACACACACACACACACGAACACACGAACACACGCACATGCACTTTGGCGGTGTGAGACTCAAGCTGGGGTTGCCATTGTATTTTCCAAATGTCACTTGCAATTAAAGTTGATAATATAACCCAAGAAAAGGTCACACACGCCAGCCTCGCGGAACACCGGTCCCAGGTTGGCCCCGGACGACTCGCATCCGCGCCTCAAGCTTGGCTTGTTTAAAAAATGTTTTTTTTCCATTTCAATTACAAACGATTAGCATTGCTATCGTTTAGGATGTGCTCTAATTAGCCAGGGAAGTGAATGTGAATCGGGTTGCAACAACAGGCCAAGCATGTCCTCCTGCTCGCCTGCCTGTCAGCCTGAAGATGAACAGATCTCACGGAGGAGGAGGCAGGGCATTGCTCCACGCAGACTCTTCATCTGCATCTGACGATTTCACAATCAGGGGTCAAAGCTAACGTGTGCCAGTGTACCTTCCTTTTTTCGTCTCGGCTCCAGCGACCTTTTTAATGTGGCATTTTAGTGACCTCTGGGTCGGAGATGGGAATCGTTTGTGCTTAATTAGCCTGACGGAGTTTGTGTCACTCATCTTAAGCTCGCTAAGGCTTGAGTCTAATTGTTCTGAGTCTAATTGCCCCCCCCCCCCCCCCCAGACCTCAGTATTACAAGATCCTGGAGGAGTGTGTGTCCCAGGTGGTTCTGCATCGCAATGGGATGGACCCGGACTTTGGCTGCAGCAAAAGACTGGATGTGGACTTCACACATCTCGTTGGTATGTGCTTCCTTTAAAAGGTTTTAAAAGTTTAGTTTAGTTTCTCCCCGCCCCGCCCGAACACACACACTAGTAATACTCGGACGTGTTGCAATGTCAGTAACTCAGTCATGTGGATATAATCTCGACACTCACAGACACACACACACACACACACACACACTATTTACACACACACACACGCACACACACACAAAGAAAGTAGAAGTAGCCCCAAAGGTTACGACATGAGACTTATATAATGGCAAAAGTTACGAGTGAAACATCATTTAGAGTTGGTAAACTACCAGGCCTACACCCCCCTCCCAGCCAATGCCCTTTACTGTGAGACACTCTGCTGCTGCTGCTGCTGCTGCTGCAGTAGGAGGAGGCGAAGTGGCTAAAAATATATTGATATCCATCCTTCGGTCCGTCATTACCAGCCGCTATTCCCGCACCCTAATACTCTGGCAACCCGACCACCTGCAGTGAGGTGACTTCTGCGATAAGGATCGTCTAATCGCTCATGAATAACGCATGGGCAATTCTTAGCTGATGGTTTTAACAATTGCGATTTTTTTGTCCCTTTAACAATGTTTTGGGTTTTTTTTCCGTTGGTCATCTGCCCGTCTGCCTGCGCTCCAGAAAGCTCCCAGGGTCATGGGGGGACATAAATTGCGTTAAAGCCACATTACGATAAACAGTGTGTCTTCTTCGTTTCTTCGTTTCTCCGACGTTTGAAATAGCAATGCGACTGCTGTTGTCTCAGCTAACGTTTTTCACGAACAAAGGCTCGTGAAAAAGTTTGCAAAGCACTCACTCCTGCCGGGCTCTAATGAGTAAACGGTGAACATGTTTTAAGATCGGAAAAAAAAAATAATCCCAACGTTGCAACGTTCCCAACATGCAACACGCTTGACGAGCTTGGTAAAAATGTGAAGAATGAAGAAAAGTGAATTAAGTCACTGTTTCTGTTTAGTTTTCAAAGAGGTATTCACATCTTGGTGCTGCATTGAATTATCCTTCTCAAGGGGAAAAAGGCAAAACAACACATACAGCCATACAGCGCTTTTTATATTTAACCAGGAGGAGATCACACTTCCAACGTCACTTTCAATGACACTTCTCAGCATCGTGACCTAGATAAACAAGCAGCCCACTCCTTACTTAAAAGCTACAGACATACAGCATAAACCAATACATAGATATACAAAATCGCGACTAAAATACCAATTAAATAGAATT
This sequence comes from Coryphaenoides rupestris, assembly GCA_002895965.2. Taxonomy (NCBI): domain Eukaryota; kingdom Metazoa; phylum Chordata; class Actinopteri; order Gadiformes; family Macrouridae; genus Coryphaenoides; species Coryphaenoides rupestris. The sequence continues at coordinate 209,222 of PIJE02000850.1, forward strand.
ATACACCATCTTGCCGGTGGGCTTCTTCAGTGAATTGATGTGGAATGGGGAAAAAATATGCATGACAAAAAAAACAGCCAATTTGTAATTCTATGTAGAAAGACATAATTATTCCAACAATTTAAAAATGTATTTGCTGCTACACACTTCCCCAACGTTTACGGAATTCAAGCGATTTAAAAAAAACGCCAAACAGTCGTCTGAGTGTCTCTGTGCTGTGGCTAACTACGGCGCCCTGCTCCCTCTGCAGACCAGTGTGTGGACAAGGCCAAAGTGGAGGAGAGTGAAGAGAAGGCCGCAGAGTTCTCCAAAAAGGTGAATCATTAATCCCACCTTTCAGCCCCACACCTCCTGGACACGCTCTCTTTCTCTCCCCCCCCCTTTCTCTCTCTCTCTCTCCCTTTCTCTCTTTCTCGATCTCTCTTTCTCCATATCTCTGTATATCTATCTTTCTCTTTCACGCTTCTCTCTCTCTCTTTTTTCTCTCTCTCTCTCTCTCTCTCTCTCTCTCTCTCTCTCTCTGTCGTGTATTTCTATTCTTTCTCTTTTTCTGTTCCTTCCCTTTACCCACCGGCGCTCCAGACGAGCTATTGACTCTGGCGGCCTGGTCAATACGTGGCTGTGGCGATACGTGATCCGTAGCCGCTCGACCGGGATCGATGCCGATCTTCTGACGTCTGCTATGTTTTCCTGCACATTGCCGCCGGGTCACAGTCAAGTTCTTTTGGTCAATGCGACACCCCGAGACCCACCGTGTGGCAACCGAGCCGGCGTTCGTGCCGGGCCTGTCGCGTCGATGAATGAACCTCGTGAATACACGCGATATATCAGGTGATTTTTTTTCCTTGGTTTGCAGTTTGACGAGGAGTTCGGCGCACGGCAGGAGGCCCAGGCCGAGGCCCAGAAGAAGGAGGAACGCATCAAAGAGCTTGAGGGGCAGATCCAGGCCCTGCAGACCCAGGTAACACCACCGCCGCCGCCGCCACCGCCGCCACCCAGACGGCAGCATGGGCCAGTAACCCCTCCCCCGCCCTCATCGTACCTCCCATTTTCTCCCTAAAGCGGGAGTAGGCGTTGAGGATCCTACAGCCACAAGCTTTGAGATTCACTCTTCACAGAAAATGTAAATGGCGCTGCTTCTTAAGAAACACCATTTCCTGCCGGGTGAAATCCATCTCATATATTGACTCCAAATGTGGCTCCAGACAACAGAAAAGCGAACAACAAACCTTGACAAAAAGTTTAAAGTCTCGCTTTTTCCGCCCGGCCCCAAGCTGCCGATTATGCGTCTGTTAAGTTGTATTGTTTTCATCCGTGCCAGGTCTTTTGATTCGATAACGGGTCAGTCTGCCGCTTAAGACCTGCCGTTCTAAAGGGGCCGAATTGCCCGTTTAGAGTTGCCGAGGCCTTCCCTATGTAATCTTATAGGCTCGCGGATGGATTGCGTTTCTTTTTTCGTGGCGGCTGCAACACCGCCTCTCTCGTTGCCAGGCAAACACCCCCATTATAAGCATTGAAGACGACGGCTATTTCCTCCATAACCTCATTCCCAAAACACTCTAGTGCTGCCTGGAGACCTCTGTTCTTCAAAGCAAAAAAAAACAACCCAAGGTGCGAGCCAGCGTCGGCCATAATGGAGACCTGTGCATCATTGTTACAAATAACCTCATCTTTTCGTCTTCTCAAACCTTCTTTTCCTGGAATTTGTGTTTCGTCGTTATTCCATTCTTGGCTCTACTACGGCAATTAAAAAAAACTAAA
>PIJE02000850.1:215982-218965 GCA_002895965.2 Coryphaenoides rupestris
TCTCCACATCCAGACCTGTCTGTTTTTTGTGTTTTCCCTTTCGGTTTTTTAAACACCGAGCCGTACCAGCGTGTTTGCTTCCTTACTGCACATGCTGGTGTACTCTACGCTTGATGATATGTATGAACTGGTGTTTAAAATATCTGCCAGTTTTCATTATTGCTTTATGAAAATGGTTTGATTCACTGAAAATGTATTAAAGGAGCAGCGGGTAATATTTCTTTTGTGAAATAAAAGTACAAATGATCACATTACTCATAACAATCCAGCAGCTACCCGGAAATCAGAATTGTTACGAGTGCCTTATGCCACACAGTATGCTGTTAAAAAATGGTTCAACCCACTTGCAAAAATCAGGGCTAGTTTTGCAGCGACCAATCAGGAGGAACGTTCTCTACGGGTTCTCTACAGGTTCCTTGTTGCCTTTCCCTGCCCGACGACGCTGCTCTGCACTTACGCGATTGGACGATCGTTGGTGGGCGGGGCGTAGGGTATTTTTTACCTCCTGCTCCTTTAATGGCGAGCTTCCAATACTATCCTCTTGAATTCTTCATTGTGACAAAAAAGTATTGATGCACAAATGCACCTTCCGGTGTAACGTATTGTGTGCAAAATGATGGAGCTTTATTAAAGTATTTGTGGTGGCTAGCAATTAGCTGTATTTCCCCTGCCTGCGTAATCACAGTTTAGCCAATAAACACCTTCTAATTGAATTCCTCCCAGAGAGATGAGATGGGGATGGCCAATTTCCATCACATAACGGTCTGAGATAATTACCTGTCAGTCTGACCTCCTGCTCGTCTTCACACGACTTGGAGTCCCAGTGGTGCGTCGGTTAGCTTACGCATTAGCCTGCTAACGTTCACTTCCTGCAGCTACAGACAAGGCCAGAGAGGAGACATGACTGTTGGTCTCTGGGTGTGTGTGTGTGTCTGTGTGTGTCTGTGTCTCTGTGTCTGTGTGTGTGTCTGTGTCTGTGTGTGTCTGTGTGTGTCTGTGTGTGTGTGTGTGTGTGTGTGTGTCTGTGTCTGTGTGTGTGTGTGTGTGTGTGTGTGTCTGTGTCTGTGTCTGTGTGTGTCTCTGTGTGTGTGTGTGTGGGAGCAGCAATATAGAATCCAAACATCAACTCCAAATCCAGATCTTGCCAGATAATTAAACTTCATTCCAGCCACCAGCAATGGCTAATGAACAGACTGATAGTGTTCTAACAGATTACAAATGACACCCTCCCCCTCGCCACCCACACACACACAGACACACACACACACAGGCAGTGGATTGATAAGGCAGGACCCCCATCCAGCCTCGTTGTCGGATGAGACACCGAGGCAACGTGTGGGAGGGGCAGAGCAGGGGAATCTTCACAGACTGGGAAGCCATGATACACACACACACACACACACACACACACACACACACACACCCCCCCCCCAACAAGTGCTCATCATGGGCCCTCACATTGGCAGACTATTAGGCCGAGACAGAAGTGAAATTAAACCCGTTTCTGATAAGAAAGTGCCTTGCAGTCGCTTTTCATGATTACCATATCGGTGACACACACACGCGCGCACACACACACACAGACACACACACATATACACACACACACACACACATACACACACACACACGCACACACACACAGACACATGCTCGCACGTACACAAACTCACACACACACAGGCACACACACACACACAGATATGCACGCACACACACACACACACACACACACACACACACCGGGCGTAAACAGGTGTTTGTAATCATCGATAACACCCATGGAGGAAATGCTTTGACGCTAAATACATGCAAATATAACGGTTTACAGGGGCACGGTGCAAAAGAGATAGGTATTTGACCTTTGCACGGTATTAGAGGCCTCTGCCCCCCACATCCTCATCGACTTTTATCTTTTATCAAGACGCTCGGCGCAGACTAGACTAGAATAGAATAGAGACATCCGGACGGACTGGCCCCCATCTCTTCAGGTAATATGTAGTTAGTCTGCTCTGAAACGCCAGTGTTTCATTACACCACAATACCGTCGGTGGATTGTTTATTAAGGAGGAAATTAAAAAGGCGTGGCGAGCATAACGGCGGCGGTGGTATCGCGGCGAGTGGCGGCCCACAGCCCCCCGACATCCAATCATTAGGTGTCTGTCAATCTCGCTGCCGCCGCCCCGCCGCCGCTAATGCCGCCCCCGCCGCCGCCGCCCGGCACCGAGGCCCGTTTGCTCTTTTAAGATTAATATGAGAGAATGGAAGCAAATTAGCTGGTAAATTAGAGAGCCCTCACTTACCTGCCGAGGGGGCCCCCTGAGCCGCTCCCGCTCTCTCTCTCTCTCTCAATATCCTTCTTTCTCTCTCTCTCGTTCTATTAATCTCTCTCTCAATATCCCTCTTTCCCTCTCTCTCTCTCCCATTCTATTCATCTCTCTCAATATCCCTCTTTCCCACTTTCTCTCTCTCCCGTTCTATTAATCTCACTCTTCATACCCCTCTCTCTCTCTTTCTCTTTCTCTCTCTCTCTCAATATCCCTTTCTCTCTTGTTCTCGTTCTATTAATCTCTCTCTGAATATCCATCTCTTTCTCTCTCTCTCTCAATATCCCCCCCTCTCTCTCTCTCCGACTCTCTCTCTCTCTCTCGTTCGATTAATCTATCTCTCAATATTCCTCTCTCTCTCATTCTATTATTCTCTCTATCATTCTATCAATCCCTCTCTCTATCATTATATTATTCTCTCTCTCATTATATAAAGTCTCTATAGAGTCTCTCTCTCTCTCTCTCATGCTTCTCTATATTCCTCTCCTTGCAGAATTACAGGGAAATCAAGTGAACCAGAGCTGTGAGAATGGATTGATGGACCGATCGATGGGACCATGAGAATGGATTGATGGACCGATCGATGGGGACACACATGCACATGCATGACAGACAGGTCGGTTGACAGACAGACATGGCAAATGAATGTCGGAAAT
>PIJE02000851.1:6882-47947 GCA_002895965.2 Coryphaenoides rupestris
TGACTCAACAGCGAGTTGTTTTGGGAGTGAATGTTTTTGACCATTTACAATACAGACATTGACAGCAAGCAAACCATGCCATGCCTCAAACCATCCATCCGCAATGCATACGTTGCTACCACGGTCTGTGTCTGTGGGATTGAGAGGTTTGCCTTGCCTAGTAATCCCTCACACGGGGTGTCAGCTAGTCCACCTTATGTGGACTACCTCTGTGAGATCAGCAGCAACAGCAACACATCCACGGCACATGGAGCCCGGCGGATTACTATGGCAAGTGGCGAGCGCTGGAAGCAAACAACGTTGAGCGCACCTTTCCCCTGCTAGTGCCATCAACGAGGCAGCCGGCCTGCTGAATTTCAATGCGCCCGTTTAGTTTGGATGGCACTGAAAGTGACACAAAACAAGTCTGAGTGAGTGTCTCTGCGAGGGTCTTGTCCTTTTTTAAAGAGCACTCGAGGAGGCCAGAGAAGATCATCTCCCGGTGGAAATCAATCAAAGGACCAGCAGACCTAGCAGACCGAATTCGGCCAATAACAACTTCACCGTAGCCGGGTGGCAATATCTTGTCTTCCGTGAGCCTCCATTTCCTCCTCTTTGAGTGCTGCTGGCTGGAAAAGTGCTGGCAAAAATGGGATTCGCTCAACCATTGATTCCGCCGAGACAATGAAAGATATAAATTAGACAAATAACTATAAAAAGAGGTCACTCACTGCACTCAAGAAGAACGATATCTCTGCTCCATGGTTAAATAAAAACACCAATACCCTGTTACTTTAACGGAATAGGATTCAGATAGATACCTTATTAATCCTAATGGAAATGTAGGCAGGCAGTAGCTCAATACACAACCCACAAGTAAATGAAACAATATACATAAAGATAACATACTAAAAACATTAAAATACAAGATCCTGTGCATATTAAGATGGATTAAAACATGTTAATGAAGTAGATGAATAATCCCACAGTGTAAAAAATGATGTATGCAATGGCATTAAATAGATTGCCTTGAAGCACATAGTCAGTGAATATAAAGTGAATGAACAGAGATCAGAGCATCAGACCCAGTACTCAAAACTCCGCCCCCCCACCTCCACTGGGGAGAGTTGAAAGAGCCTAATGGCTCTGGGGACAAATGATCTCTTGAGAGTCTGCCACGGACAGACTCCCCTGCTTCCTTATGGTGGTGTGCAGTGTGCGTCACTGTCCATGATAGACAGCGGTGTGCACAGGGTCCTTCTCTCTGCCACCGGCACCAGGGAGTCCAGCTCCATGCTCGAGCACAGCGCCAGCTTGCCTATCAGCATGGTTTCCTGCAGTTGTTAAAGGGGCCCTATTATACCATCAGGTGTGAGGGTCATTAGCCATTACAAGCCGTTTCAAAATTGTCATGTGACTACAAATTGTCATTGTGACATGATGACATCACAAGTGGGAATGTCGACCGAGGTGCATGACCTAGACCAGATCAGTCTAGCAGCCTACCCGGTGGACTGTACCAACTGGTAGACTTATCTATCCAGCCTGCATCTGGGCGGACACTCCCACTTACAATGTCACATCGTCACGTGACGATTTTGAAATGGCTTGTAATGGCTAACCACGCTCACACCTGGTGGTATAATAGGGCCCCTTTAAAAGGAACCCCAGCCTCCTCAGAAACTACGGGAGAGCTCTGCTCTATTCAGTAGCTGAAGTAGTGATGCATAATTTATTAGCATTTGTACACCGCCACTTTTATAATCCATGAGTGCCCATTGGCGCATTGATATATAAATAATCATCTGCAGTGCCCCGCTATTAGTAACAGATCAGCAGAGACAGATATCCTGTCAACAAACGGATAGGAAGGCCTCTAACAGTAACACATACGGTACTTACACCAGTGGTAGCCTATATGCTATCTGGAGAGATTGCACAGATGGGGACGTGGCTGAGCTACAAATTGTGTCTCGGCACAATTATTTAATCTGTGATATATCGGCACTTGGAAACCTGGAGGATGCGAGGTCACAGTGATGCCGTAAATTGTGTGATGCGACACAATGATCTGCAGACATGAGGGAAGATGGGTGTGTGTGTGTGTGTGTGTGTGTGTGGTGTGGTGTGCGTGTACCCGCTGTGTGTGTACGTGGGAAAATATGGTAGGTGGGGGGGAAAAATAAATAGTAAAACCATCCACATCTCACATGCTGGTCAGATCTGTTATTAAATAGATAATACTGATGGGTGCAGATCTACTTGACGAAATGTGTGGCAAATTAAATATAAGATAAGATAAGATAGAACTTTATTCATCCCGAGGGAAATTCTTGTGCCAGAGGTTGCTCAAAATACCATCAATATAAGCATAGCAATAGCATAGATAGCATATGCGTGATATAATACGCTTCTCATGCAATAGCAATAAAGGATGCAATAGGAATACAGTATTGTTGGCAATATTTCGTTTTCGAGAATGAACAAAGTACAAAGACAATAATTCAGAAAACCAAACTGTGGTAAGCAATGATTCTTTATTTTGCACTGCAGCTGCAACTGTCTGATAAAGTCACTCGTAAATAACATCACTTACTTGTAATGTAATGAAAGCACTTAAAACGCCGACAACAGCTACATTACCGCATTCCCACAGCAGCATATCTGGTGCGACCACACACACACACACACACACACACACACACACACACACACACACACACACACACACACACACACACACACACACACACACACACACACACACACACACACACACACACCACAATAAGGGTATTATATCACGTTTATTACAGGCCCGGGCGTGTGGGGACCATGGGTGGTTTGATGTGGAGGTTGACGGTTCGACTTTAGTAGAGAGTGTGATATCTTATCAATCTGATCTGGGGTTTGTCTCGCTGTTTCCAGCTTTCTTATTTGTCTATTGGTTTGGCTATGGCTCTGGGATATATATATATATATATATATAACATCGGCCCACCAGCAAGGTGAGGATTTATCTTGAGTTGTTTTTATTTATTATTATTTTTTAATTATTGTTTATTTGCTATTGATTAGATCCCTGGGTGACAGTAAAACGTTCTGCCGTGTTCTGTGTGGTGGAACGACTTCCCCTGAGTCGGAATTTCTGTTTATGTTGTGATGAAATAATATGAAATGAAAAATAATGACAGCTCCCCGGCAATAAAACGTAACATGAAAATAAACCGATTACAGCAGTCGTGGGTTCCTAGTTGACACAGTAACATGGCACTCTTACACAAAGGTCAACAAGATTTCATGAAGCATGGTTGCAGTTTTCATTACTTTGGTTCACTTTTTTTTTTCCCAAAGTCCAGTATCTGAACTGAACTTTTGTTCCTGAGTGGCTCTCAAATGCACTCAAGGGGGTCCCCAAGGGGGCGGCAGGAGCTTAACGTCCACACCACAGTTTAGAAAAGTCTCTTGGATGATGTTCTGATGTGAAGGCCACTGTAAAACACAGTTACATGGAAAGAGTCTCCATCCTTACCTCGTTTCCACAGTGGAGAGTACGCCAATCAAATCTGTTTATTAGTTTAGCATTAGTTGTTTAACATTCAAACCTCATCAACGTCACAACCTCTACGGCTGAAAAGTAAAAACGGTTGGGGCAATATGATGGTAGCTTTCTGGGCTGGCGCGTGACTGGCTCGTGTCTGGTTTTTTACCATCATGCAGGATAAAATGACATTGCATATGGCCCTGTTCACATGAGCAATTGGAATCTCTTCAAATTGTGTTTTTAAAACGATTCTGAGAGTGCAATCTAAGATAAGATAAGATAAGATCGAACTTTATTCATCCCGAAGGAAATTCTTGTGCCAGAGGTTGCTCAAAAATAATACCAACAACATGAGAATAAAAACAATAGAATAATACATGTCAAATGTATAAGCCTAATAGAATAACAATACAAGTAAGTAGGATAACATTTGTAAAAAAATAAATACGTTAACTAGAATAGAAAAGTTGGCAATGGTATTGAAAAGTAATATTGCACATAATATTAAGAATATTGCACATGATGTCTACGACTGAAGGTACCCTGGTATGATTCCAGTGTGGCGTGCAGGGGAGGAGAGGCGTTGTCCATAATGAGTTCCCTCAGCATCCTCCTCTCCGAGACCTCCACCAAACACTCCAGTTCCACTCCCAGGACAGAACCCGCTTTCCTGATGAGCTTATTGAGTCTGTTGGCGTCGGCTGCCTTCACCCTGCTGCCCCAGCACACAACAGCGTAGAAGATGACGCTGGCCACCACAGAGTGATAGAACATCTGCAGCATGGTCCTGCAGACGTTGAAAGATCTGAGTCACCGTAGGAAATACAGGCGACTGACCTTTCTTATACAAAGCCTCTGTGTTTTTTTGCTGACTGGTTTCTGACGGGTCCATTGCTTCCTAAAATCCACCACCAACTCCTTAGTCTTTGTGATGGTGAGTGGTTTAGTCCACCCCACACCTGTACTCAGACTCCTGTCCCCCGCTGATACAGCCCACAACGGCAGAGGCGTCCGAAAACGTTGTTAATCGTAAGACTAATTGAGATGGGTATTTTGTACGAGAGATGTAATCAACTGTACACCCCCCCCTCACAAAATTACAGTACACCACATTCAATCTAGATGGAATTAGTCGCGAATCTGGTCTCGTCTAAACAGAAATCCCTTTGGCTGGGAGTGTTTGTCGAAGTCACATTTCTTGGCTCAACTATCATCTGGTAATCAATACCAATTGTAAGTGCAACGGGATTAAGCATTTGCAATTGCTATTAAACATGATTTTGTGACAGTTCTCACAAGCCTCCATCACTAATGGCAACACCATGATGTGGTCTGGTGATGGCTGGTTTTAATCGTGTGCACAGATTTAGGTCAAAATGGCAACCTCGGGTGTGCGGAGTCGAACGGGCAGGACCCCTATGCAGCAACAGGGCTGAGGTCGCGAGGCGTACTGTTGACCTCAATACACATAAGACTTCGAAGATTTAATAAATACAAGTAAAACCGTTACAGCAATCCATATAATGGCCTTCGGCTCTGAAAGTTGCCAGGGTAAAGAAACGTGTGAATTGAGATTCATGTCAAAGGGGCCCATGAGTCATTCCCTCGCCCCCGGAGGTGGTCCTGTACCGCCCGGGCGGCGTCGCGCTCTAGTAGTGCAGCTATTTTCCCACTCAAGTAGGTTGGACTGTAAGTACCGCAAGACGACGAATGAGGTGGGTGCACAACCACAGACGACCACACAACAGAAGAGGAAGCAAAGATCAGATCTGTGTTCAAAGAGGCAATGGTTGTAGATTTATCAAGTCAACAACAAATATAAACAAGATGCTTCATCCGTTCATTTTGTTACCTTTTAGTCGTGACATAACAATCACATTCCATTAGTCACTTCTTGTGCAGGTATGAACATTGCATCTAAGTGCCAATTAGTCCACATTTTGCGTGTTCAAATTGGTATCCAACGGTTGCTGGCTCTATGTACCACATCTATTTAGTTACGTGTGTGTGTGTGTGTGTGTGTGTGTGTGTGTGTGTGTGTGCCACAACAGATAGGCAGGACTAAACCCTCCTTCTGCAATATTTTGCTGCCATCAAACAAATTTTCTGAATTACAAAGGAATTAGAGGAAGCCATTGAAGCATATCGTACTGGCAGACTAGCCTATGGTGTTATTTCCCAAACCCCACCGTTAATATGGACATGCACTGCAGGTCATCGTTAATGTATTGACATATAATTTGACCAAGATATTGACAAACAGTGCAGTGTAATCGCTTGTTAACTTCTTTTTCTCTTTTTTTGGTGATTTCACACAGTCCACTTTACCTCAGCATTACATCAGGGAGCGCTTTAAACGGCGGTGTTAAGTTTAATATGATGCTATATCTAAACCGTGCTCCATGGTTTGGTTAAAGGCTTGATAATGACCTCCAAGGACCAAATATGTTGTGATGAATTATAAAAATGTCTGAATGCTTTCGCAAAACTGCTTTTATAATGCAAGGACGAAGCCAATTAGTGACAGAAGAAATCACAATGTACTTTTTTTCTTTCTCTTCACACTCTTCTCGACATTAATTAGTCCTCCACAAAGCCACACATGTACAATTGAACATTGAACATCAATAGCGAGTAAAGGTTGAAGGATTCGATTTTCTGTACATGACAGAGGCTGGCTTCAACACAATATTCAAGCAAAAACCACAAATAGTGACAATATAAGAATGTTTGTGTGTGTTTAATACCTTTGTGTGTTGAAATGGTAAAGCATAGACATGTAAATGAATGCAGAGGCGCTCTCTTCCAAAAGGAACAAAAATAAAAGCAAAAGTGTTCCGCACTATGCAATTGAAGCTTCACTTGAAAGTTCAGTCTCACAATAAGCACAGTGTAAACAAAATGGATCTCCAATGAAACCCTCTCAGCCAGAAAAGGAACATGTTGTCAACGCTCGGCAAGTTGGATAGGCTACATTTGACAGAAGGGCACCAGTGAAAATCCAAATCCTAAATGATTTACCCATAAACCCCCCTGCGTTAGTCTGTGCATTCCCCCCACCTCCCCATGCCATCGCTGATGAACGCGTCACGTGTTCCGCGGGTTGATAACCGCGGAAACGGCGGGTCCCTCGGCAAGTGGCCGGGCTGTGCTCCGGCAAGCGTGTCGCTAACCGTCGTCGGCTAATTGGAGGAATTGGGCTGCATGCTTAGCGATCTAGACTCATTAGCGGCCCTATGCTGTGCTGCCCGTCACACACACACAGGGATGCTTTAAAGCACAGGTTTCCCTTTTTTCTCTGTTTTGTTTTTACAACTTTGAACTTGGAAAGCACTTGGAAAGTGCAGATAACTGTAAGATTGCCTGCGACTCAGAGATATCAGGTCATCTTAAGCCCAAAGCACACATTTACTTTTTGGGATGTGCTACAAATATGACACGTATACTCTGTGTGCTTTAGGCTTGAATCTAACTTTGTAGGTTTGAGCGATATAAATATTTGATTTTCTCCTAAAGGATAAACGTATGTCACACACACACACACACACACACACACACACACACACACACACACACACACACAATCAATACATACAGATGACTCACTTAAACCTCCAGTTAAATCTTTGTTTTTCATACTTTCATCAACTAGATTTTTATCTGAAAACAAATCAATAATAATGTTGACTTATCTTAGAAGTACTCATCTCATTCATCAAAGCATACACACAACATCTATCCATAGAAACACTACATAGTAAGTTAGCCCCACCTGGGCGTATTACAGCACAATACAATTATATGCTATTTTAGCACGCCATAACAAACAATACACGCTTCGTTTTCCTCAAGTTACCAAGAATAGGAGGAATAATGGATTGCATTTATATCGCACTTTACAATGGCTTTACAATATTGCCTCACATTCACCCACTCATACAAACATTCATACTGACTTAAACATAATTATAGCTACTATAACTTTTTCCCCATTAAAATGGCATCTTGAGTATGGGAATAGAAAGAAAAATCCCCAAATATCACTTGAACCCATGCAGCTGTCCACTCTTTGGTTTGTGCCTCAAAACTGGAAGATGCTTCAAGAGACCCAATGGACACATGAATAACTATACAACAACCTAATTATGGTGACAAAATTAAGCTTTTGTGCTCATTGCGGAATTCAAACCACCGGCCTCTGAATGACGAAAATGGCCTTTAAGAAGACTTTCATCTTCATGGCTCGAACCAACACCCTTTGTGTTGTTTTCTGCTCTCTGCTGAAAGAACTCTTAGATTGAGCATTCGGCATCTTTTTCTCTCATTACCTCTTCTTTGAAATCGGCCTGAAAAGAGAAAGATCAATATGGAGAGATGGGTGGAGCGAAAAAGACAAGTCAGTCAGGAGTAACAAAAACAAAGACAAGGTTAACACTGTCCCTGAGGTGTTTTCCTTTTACGCAATCCTCTGTCTGTCTTCACCCTGTCCTGTGAGCACACTTGTTCAGCTAATGTCCCACTTTACATGCGGGACAGCAAATGCACACTTCAGTTGCTTTGAATTATTTTGTGTAATACAATTTATTCCTAATTGCACCTGCCCTGGAGTACATTGAAACAACTAAACTAATACCTCAACAATCTCATAAGCGTCACACAAGCGTTCCTGGTCATTGGTTAGCATGGGGGAAGGGCAGCATATTGTAGTGGCTAGCGTCTTCCACTCCCAGAAAGGCTGCCGGCTTGACCCCTAATGTCATCATGCTTAAAGGCATCCTTGAGCAACCTTTACCGGCTCCTTGACTTAATGAATGAATTGTCAATAATAATTAAATGAAAATGCTAAGAGCGTTGGCTAAATGACATTACTAAATGATAAAAAGTAAAAGGTTTGCAGAAGAGTGTCGTAAATCTGACACAGTGGTGCGTTTTCAAAGCAGAAGACGCGAGAGCGCCTAGCCAGTCAGAATGAACAGCACAGGAGTCCCACAGAACACTCAAGAGCCCAGTGTATAGTCTGAAAAGATACTCGTCATGCACAGAATCATGTTGTGTTGAGGACGAAACATTAGCACCAACCCGTATAATACCCTCTCCACAATACCTACAGAAGAGCCTAGTCACCCGGTACTTTACTCCTCAGATTAATCGCTCCTTGATTAATTAATAACTAATGGTTTGCTGTTCTACTTGATAACAATGTCCATAGCACCATGCTATTTAACCTATCCATCGATAGATTAAACCTGTTCATGTCCACAGAAAGTGTCTCTAATTGTCTGTGAGACAAGATGTGGGGAAAAAGAAGAAGAAGAAGAAGAGATGAGAGACTTCAATTATTGGAGGTGGTGTCCATAGTGGAAAATGATTAATCCGTACTGCCCGTGGCTGTGCAAAAAGCTGATGTTGACGGCTGACTCATTGATCTGCGGGATTGCCAATGGGACAAGCTGGTGTCATTCCCATTGAACAGCTCCCTGGTCTGGTCAGTGTCTGGGGAGCAGTGTGATTAGTTCAAGAGACCCAATCGATTTCTTCTACCGACTGCACAAACTTCACTTGATAAGACCTGTTTAAGCCCAGCAAATAAGAGAGCGGGAAATTGACATTTCATTATGTGGTAGCTTATTAAGGCACAGAGCATATTGGTACAGCCTTGACGACTGCAACTCTCTCCTGGTTGGACACCCTGACTCCGCAATCAAACCCTTACAGCGCAATGTGTGCCTGGTGTTCAAACAAAATTCTTCCATGTAACCTCCCTCTTCCGCAACCACCACTGGCTCCCAGTAATCGCTCACATTAGATTCAACCCCACGCCTGACCCCTGACAACTTCAGCTAGAGAACAGGTACCAGCTTCACTAAGAACAGGCAAACATCACTCATTCTGTTCTCGCACCGCAGTGGTGAAATAAGCTCCCGACTGACGTTATGGGAGATATTTTCCAGTATATTCTTAAGAGTGGCTTGTCAATATACTGTATGTGTGAATTATGTGTGGAGAAATAGACAACTAGAGACACACACCTGTCCTCCCATGTCTATATTGAGGTTCTCAAACTGGTTACTTGAAGGCCTCTTTGCATCTAAACATATATATATATGATGGTAAGATATGCGGGAGGCAGTCCAGGAGCTAGACTGAGCGACTAGAGTCAACAGGAGCCAATCAGAAAAGGGTTCTATATTGAGTTGGGTACAGGAGAGCACCTGTGCATAGTACTCTGTTGTAGTTACCATAATGGGATTTTGGAATGTGACTATGACCATGTGACGATGACCATGTGACGATGACCATGTGACGGATGACCATGTGACGGATGACCATGTGATGATGAGAATATAAGTCAGAGTCAAAGAGGAGTGAATTCAGTCTTCTCTGCAGATTTGACTCAGGCTTTTGTCACTATTGGCTGCGGCAAATAAAGTCTTTAACCTTCAAACTTTGGTCTCCCCGGCATCTCCCTCTTACGAATGTCAGAGTATTGGTAATTTTCCACGACAACGTCAGGACAGCAGAGTCTCTCACCAGCTTCCACAAGAGACTCAAGACCCACCTGTTCAGAGTTCACCTGGACTCTGCATAACCCCCCCCCTGCCTCCCCGCTCCTAGCACTAACTTGTGTGTTTGTACATCTTGTCATTATTAATAATAGTACTTAGCATTGTTCAGCATATTGTATGTTCTTAGATGTTGGTAATGCGCTCAGAATGGCACGTCTGCTCTTATCCCAGATATTATGCAGGCAACCTAGCAATTATGAAACTCGTTCTATTAGCCTTGTAACTATGAACACTTGAAACCTGCTGTATTCTTATCTTTATGTACCACGGTGATATATTTTTGTCTCCTTCAACAAATGTACTCTTTGTAAGTCCATATAGTAGGTATATTATATGGATTTTGGAATGGGTCAAAGACCTCACCGTCCATGACATCCAATATGAAAATAAGAACGCTTATATCATTTAGTCACAATAACAAAATGGATGGATGTAGCTTGTTGAGAGATTGTCCGTAGCTTACCATAGACGAAGGTGTTTTCCGACTTATCTGACATGTTCAGCTGCCACAACTTTCATCCATCAACTTTCTCTTGTTAACCAACATCACGTTTGTCCACTGTGAACACTGCTGTGCAGAAAGGGTGACCACAAAGCCCCAAACCCCTTAAGTGTACTGTGCGCTTTCCAGTGCTTAGCGCACCACAGATCACTGGCAGTGTCCCGCTGAAGTAGGTCACCACGGTGCTACTCCCTGCTTGTAGCCACCACTTATTTTTGGCTGTTTTAATGATATTTGATGTCAGCATTTCCACTGGGGGCGATCGAAAATGTGCTCTTGCAGTATGTGCAGAACCACTACTTCATGAAGGAAATAATTCAGACTTCCAGAGGTTGTTTTTTTTAAAGACAGACTTCCTCTTTGGCTTGACAGTTACTATTAGCATACTGACAATGACAAATTGAATGATTGCCATAGTCTGTGTTTCATTTAGACATTAGACATTGTGTTGATGTCCTTACGCCTTGTAAATGTAAATGTAATACGCCTTGTGATGACGTAATCATGATGTATTACATTTACATTTACATTTAGGGCATTTGGCAGACGCTTTTATCCAAAGCGACTTACAAAGAGTACATTTGTTGAAGGAGAGGCAGCAATATATCACTGTGGTACCTGAAGATAAGAATAGAGCTGTTTCCAGCATTCCGATTTACGAGCGAATAGAACATTTCATAATTGCCAGTGCCTGCATAGTAGCTGGGCAGGCGTGTAATTCTAAGCATGCTACAACATCTGAGAAACGACACCACTTAATGCATTAAATGTCTTCAGCGGTTAGTGCTAGTGCATATTAAGAATATCTGATATCCTTGATCTACCACAATTTAAAAAAGCTGTGATAACATTAAGCAAGGGGTTACAGAAATAGAATAAGAATGGACTTGGTGGTGGTGCCATATATCATTCATATTATTGATGTCTATGCTAATTATGCTTAGCAATACCATAATATGCATTACAATCACACAAAGAAAGTGTTTCTCAGAGTGTGAGGAGTATGATAGTGGTTGGGGGATTATATATACTGTATATAAGATACCATACTGATTTGGTTTCCAGATAAACAACTTGCCTTATTTGCTTATTTGAAAGAAACAACCTCGCTGGAACCCACTGGAGTAGTCTGCATCTATTTAGCGACAGCCTCTCAGCATTGTTTGTGCACTGTATATATTAAAAAAGGAACTCATTATAGCTTGTCATTTTTTGAGTGGGGGAAAAGGTAGCGAACAAAATTCAGGACAGTGATGCTAATGCTTTTGATTCAGGCATGAGAAGAAAAAATAGATCGTTCACACGGAGTGCTTTGAAGTAAACGAGCATCTATTAATTCTAAGTCTTCTGTCTAGCACACATTTATCAAATCATGCATGATAATAGACCCTGGAAGCATAAGCACTCAAAAAAAACCACGGAGGCACTTTAGAATAAATCAACCCTGAGACATCCTGAGAGTTTTACAGCGCCTCCTGCTGTGTTGTTTAACGTTTTCTTCCCCCCCCCAATTCCAGAGGAAAGGTAATACACTAGTATGCATTGTTTTTAAAGACACTGACAACTGCTAAATACATTGCACTCCACAAACCTTTCCTTTGACACCCTTATTTATGATGCATTTGTGTTTTATTTGGTCAATAATGAAACGTATGCATATGTATGGGTTTTCATGTTGGTGTACACACACAAAATCCATCCTAATGATGGGGCTGCCGTTTTATGAGTGCCTAGAATCTCTGCCTGGACGGAGGGATCCCTCTTGCTGCATTCGGTCCTAAGGCTTCTTCCTTGATCATTAAGGGAGTTTTTCTTATAAGCTCTGCGGGGGAGCTAGTGGGGTGTCATACATATATGACACCCCACCCCTTTGAGACTGTAACTGTGATTAAGGGCTATACAAACCAAATTGACTTGGCTTGATCCACTTGCTGTCTCTCAGCTATTCCATGTCTAATCTGAGTCTGGTGGCGGGGGCTCTCAGTGTGTGCCTTCCCCCCTACCAATACTCATATTGGCCCCACACCATTTCTTCCACAGCTAATCATAATCACAGATGAAGCACTGCGCCCCCCCCCCCGTTTCCATGTGAAGTGCGAATAGTATGAGGAATACGATTTGATTACACCTGTTGACCCGTTAAAAGACCTGAGCCAATCACAGCGGGAGCAGGCACACCCGCTGCTGCCTGCATGGCTCTGGATCGAATGTGGTCCGCCATGTTTTTATGATTGATTTGACCATCTCAGGACAGAGGATTGTTCCGTTGCATTGATGTACTTCACTTTAATACCAGATTAGCAGACCCATTTAAACAGAGTGAATGTGAAACTTCAAAATGTGTTACGCTCACAGCTACCTTGACCCACACACAATTTGTGCCACCATTTTTTTTAGTATAGCATTAGTTTCTGACATTAAACTGCATTCATGAAGTGCCTCTTGCTGGCAAAATGTCACTGTCCTTCTCCTCATTGAGCTCGTGTCGAGGCCCCCGAAATAGCTGACCCAGGCCACTACCAGCCCACCCACCGGCCGGGAGCAAGCTGACATTTCCTGTAACTTGATGAGCTCATCAGAACCAACGGTGGGTTTTTGATGGTGACACCGCCTCAGCAGTTTGTCTTTGACATTTTATATATAGCCGACTGTAATTAATCATTCAATTTAAATTCCCACACTTGTTAATCACATGCCATCAAGGTCCTTTTACGTAACGCATGTTAACGCCTGATTTTCCCCTTCAGGGTTAAATTAAGTGTTATCTAACAATCTAGCCGTCTATCCATTAATTTCCATAGCATTTCGATGAGTTACAGTGTAAAAGTGGTATTTCTGGCCTGAGATGCAACACATCACACAGCACTTAAAGGATAACTACAGGATTCTTCAACCTGCATTCTTTGTTCCCATCATTTTGGGTCTAAGTGACTAATGTGGACAACAATTTTTGAAATTGATGAGTGAAGGTGCTTCAGCCGTAGGCTGCAAAATGTCTGGAATTCTCCCCCTTGGGGCAATAGCTCCCATTAAGTGTACATTTTCTAAAAGTGCTGGTTTTTGCGACTGACAAGCTCTGATTGTTTATAGTGTATGACAACATTATGAAATATTGCTTGAGCCTCATCCACATTGTCGTTTTATTTCTCTGGACGGATCCTTTCCACAATGTTGTCAGATACTGTATCATAATGTCAGTGGCAAAACCAAGCACTTTTCGAGGACTTGCGTTGACAGAAGATTTTTTGCAAAATTGTTGTCCACATTAGTCAAATTATCCTTTAAACAGACATTTAAATCTTACAGCAGAGACCACCCTCCAATTTGTGATATTTGTATTGTTATGTTGCACATTCCACTGGGCATCGCAACTTTTTTGCATTTCACTGCACATCATGTACTGTATGTACATGTGAAGAATAAACTTCTTGAATCTTGAAGCGTATTACCATTTCATGCAATAAATGGTTAAATATACGTGATTTCTGACAGAGCTTAATGAAGCTGTAAATATGCGTGTTTAAATGTTGATTTGGGTGTAATTGAGCAGACAGTACACAAACTGATATTCATCCACACAAAACCAGAGCTGCCACAGGGAGAACAAATAAACAAACCAAAATGTGTTTTGAAATGAATGTTGATTATAAAGTAGGGGAACCCTGCTGTTGGAGGCAGTGGTGTGCAATTACTGTTGCGCATAATTAGCATGACATTTCACAAATATTTAATATGCCTGACATTTTATAGATTGGTGATGAAAATGTTTTAAATTTTTTTATCATGGCTAGCCTATAGCCAGGTTTGGTGTTTGTGGTTGTTGTTGTTGTTGTTGTTGTTAGTTAGTTAGTTAGTTGTAGTGTTGCTAGGCCTATAAGGAAAACAAGAATACAGTTTCTTGTTTGTCCTGGAATCACACAGATGGCAAAGAGGTACAGAGACAGAGTGGAGGTGCAGATGGAGCAGCCTAACCCCAGACACCTATGGCAGGGGCTACGGACTATCACGGCTTACCCGGGCAGAACCCCCTCAACTGTGAGTACCGACGCATCCCCAGCGGACGATCTGCACTCATTCTTTGCACGGCGCGAGGCGAGCAACAACACCGCTACTGGGACCGAAGCTGAAGTGAGTTAGTTCCATTGCTAGGGATGAACACACTCTCTCTGTGACCGAACACGACGTGAGTATTGAAGACCTGTGTTAACCAGCTAGCTCCAGTGTTCACCACGATATTCAACCTCTCCCCGGCTGAGTCTGTGGTCCCAGCCTGCTTTAAGTGGTCCACTATTGTCCCTGTGCCCATGACTGCCTCTCCAGCATGCCTGAATGATTACCGGTGGCCCTCACCTTGGTGGTCATGAAATGTTCTGAGAGGCTGATTTACCGTCTTACCTCCCTCCATGGACCCGCTGCAGTTCACCTACCGGTCAAACAGATCCACAGAGGATGCTGTCTCCCAGGTAATACACAACTCCCTCTCTCATCTTGACAGTCGGAAGGGGGTTATGTGAGAATTGACTGTTTATTGACTTTAGTGCTGCTTTCAACGCCATAGTTTTCAAGTAGATTGGCTGGCAAGCTGATTGAGCTGGGTCTGCTGAGGAAGTTCAGAGTCTGCCGCAGGATCCTTCAGACCTTCTACGCTGGTGCGGTGGAGAGCATCCTGACAGGAAGCATCACTGCCTGGTTCGGCAACAGCTCCTCTCAGGACCTGTACTCCAGGAGGTGTTGAACCAGAGCCTGCCACCACCTCAACAACAACCTGTTCCAACTTCTGCGGTCAGGCAAGCGCTGACGCAGTCACGCTGCTAGTACAGAGAGACTAAAACAGAGTTTCTTCCCGCAGGCCATCAGGACTGTGAACTCTGACCTCACTAGCCCCCCCCACCCCCCACTGCCCACTCCCATGCACATAACTTGATAGTACATTTTTTATATTGCCCTGTTGTTGACATGCCTACTTGTTTATATGCCTTTTGCTGTTTATTTGCCTATTTGCTTCCTATCTGCTCATATTTCTCATTCCAAAAAAGAACTGCTCCTTTTGCTCTAAATAGTGTGGATATTTGATGCTTTCCCTTCAATTGTGGTATTTGTGATATTTGTATTGTTCTGTTGCACATTCCGCTGAGCATTGGAGGACAGTCAACGGACGGTCACGCCAGGCGGACCTGCCTCTGCCATCTCTTGTAAAAAGCAGACTTTGCATGAAACCAATTAGGAGCTTGACTAACCAGTCTTATCAGGCCTGCGTCCGGGGCTGAAGCTGTCATCTCTCTGAGGCTGGAGCTCTCTCTGCTTTTAGCCTTCATTATCCACCGCTGCTGCTGTGCGCCAGGGAGGAAGTGAATGAATGTCGACGCTTTTGCTTAGTTTTTCTGCGGACGATAACAAAGCCCAATAAAAAGGAATTGTTTGATTGTTTGTACTGGTGCCTTTCCTGTCTGATTCATATATCTCTGTTTCTATTTTTCTCTATATCTCTCTCTTTTTTTATATATATTAGTGGTGGGACTCGATTAAAAAAATGTATCTAATTAATTAGAGGCTTTGTAATTAATTAATCGTAATTATTTGACACGAGAAGCAACATTTTCCAATTCAAATGGATTTTGGTATAAGAGTGAATCAATGAATAGACATATACATACGTTTAAGCAGCAAAACCGGTCAAACGCGATCTCTTCCGGTCCAAACGCGATCTCTTCCGGTCCAAAAGCGATCTCTTCCGGTCCAAACGCGATCTCTTCCGGTCCAAACATATGTGAAGTGCGAATACGTATGAGGAATACAATTTGATTACACCTGTTGACCCGTTAAAAGACCTGAGCCAATCACAGCGGGAGCAGGAACACCCGCTGCTGCCTGCATGGCTCTGGATCGAATGTGGTCCGCCATGCTTTTATGATTGATTTGACCATCTCAGGACAGAGGATTGTTCCGTTGCATTGATGTGCTTCACTTTAATACCAGATTAGCAGACCCATTTAAACAGAGTGAATGTGAAACTTCAAAATGTGTTACGCTCACAGCTACCTTGACCCACACACAATTTGTGCCACCATTTTTTTTAGTATAGCATTAGTTTCTGACATTAAACTGCATTCATGAAGTGCCTCTTGCTGGCAAAATGTCACTGTCCTTCTCCTCATTGAGCTCGTGTCGAGGCCCCCGAAATAGCTGACCCAGGCCACTACCAGCCCACCCACCGGCCGGGAGCAAGCTGACATTTCCTGTAACTTGATGAGCTCATCAGAACCAACGGTGGGTTTTTGATGGTGACACCGCCTCAGCAGTTTGTCTTTGACATTTTATATATAGCCGACTGTAATTAATCATTCAATTTAAATTCCCACACTTGTTAATCACATGCCATCAAGTCCTTTTACGTAACGCATGTTAACGCCTGATTTTCCCCTTCAGGGTTAAATTAAGTGTTATCTAACAATCTAGCCGTCTATCCATTAATTTCCATAGCATTTCGATGAGTTACAGTGTAAAAGTGGTATTTCTGGCCTGAGATGCAACACATCACACAGCACTTAAAGGATAACTACAGGATTCTTCAACCTGCATTCTTTGTTCCCATCATTTTGCGGTCTAAGTGACTAATGTGGACAACAATTTTTGAAATTGATGAGTGAAGGTGCTTCAGCCGTAGGCTGCAAAATGTCTGGAATTTCCCCCTTGGGGCAATAGCTCCCATTAAGTGTACATTTTCTAAAAGTGCTGGTTTTTGCGACTGACAAGCTCTGATTGTTTATAGTGTATGACAACATTATGGAAATATTGCTTGAGCCTCATCCACATTGTCGTTTTATTTCTCTGGACGGATCCTTTCCACAATGTTGTCAGATACTGTATCATAATGTCAGTGGCAAAACCAAGCACTTTTCGAGGACTTGCGTTGACAGAAGATTTTTTGCAAAATTGTTGTCCACATTAGTCAAATTATCCTTTAAACAGACATTTAAATCTTACAGCAGAGACCACCCTCCAATTTGTGATATTTGTATTATGTTGCACATTCCACTGGGCATCGCAACTTTTTTGCATTTCACTGCACATCATGTACTGTATGTACATGTGAAGAATAAACTTCTTGAATCTTGAAGCGTATTACCATTTCATGCAATAAATGGTTAAATATACGTGATTTCTGACAGAGCTTAATGAAGCTGTAAATATGCGTGTTTAAATGTTGATTTGGGTGTAATTGAGCAGACAGTACACAAACTGATATTCATCCACACAAAACCAGAGCTGCCACAGGGAGAACAAATAAACAAACCAAAATGTGTTTTGAAATGAATGTTGATTATAAAGTAGGGGAACCCTGCTGTTGGAGGCAGTGGTGTGCAATTACTGTTGCGCATAATTAGCATGACATTTCACAAATATTTAATATGCCTGACATTTTATAGATTGGTGATGAAAATGTTTTAAATTTTTTTATCATGGCTAGCCTATAGCCAGGTTTGGTGTTTGTGGTTGTTGTTGTTGTTGTTGTTGTTAGTTAGTTAGTTAGTTGTAGTGTTGCTAGGCCTATAAGGAAAACAAGAATACAGTTTCTTGTTTGTCCTGGAATCACACAGATGGCAAAGAGGTACAGAGACAGAGTGGAGGTGCAGATGGAGCAGCCTAACCCCAGACACCTATGGCAGGGGCTACGGACTATCACGGCTTACCCGGGCAGAACCCCCTCAACTGTGAGTACCGACGCATCCCCAGCGGACGATCTGCACTCATTCTTTGCACGGCGCGAGGCGAGCAACAACACCGCTACTGGGACCGAAGCTGAAGTGAGTTAGTTCCATTGCTAGGGATGAACGCACTCTCTCTGTGACCGAACACGACGTGAGTATTGAAGACCTGTGTTAACCAGCTAGCTCCAGTGTTCACCACGATATTCAACCTCTCCCTGGCTGAGTCCGTGGTCCCAGCCTGCTTTAAGTGGTCCACTATTGTCCCTGTGCCCATGACTGCCTCTCCAGCATGCCTGAATGATTACCGACCGGTGGCCCTCACCTCGGTGGTCATGAAATGTTCTGAGAGGCTGATTTACCGTCTTACCTCCCTCCATGGACCCGCTGCAGTTCACCTACCGGTCAAACAGATCCACAGAGGATGCTGTCTCCCAGGTAATACACAACTCCCTCTCTCATCTTGACAGTCGGAAGGGGGTTATGTGAGAATTGACTGTTTATTGACTTTAGTGCTGCTTTCAACGCCATAGTTTTCAAGTAGATTGGCTGGCAAGCTGATTGAGCTGGGTCTGCTGAGGAAGTTCAGAGTCTGCCGCAGGATCCTTCAGACCTTCTACGCTGGTGCGGTGGAGAGCATCCTGACAGGAAGCATCACTGCCTGGTTCGGCAACAGCTCCTCTCAGGACCTGTACTCCACGAGGTGTTGAACCGGGAGCCTGCCACCACCTCAACAACAACCTGTTCCAACCTCTGCGGTCAGGCAAGCGCTGACGCAGTCACGCTGCTAGTACAGAGAGACTAAAACAGAGTTTCTTCCCGCAGGCCATCAGGACTGTGAACTCTGACCTCACTACCCCCCCACTGCCCACTCCCATGCACATAACTTGATAGTTAATTTTTTATATTGCCCAGTTGTTGACATGCCTACTTGTTTATATGCCTTTTGCTGTTTATTTGCCTATTTGCTTCCTATCTGCTCATATTTCTCATTCCAAAAAAGAACTGCTCCTTTTGCTCTAAATAGTGTGGATATTTGATGCTTTCCCTTCAATTGTGGTATTTGTGATATTTGTATTGTTCTGTTGCACATTCCGCTGAGCATTGGAGGACAGTCAACGGACGGTCACGCCAGGCGGACCTGCCTCTGTCATCTCTTGTAAAAAGCAGACTTTGCATGAAACCAATTAGGAGCTTGACTAACCAGTCTTATCAGGCCTGCGTCCGGGGCTGAAGCTGTCATCTCTCTGAGGCTGGAGCTGTCTCTGCTTTTAGCCTTCATTATCCACCGCTGCTGCTGTGTGCCAGGGAGGAAGTGATGTAGTTTTTCTGCGGACGATAACAAAGCCCAATAAAAAGGAATTGTTTGATTGTTTGTAGGCTACTGGTGCCTTTCCTGTCTGATTCATATATCTCTGTTTCTATTTTTCTCTATATCTCTCTCTTTTTTTATATATATTAGTGGTGGGACTCGATTAAAAAAATTAATCTAATTAATTAGAGGCTTTGTAATTAATTAATCGTAATTATTTGACACGAGAAGCAACATTTTCCAATTCAAATGGATTTTGGTATAAGAGTGAATCAATGAATAGACATATACATACGTTTAAGCAGCAAAACCGGTCAAACGCGATCTCTTCCGGTCCAAACGCGATCTCTTCCGGTCCAAAAGCGATCTCTTCCGGTCCAAACGCGATCTCTTCCGGTCCAAAAGCGATCTCTTCCGGTCCAAACACGATCTCTTCCGGTCCGCCCATATTTGAGCCGCCAATTCGTCCACTGAGAAACGTTCCGTGGTGTTTGGAGTGCAAAAATAAAGTGCGATTAAAATGCGTCAATTATTTTAATGCGTTATTTTTTCTGTAATTAATTAATCGTAATTAACGCGTTAAAGTCCCGGCCCTAATATATATATATATATATATATATACTGTATATACTGTATATTTACAGTATATAACGGGATATAGATTATATAAAGAATTTAATATCTGAGCGTGCTGCACTCGATAACCAAGTTCTGATGAAGGATTCCTTTGGTTTAAGCCTCTACACTAAGAATAAACAATGACATTTGAGGGGAAGTAGAAAGCAAAAAAAAAAACTGTTGTCTTTGTGTTGACATTTCCACCGACGTTGCACTGTTGTGCATGTGTGTCTCTCGCCGTCTGTTGAGCTGCTGGGAGTGTGATGTCTGTGCGGGAGCTCTCACTAGAGATTCTCGTGAGAAGAGACGAAATGGCGACATTTCCGCACCACGGCAGATGAGATGAGGCTCCTTCACGAGAGAGAGTGATAGAGAGAGAGAGAGAGAGATGGAGATGTAGCTCTAAACTGTCCATGTGTGTAGGTATCTGTCAAGAACAGGTGTGTGTGTGTGTGTATGGGCGTGTGACCACCCCTGTCACTGTGAAGTTATGAAAGGCAGCGTGAAGATGCCTCCCGCTGTACAGAAGCATGTTTATGTGGTGGAGGGATTTATTTTATCTCAGAGGCATTAAAAAGGACATTTGGTCCACTCCCAGCGTTCGTTTCAACCACCGCATGTTGGGAAACACGCGGCATGCTCCCCTGAATCTTACCACTCCATTTGTCCGGAAATGGTCGGCGTGTGAAGGTGAAAACCAAACAAGACATTTCAAGCCCTCTCTCAATTTTTGTCACATTTTCCTTCCCTTTGCTCTCTGTTCTGTGGGCTATTTAACTGTCCTTTGTTGAGGGGAAAAAAGAAAGAGGAAAATAAAGCACACTGTCATTTCTCTGTGAACACACGCTGGGTGTTGACCGCAAAGCCAAGAGTTGTGCTCGAAATGGCGGAAGGCTGAGGATGAATGGATGCCTCTCTGGGTTCATTCCTCTGCACAGAATGCATTCTTCACCTCTGATGGCGAGGCAGCCAGCACTCACTAACAGCCCGCATGCCAAAAGAGTGGGAAATCCGTTGTGGGTGCAAGATGGTTTTGGGGAACCAGCATATACACACACATACATACAGTACGTCCATACACTGAGGGCTGAGGGCCGGGCGAATACAGGCCTAGCCGCCAGTCAGCTCCCCTGGTAAACTACCACACGCAGCCAGAATGCACAAACTCTACCACCACCACTGTGTGGAATTCTGATAAGTCGGACGGCAGAATAGATGGACCCCTATGGAAGTGTATAATAGGCTTTTGTATTTCTAAATGCCTCGCTATATATGGGTTTGCACTATTTATTAGCCTAAATAAACTGTACTCGTTCAGTTGGAAGTCCAGGAAAATGAGCTCCTCTTTATTCATTCTGAATGTGAAAGCCATAGGATTCACTGGATAGAAAATCCACAATAACCTTTAATGGACTGGCAAACTATATAGAAATGAGACGTGTAGTGTCCGAGGTGTGTGGGCTTCAAATGACCTCTTGGGTGGAACTAAAGCTTGAGAACCGGTACCTATGGAGTGCCAAGAACCCAAAGTGGCTTTACACTGAGGGGTGGCGGTGGTAGTGAGACAAGACAACAGACTAACAGCACAAAGAGCACTAACACACAAGGATGGATGTGTGTGTGTGTGTGTGTGGGGGGGGGGGGGGGGTTAAGAGAAGGCAGAAGAGCAGAGACAGGTCTTAAGGTGGGATTGGAAAATAGTGAGGGACTCTGTCAAAATATACATCCTAAGTCCTTTCCTAACGACTTTACCTTAACCCTGTTGTGTGGTCAAGGAAAGATGGAAAGGAGAATTCATAAAGACAACTGTGCTGTTAAGAGAAGATACAGCATTATGCAACGCCGCATATTGTGGACGTGGTCTGCTGTGGTGTAACCACAATCATCCGAAGATGGACTACAAAAATCGCATCTTCGATTAGAAATATCCATCCATCCATTTTCGTCCGCTTATCCGGGGTCGGGTCGCGGTGGCAGCCGGCTAAGCAGGGCCCCCCAGGCTTCCTTCTCCCCAGCCACACTCTCTAGTTCCTCCTGGGGGGTCCCGAGGCGTTCCCAGGCCAGACGAGATATGTAATCCCTCCAGCGAGTTCTGGGTCTGCCACGGGGTCTCCTCCCAGTTGGACGTGCCCGGAAAACCTCCAAAGGGAGGCGCCCGGGGGGCATCCTAATCAGATGCCCGAACCACCTCAGCTGACTCCTTTCGATGCGGAGGAGCAGCGGCTCTACTCCGAGCTCCCTCCGGATGCCTGAGCTCCTCACCCTATCTCTAAGGCTGAGCCCAGCCACCCTGCGGAGGAAACTCATTTCGGCCGCTTGTATCCGCGATCTCATTCTTTCGGTCACTACCCAAAGCTCGTGACCATAGGTGAGGGTTGGAACGTAGATGGACCAGTAAATCGAAAGCTTCGCCTTCCGGCTCAGCTCCCTCTTCACCACAACGGACCGGTACAGCGCCCGCATCACTGCAGACGCTGCACCAATCCGTCTGTCCATCTCCCGCTCCATTTTGCCCTCACTCGTGAACAAGACCCCGAGATACTTGAACTCCTTCGCTTGAGGCAGCAACTCACTCCCAACCCGATTAGAAATATATGAATTCATTACCAACATCATTTACATAAAAAAGCAATATAGGCGACCAGTATGACAGTCACAAAAGGGAAACTAAATGCTTGTCACGTTGAGAAAGGTTTCTCACACTCCCAAGGTTTCTCACACTGTTATTGTTTACATGATGATCGGTTGTGTTATTGTTTACATGATGATCGGCTGTGTTATTGTTTACATGATGATCAGTTGTGTTATTGTTTACATGATGATCGGTTGTGTTATTGTTTACATGATGATCGGCTGTGTTATTGTTTACATGATGATCGGTTGTGTTATTGTTTACATGATGATCGGTTGTGTTATTGTTTACATGATGATCGGTTGTGTTATTGTTTACATGATGATCGGCTGTGTTATTGTTTACATGATGATCGGTTGTGTTATTGTTTACATGATGATCGGCTGTGTTATTGTTTACATGATGATCGGTAGTTTCCGTGAACAGCCGAATGGTGCGTCACTTAAATGTTCCCGCTGCAAGGAATTGTGGGACGCCACTGTCTCCTTTCCTTTCGTAAAGGAAGGTCCAGTGTATCCTATGCTAAAGGAGGTAGGAAAGGAAGCATTTAGATACTTCCGGGTCATTCACTCAGTAAGGAAACTTCCAAAGCAAAAAAGACTAGAGCCTGAGAGCTGCCCTGGAGAAGGCTCTGTCCCCAAAACTGAGAAGGTTGGACACGGGGGTGGAGAGAAGGCCGACTGAAGTGGATCTGAGGGACCGAGAGGGTTGGTGAGATATGGGGGAGCCAGTTGGTGAAGGGCTTTGGAGGTGAGGACCATGATGTTCAAATTATTCCGGTGGGAGAGACAGAAAGCCAATGGAGGTCTTTTAAGACTGGGGTGATGTGGTGCCAAGATTTGGTGAGTTTTTCCTGTAAATAAAAGTCTGTAAAGTCACTATCTATCGCCGAGAGGAAGACGAAGAAATAAACGGAGTAAACTAGTAAAAAGAAACGATTGTTGACTTCTGCCCTCATGTTGTGCAGTGATGATCAGGTCAGGTTCTTCTGTATTTATTCCTCAGCATCAGCAAATACAATGCCATGAGACCACGTGGATAAACCAACCATCAATTTGAATAAGAGTTGTAAATCATATCAAGGTTTGTAATTGCATCAATTCTTTTCATTTCAATGCTGGTGGGGTAGACGCTCTACACCACCTTTACCAACGTGATTTTGTCAAATCCTGCAGGAATCTAACCGCTGTATATGCCCTCCCCCTGTATGTACCAGTTCTGAGGTTGTTTCAAGGTGCTAAGAAATGCTGTTTTGTGGGTCTGCCATCGTCCGAGGGCAAGTTAGTGAGTGTTATGTATGGAGATGTGAATTATGTAAGATGGATTCCTTTAGAGACATTATGAGAGCATAGTTTAAGCAAGTCCAAAAGGTCATAGTTGGATGCAACCCAATGGGACACATCATAGCAACTAACTAAGCAGAACAAAGCATAAAAATCTTTTCATCATTTCATCATATTAATGTCAACTTTGAAAACGAATTAAGGAAGAAAAGAAATAAACATCCCACACCCCGGCGTGCTGAGCGCACAAAAAGGTCCGCAATTCAGCAAAATTTGAAATTAAATATTAATATCATTAAAAATGCACATCCAGAGCCCACATCAAGAAGGTTACCCTCGGCATTTAGCAGTGAACAAATTAATATTGAGGAAAATTTAAGACCAAGGGCTACCCACAGCCTGCCCCCCACACCACCTCCACCCACTTCCTCTGAGCTTTATTAGAACGCGTGCTGCTGTTATGATTCAACGGGCATACGGCAGCACATTTATAATTCATGCTCTTCTTCTCTCCTTAATAAAAATTCCTGCCCAAGCACCCGATCGCTGTGTCCAATCCGGCGCAGCGCCTCACCTCCGCTCTCCTTACCGCCGTAGTACACACACTTGAAAGGGCACATGGTCTATAATTCATGCCGTTCATCTTGTGTTTACGTTGCCGTGTGTGTATAATATATATATATATATATATACGCTCCACGTTCGTTCCGTACTGAAGGCCGGCAGCACGCCCTCCCTCGTGAATCATGTGTTGCGCTGCTAACGACCCGCTCTGTTTGTGCCGCGGTCGGTTCTGCTGAGGACCACCTGCCTGCCGCTTGACTTTGTGTTCACAACGGTTCAAAAAGTCACTTTTCATTTTTCTACGGCAAAGACGGTGCTGCTGCCTCTCAGGTTTATTGTGTAGTTGCTCACTTGCTCTTTGAGAGCAAGTGGCTCTTTTCTGATTGGTCGGCAGGTGTGCGTTAATACCGTCTAATGCACACGTAGTTCGGCTCAAGCTTAATCACTTCTAAATTCACCTGCTAACCGCTAAGTTGTAACCATAGCAACATTAACGAGCCTAGCTGTCAAAGCTTACTGGTTATCAACTGCGGCGAGCACAGCCGAGTCATCGACCGGTGAGGAAAACACACCAATTAAAATGGGACACAGCAGAGGAGACATGTATGGAATACATCGCTTACGTCACCGTAATAACATGTAAACGCACATCCACTCGTTTATTATTCCTTCCTTATACTACATTATACAGCAGTCTATGGAAACAATGGATGCATGAAATAAACAGTCATTGTCTCACCTGGTGCTTTTGCTTTGCTGCCAACTGTTGCCTTTCTACAATATGGCAACCGAGCCGTCTCGATGAGTGAGGAAACCTCCGTAATTAACATTCAAACACTTTCGTCAATCCCCCGGAGCACTCCGGTGGTTAGCCAGTTTGGCCAGTCGCCATGGTGACTGGCAGAGACCTATGACTTTCCAGGGGAGACGCTGGGCGAATTTTCTGATAGCAGGCCACGCTCTGTCACACTCTAGATATAAGAGCCACGCTCCGAGGGAATTTATTCAAAGGTCCATTAGAAATGCACTTTTCCGTTTTGATTTCACGATTCCGATGCCATCAGAGGCTTCTGAATTGAACCGAGGCAAGGCAGATTAATGAATTGGAGGACTTATGTGCCACTTATGTGGTTGTCACGGTGACCTGTATAGGGTCTCACTTTTCTGCGGTGGTTGCAGCGTGAGCTCCAGGGCTTCATCTGTCCCGGATCCTGCCGGAACGAGATCTGGAACCTCAATGCCTGCCTGCATGTGCGGATCCGGTACCTCTCATAGTATAAAACCAAAAATAACAATAATAAAAATAATGATAGCTATGATACTAAACTAACAACTATGTATTTTTTTTTATTTACTGACCAATTTTCAAGCAATTCCACGTTCTTTATTCGTTGAAAATGTCAGGAGATGTTGGTACCATCGCATCCACTCAGCAAATGCGACACCAGTAGGATTTTTGCCAATCTGTTTACCTGCCTGGACGACTTTGAATTGATTACTTTGGTGCGGACCAATGCGGCAATAGCCAGGATTGAGAAATGATCATATGATGGGTCAAGTCCCGGTCATTCGGTGTGCTGAGATGGCTCAACTCTCGGCAAGTCATGAATGATCATTTATTTGAATACTTTGAATACATTATTATTATTATTATTATTATTGATGAACATATCTATCATCTCTCCCATCTTTACCAGCAGTAATTGTTGCAGTATGGCAGTGGCAGTAGTAGTGGTATAGGAGTAGTGGAACTTCATATAGCTTATTGTATAGCCTCTATATGTATAGATGTATGTATTTCATGCACGCAGCAGGCATCCAAGAAACAATCGTGTGATTTGAGTAATGGAGGGGGGGAGGGCAGACCTAGTAGTTATGCCCCCTGGATGTCTTCCACTCAATGTTTGATGAGCGGTAAAATAATTATAGGCAGGAGGCGGAGCTTTCATTCCCCACTCGTGTAGGGATTGCAATATTTCCTGTAATATTTCTTGCATCCTACTGTAATCCCCAAGCTAGTGGGCATTTGTGAAATGAGCATGGCCAAGAATTGCCATCATGGTGGGCGTACAGTGTTTACGCCGTACTTGGCTCCGCTGTCATGTCTGAAGATGCAACTGTATTTTCTATTCTATTTTCCCACGGCACATAGCGTTGTCGTTTGTTCTGTAATTCTTGCTTACTCTCAGCACAGCAGCACCTGTTGTCTGTGCACCAGGCGCTCTGAATCAACAGCTCTATAATTCACTTACTCTGACAAGCTATTCATATGACAGAACAGTCTGAGCAAATGTGTCATAAACACACAAAAACAAAATCCATACAATTTGCCGTCACAGTCACGATATTTATTCAGTAGTTCATTCATTTATCATAGTTTGCCATGTTATTGTCGATGTGGCATTAAAATGCATACAATCGATGCACCAGCAGAAGCAAATGACTACTGAGGCTAGGTAACACAGCAAACCTTTTCAATTATATAACAACTAAAACAGCCGTTTCACAGATTGTTGTTACATAAACTTCCCAGTGTTTATATTGAAACAGACATAATCTATCAAGAACAACAGTATTTATAAAAATATATATAATGCATGATATACACTATGTAGCTAAATGAAATGTAGTAAGAAGTTAAAAGGTAGAAAACTAAAATAACATTTTTGTAAGATGTACTCCTATAAAGGCTGAATCAGAGACAGACAAAAAAAACGAAACGGAAACTTCCGGAAACAAAGAATATATCCAATAGTGACAACCTGCATACCTTCCGGACAGAGCTTCCACCGTGACAGCACTCAAAAGTAGGCAGATACATTTTTGGAGAACATCGGCGACTATATTTCCACTTTAAGGTGACTTATCTATCACTCTGCCATCGTTCAAGTGAGCTCATTAACATTGTGTAAGACACAACGTCAACCCAGCCTGTCTGATCTTGTGCTTTCTTATTCTTAGAGTGTCCGTTATGGCTGGAATATACCCAAACATATTTTAAGAGGTACTTTCGGGTTGAGATAATGGAATAAACTACATATTTAGATATTTTCTTGTTTGGTTGTGGCTTTACATTATGGGCAATTGCTGTTCATTTGATCCATTTCATGACATTATTTTTCTTCAATCGTTACATATACATACTGTATGTGTATTCTCATACAGTGCAAGCCAATTATCTGGATAAATGCAGTCGTATAATTTTCACACAGAGGCCTTCTAATGACATAATGTGGTTTTGCTTCATACCGTATTCAAATCATGCGGATAGTAACGAAGCAAAGGTGTCTAATTTGTGTCTCATTTTTGTATCGTTGATGTAATCATGTGGCATTTAAAATTATCTCGCTCTTCCATGCATCGCACAGACCACACATTAATGCATGCTGTATAGCAGCTCACCAATACGTAACCTTTAAAGATAACCCACCTTGTTCAAAACATCACAAACTGTCCCTTGGCCAAAACCGCGAAGGAAAAACACACAGAACGGTTAAACACAATTCATGATTCTACGATAAAAAATGACACCATTTCTTCTCATCACGATCCCATTATTCATAACTCCTCTCACGCACTAATACCCTGTCTGGCGCCAACGAGGAGCGGTGGAAATGTGGAAATATACAAGCAATTGGGACAGGTGCGTCGAAGAGATTAATGGAGAAGCGGCGACACGGAGCTCCGCAATAAGCCTGAGCTCGTCCTGCGCCCGCCTCCCCCTTAATTCTGCCACTCGGCCCCTTTTCAGGACGAACCCAATCCGTCGCACTTGGCAAACGCATCGGATTATAGGCACATGGCAATCATAAACTATACGGAGAAACTACTTCCAAGCAAGACAAGCCCAGACCATGGAGAGGGTGGTTGTGAGTCCCCCCCCCCCCCCCCCATATCAGCTTGAACGCTATGAGATTTGATCAACATCAATCAACCACACTGGGTTAGCAGCATTTCAATGGACAACACAAATACAGACGGTACTTCACATACATTTTCATAATGATGTATCAGCGAGCGGTCTGGATTAAATGTCAAATGTGACCAAATGAGACTGTCAAGTGGGACCGACTTGAGTGATTGGCCGAACGTTGGTGGATTGAACGATTAAACACGTCGCCATATATATATCGCCTTGGCGACGTTAGCATCGAAAGGCGCGTTAGTTCCAGCGCTGATTCCCTGTGTTATTATCACGTCAATCGTCACAGCGGTCCTCCTGCGGGATATGACCATTAACACAGCGACAGACTGCCCTTGTCACCACAAATCGTGTCAAACGTCAGCATCTGTCTCAGATTTCAGCCATTTTTCGCCGAGCAAAGCCACTGAGGCGTTGATAAACCTTCATCGTTGGGGGGGGTGGTTATTTAAATGGTTTTACAGATGGCCAGAGATGCGTCCTGTACATTTCGTTGATTATAAAATTACAAAAATACATACGATTTAGGCACGACCATGCAGGCTCAATTTAATCACCAAAGTCATCAGAGAACGGAAGCATGGATATGAGAACGGCAGCAAACGGGAGCTCACTGCCTCTTGTAGGCAACCTTGAGAGATGAAATGACAGATAATTCTGTCAAATTCATATGAGTAGTATAGTGAAGCAAAGCATGATCACTGTGAGCTATGAAAACAGCATTGTGCTGATATCCAGATGTGAAAACACATTTGAATGACCACTGAAATCAAATTCAAATGCAGAAATGGTTGATAATGAACTGAAAAGACTCTTGTACCGTGACATACGGATCCATTGTATTTGCGTTGGCCAGTTGTAGGCCTGTGATGATGATGTCAAGTGAACAGCGTTATTTCCTGTAGGCGGCAGTATGTCAGCTACACGTTCAGCAGTGTGTTTATATAATGTTTTACCAAGAGAAACCTCACTGAAGCGTATTCGATTACAGATTCACATTAACAACACTCATGTGGCTAATTCACTGTGAGATGTAAATGCTGTCGTCTTGTTATTTGCAATGTCCAGGGTGTCCAGGCCTCCTGCTGAGGAGGCGGGGCTGTGCTCAGTGTCTCCTGGTTCCGTTGTTCCTCCTCAGGTTGCCAAGGCCGTTTCTGTCTCCATAGCTTTTCAGGATGACACGAGAGAAAAAATTGTTCCCCCCCCCCCCCCCCCCCTCTCGATGACATTTTTTTTGTTTCCATTATGAAAATGTTGTTTAGGTGGAAGTAGACCGGGATGAAATTGCTCTGCATCAGTTCTTCCAGAGAATGCGTTCGATGGAGCAACAAAGCGATTCTCTGCCGTGGCCGTCGCCGCTGTGGTTGCGGTTGTTGCTTTGTGTCGTTGGTGGCATCGTTTGCAATCTAATTTGCCCCGCGTCTATTTGGGCGTGAGGAAAATGAGTCAGCCCATCTCATTCCCAGGCCACTTTGTTGTTCATCACAAGCCCCTCTGTCTCTCTATTCATGTGTTTGTAATGAGCTCTGAAATGTTGCTTTCTGCGGATAAGGAAATACGCTTAAGACTCTTCCCTTTTCTCCATACAATGCTTTTCGCAGCACTTTTCCAACTTGGATCAAAAGGACTCGATAGATGGATAAAAATGAGTTTTTTTACGCAAGCGTAAGCATTGTTAATGAAAAGAAGCATCAAAGTAAAACTCATTAATCATTGAAGTTCTTGTGCTGCTCCTCTCCACACAAGTGGAGCGACCCCGTCTCAAAACTCAGTGGTGGAGATCAGGGTGACCTCTGACTGCAGTTCCTGCTGGATCCTCCTGGAGCCGAAGCCCCCCGGGCCCGGCTCCAGTCCTAGTCATGCCGGGTTCTTCCCGGCGTCCGACGGGGCGCAGACCGACGCGGGCTCCCTGGCGGCGTTGCGGCCACGGCCTATCGCGCGGTGCGGGTCGGTACGGGTGCGGCAGGGCAGGCAGAAGTCCCGGAAGCAACGCTTGAAGTTCTCGTCCAGGAAGGCGTAGAGCACGGGGTTGAGGCTGCTGTTGGTGTAGCCCAGGGCGATGCACAGGTGCCACACGGCCACCACGAAGGGGTTCCTGTTGTCGATCTCCACCAGGGTCTTGACGATGATGAAGATGTGGATGGGCGTCCAGCAGACGATGAAGGCCGCCACCACCACCAGCACCATGCGGGTGATGCGCCGCATGTTGCGGTCCTTCTCCTTGGAGCCCGAGAGCAGGCGCACGCCCCGCAGACGCAGGATCATCAGGCCGTAGCAGATAGTGATCACCATCACGGGCCCCACGAAGGCGAAGATGAACACGCAGATCTTGGTGACCGTGTCCCAGTACCAGTCGGGGTCTGGGAACTTCAGCATGCACATGATTTTACCTGCAAGGAGAGGGTTGGCTGCAGTCAGGGCAAGAGCAAGGGAGGTGTGTGTGGGTGGGTGTGTGCGTACAAGCAACACAAGCAAAACATGCCACAACTCACAACAATGAGGAGATGACATTCTAAAGATGTATTTGTGTGAACAAGGGAAGACCATAATCGTCATTTTCATCCTGGACAATCATCATGTAGCCATGTAAACATTACAGGGGCTTTGTGAAATGTAGACAATACCCTGACATGATGAGAAGATGAAGAGTCACAAAATGACAACAACAACAGGAAGCCATCTTACCGCTGTCTGTCACCTTGGTGACGGCCATGACCATGATGGGCACGCCGATGGCCGACGACAGCACCCAGATCAGAACGTTGATCAGCTTGGCCTTGGCCGGCGTGCGGAAGCCCAGCGCCCGCACCGGGTGGCACACGGCGATGTAGCGGTCCACGCTCATCATGGTGAGCGTGAAGATGCTGGTGAACATGTTGTAGTAGTCGATGGCGATGACCACCTTGCACAGCACCTCGCCGAACGGCCACGTGCTCATGAGGTACTTGGCGCTCTGGAAGGGCAGCGTGCTGGTGGCCAGGGCGTCGGCCAGCGCCAGGTTGAAGATGTAGATGTTGGTGGCTGTCTTCAGCTTGGTGTACCTGGGTGTTGGGGGGCAGAGTTTGGAATTGGTAGGGATGGGGATCGTTTATTTTTCTTGATAACGATAGCATTTGACGATCTGAGTCGACACCACTATCAATACTATTTGGTGGAAAGACAAGACGACAGTAAATCGTTCACAGAGCTGGTATTGCTCTCATTGCTTAACTGTGAATATCATACAACTGGGTCTCGATCCACATCCCTAGTAGTTAGGGCTAAAGAAGGAATTGAAATGTTATCGAAATCGCAACATAGCCACCAAGTGCAATTTCCAAAATCGAAGGAGCTGCCATTGTTTGATAAATTGTGTAAATGTAAATGTATAACACCGTTATAAATTAAGTACTGTAGTGCCGCAGAGAGATAAGGAGTTTCCCTTGATGTCAGAAAACATGTTTGGCACAGACCCCAACAAAACAACACATCATGATTTGAATCGTTTTTTTCAGTGCAAATTCAAATTGTGACGCAAAAATTACCATTCCCACAAAGTATAGTGAATCATATGACTGTTACAATATCTGTCAAAGTCATGACAAAACGATTTCTTTATTTTGTTTTCCCACATTGTCGTAGGGTGGAGGGGTGGTGGGCTCTGACGGAGGCAGAGCTACAAATTGAAGCCTGTGGTGAAATCACTCGACATGATCCGTGATTCTCTCTGAAGGAGATTCTTGATTTGCTGAAGAGGCTGGGCGAGAGGGCAGGCGAGAGGGCAGGTGGAGGTTTATAATGTACACATCGGAGTACTTGGCCCTGGTCATAGCCAACCATGAAATAAACTGATAAAGGCCCATAGGGATAAAAGCCCCTCTCACTGTCCCCACCACGTGTCAAGGGTATGCCGTTTCGAAGCATGCTTCCAATCCCCACCGCGGCTTATGAATAAACCCAATCGGTCCTGTCCCCCGGCCACGACAAAACAAATACGGTGATGGTGTTGTGGTGTGGACGTCGTCGAGTGCTACACACCCATGGACCTCCCGCCTTCTGAAGGGGAGTGCACTCCGTGACAGCGACTCCCATCTCGGCGGGGGCAGGAAAAGCCGGCACTCGATGGAAAATGGGGACCCCTTCCTCGCTCTCGGGGGCGCCTGGCTCCATCAGTCTCCGTCTCAGAAAAACAGTCATGGTTCTCCGAGCAAAGAGATGGTATTCCCCATTTCTCCCCACAATCCTTCACTTCATATCCCGGTTCACTCTTCCCTACGAGTGCACTTCCCATTCATTCAAACCCTTCTTGTTCACTCGCGGCTTCCACTTCAGTTGCTCCGTGACGAAAGACTTATCGTACCGTGAATCTTCGCCGTCAGCCAGCATGACAGATCTTCCTACCTTGACAAGGGGACGTGAGAAGTGGAGCAGTTCAGTAGTAAGCGGGGGGGGGGGGGCTCAGTGTAGCGTCTGCGTCCGCCACCTGAGCTACAGATCAGTTAGAGCTGCAGCTGAGACAAGATGAGTGAGACGGCTTACCACCTTGAGATCCATGGGCCGGCTGCTGTCTTTACGTTTGTGTTTTATAAATATTCCTGTGTTCCCTATTCTGTAGCTTTTACATGAGCGTATGTTGCAGGCTTCGTTGCCTCTCCTCTTATTGCGTACAGCATGCATCATATTTGTACGTCTCACGGTGCACGGAAGGATGATCTTGGCAGTTCGCTCTCCCAAACGCTGCCAGAAATGACTTCAACAGAGCCCATTGTAACTGTGAACAATAACGTATTCGCAGGGATATGACAATTACAATTGTGACTCTGCCAAAGAAAAGCCTTTTTGATTGCTGGAGATTCAGGTTAGAATTGTCCCGTTATTTGGTAAACGCCTTACATAAGAGCTGTCGGATTCAATGTGTTTAAGCCGAAAATGAGGGGCCTAAAGAAGGTGGTGGAGGGGTCCTTACTTCCACAATGAGAGAGACCAGTGATTTTCTCTGCAGGATCACCAAAATGAGCAATTTGGAAAAAGCCGGTAGCTTTCACACTCTTAGCGGCAGCAGTGAAATTAATAGGTCACGCTGTATCGCACCGTTTCCAAGTGGTGACAGGTTCGTGGAATACAATGGCGGGTTTAAGCCTCCGCCGCCCACTCCCAATGCGAGGCCAAAGAGTGTCCAAATGAGTGGCGAGCCGAGGATGTTACGTTGTAATGGTGTACGGGAGCACCCTGCCCCACCGGTAGCTGTTGTTGTTGTTGTGCTTGTTGTTGTGCTGTGTTGTCCTTTTAAAGAAAGCGTACAATCATTGTTTGCTGCTACGGTCCTGCCTGAAGCCCATTAAAGCAACGAAGCAATGTTTGCATCACTCACGTAATGCTTGCTCTTCCTGATATTTTTGGTGTGTGTGTGTGTGTGTGTGTGTGTGTGAAATCCACTCTTCAAACAACCACACATTTGCTGAAATGCTTCCATGTCTCCAAGGACATGGGCCAAAATGGCTTTGCATCTAAGCGAGCCACCAGACGCCTAATCCAAATGCAAACCAAGTGGCAAATGCTATGTGTGTTGCATCCAAAGCTGCACACAAGGCAGAGGTACTGCAGTCATGTGTGTGTGTGTGTGTGTGTGTGCATGTGTGTGTGTGTGTGTGTGTGTGTGTGTGTGTGTGTGTGTGTGTGTGTGTGTGTGTGTGTGTGTGTGTGTGTGTGTGTGTGTGTGTGTGTGTGTGTGTGTGTGTGTGTGTGTGGCCAGTGTCCAGTACCCAAGTCAATGTGTGTGCTGTCCTGGGTCATTACCGCTACATTCCTGCCCTTGGTTATGACAGCAAAAAAAACACACTTTTAAAAAGACCCCTAGGTCCATACTGTCCTTGTGAAAAATGACTT
Organism: Coryphaenoides rupestris; assembly: GCA_002895965.2. Lineage (NCBI taxonomy): Eukaryota > Metazoa > Chordata > Actinopteri > Gadiformes > Macrouridae > Coryphaenoides > Coryphaenoides rupestris. Next base: position 41,376 of record PIJE02000851.1, read on the forward strand.
ACAAGAAAATCAATACAGCCCTTAACATCCCCGCTAATAGTTGTAGAACACTGTGGAAACATTGTTGCGCTGAATAATCATCACGGATGAACGGAAAGGAAAACAAAATGTCAGTTGTTTTTTTTTATAGTCCCCAGAACACCCACACAAGCGTGTACTTATCGGCTCAATGGAGGACAGCTGTAGCTTTTTGTGTCACAGAGAATTAAACGAATGTACTGTAATCGATATTAGAATATGAGAGGGAATACCTGCTTATAACGTAACCAGTGATCAGAGAAAAACAGTTTGACTCGTGTCACACATCACAGGGTACATTATGTGGAAACAGATGACCAGAAGTCGTTTCCTTCAGAAACAAGAGGGTTTTTTTTATATTTACCAGTTTTGGGAGGGCGAGTACCAGCAGAGATGTTCCATATAATTACAAAAGAAAACAACTCCCAACAGGGAAAAACTATAAATGACGAGGAGTAACAGAAAATGACAACTAACAAAAAGCTGTGTGCAGGTTGGCGAGCCTTGAACAACGTGTCCTTGGTCTTCTTATTGAGGTTGAGGTGCAATCAGCGCCTAGGAGGTGAGAGCCCAGCTGTAAGTCATAGGGAGTAATTAGGTGAACACAAAACACCACACAGCAGACAAGGACACAACAGTGTGTGTGTGTGTGTGTGTGTGTGTGTGTGTGTGTGTGTGTGTGTGTGTGTGTATATCTGTGTGTGTGTGTGTGTGTGTGTGTGGTGTGTGTGTGTGTGTGTGTGTGTGTGTGTGTGTGTGTGTGTGTACGCGTGCCTATCTATATGCGTGAGTGTAAGCCCTGGCACAAACCCCACAAACAGACACACACATAACACTGCTGTACCCTCACAGCCCACCACCCCTCCACCCTACGACAATGTGGGAGAAAAAAAATTAAGAAATCGTTTTGTCATGACTTTGACAGATATTGTAACAGTCATATGATTCACTATACTTTGTGGGAATGGTAATTTTTGCGTCACAATTTGAATTTGCACTGAAAAAAACGATTCAAATCATGATGTGTTGTTTTGTTGGGGTCTGTGCCAAACATGTTTTCTGACATCAAGGGAAACTCCTTATCTCTCTGCGGCACTACAGTACTTAATTTATAACGGTGTTATACATTTACATTTACACAATTTATCAAACAATGGCAGCTCCTTCGATTTTGGAAATTGCACTTGGTGGCTATGTTGCGATTTCGATAACATTTCAATTCCTTCTTTAGCCCTAACTACTAGGGATGTGGATGGAGACCCAGTTGTAGAAAACTCTTAAAACCCCAAAATCAACAATGTCCGAGCTACTGCCATCGAGACTTGTGGGTCCTATAACGTAACGTTATGAGAGAATCATGGCAATTAAATCAAATCACCGGTGCACAAACATACATCGAGTACATCGAGTACATCATGTAGTGCTGATATTATTTTAGTCACAGTATGATATTCACAGTTAAGCAATGAGAGCAATACCAGCTCTGTGAACGATTTACTGTCGTCTTGTCTTTCCACCAAATAGTATTGATAGTGGTGTCGACTCAGATCGTCAAATGCTATCGTTATCAAGAAAAATAAACGATCCCCATTCGCAGGGATATGACAATTACAATTGTGACTCTGCCAAAGAAAAGCCTTTTTGATTGCTGGAGATTCAGGTTAGAATTGTCCCGTTATTTGGTAAACGCCTTACATAAGAGCTGTCGGATTCAATGTGTTTAAGCCGAAAATGAGGGGCCTAAAGAAGGTGGTGGAGGGGTCCTTACTTCCACAATGAGAGAGACCAGTGATTTTCTCTGCAGGATCACCAAATGAGCAATTTGGAAAAAGCCGGTAGCTTCCACACTCTTAGCGGCAGCTGTGAAATTAATAGGTCACGCTGTATCGCACCGTTTCCAAGTGGTGACAGGTTTGTGGAATACAATGGCGGGTTTAAGCCTCCGCCGCCCACTCCCAATGCGAGGCCAAAGAGTGTCCAAATGAGTGGCGAGCCGAGGATGTTACGTTGTAATGGTGTACGGGAGCACCCTGCCCCACCGGTAGCTGTTGTTGTTGTTGTGCTTGTTGTTGTGCTGTGTTGTCCTTTTAAAGAAAGCGTACAATCATTGTTTGCTGCTACGGTCCTGCCTGAAGCCCATTAAAGCAACGAAGCAATGTTTGCATCACTCACGTAATGCTTGCTCTTCCTGATATTTTTGGTGTGTGTGTGTGTGTGTGTGTGTGTGTGTGAAATCCACTCTTCAAACAACCACACATTTGCTGAAATGCTTCCATGTCTCCAAGGACATGGGCCAAAATGGCTTGCGTCTAAGCGAGCCACCAGATGCCTAATCCAAATGCAAACCAAGTGGCAAATGCTATGTGTGTTGCATCCAAGCTGCACACAAGGCAGAGGTACTGCAGTCATGTGTGTGTGTGTGTGTGTGCATGTGTGTGTGTGTGTGTGTGTGTGGTGCTGTGTGGTGTGTGTGTGGTGCTTGTGTGTGTGTGTGTGTGTGTGTGTGTGTGTGTGTGTGTGTGTGTGTGTGTGTGTGTGTGGCCAGTGTCCCAGTACCCAAGTCAATGTGTGTGCTGTCCTGGGTCATTACCGCTACATTCCTGCCCTTGGTTATGACAGCAAAAAAAACACACTTTTAAAAGACCCCTAGGTCCATACTGTCCTTGTGAAAAATGACTTACAAAAAAATCAATACAGCCCTTAACATCCCCGCTAATAGTTGTAGAACACTGTGGAAACATTGTTGCGCTGAAATAATCATCACGGATGAACGGAAAGGAAAACAAAATGTCAGTTTTTTTTTTTTATAGTCCCCAGAACACCCACACAAGCGTGTACTTATCGGCTCAATGGAGGACAGCTGTAGCTTTTTGTGTCACAGAGAATTAAACGAATGTACTGTAATCGATATTAGAATATGAGAGGGAATACCTGCTTATAACGTAACCAGTGATCAGAGAAAAACAGTTTGACTCGTGTCACACATCACAGGGTACATTATGTGGAAACAGATGACCAGAAGTCGTTTCCTTCAGAAACAAGAGGTTTTTTTTTATATTTACCAGTTTTGGGAGGGCGAGTACCAGCAGAGATGTTCCATATAATTACAAAAAGAAAACAACTCCCAACAGGGAAAAACTATAAATGATGAGGAGTAACAGAAAATGACAACTAACAAAAAGCTGTGTGCAGGTTGGCGAGCCTTGAACAACGTGTCCTTGGTCTTCTTATTGAGGTTGAGGTGCAATCAGCGCCTAGGAGGTGAGAGCCCAGCTGTAAGTCATAGGGAGTAATTAGGTGAACACAAAACACCACACAGCAGACAAGGACACAACAGTGTGTGTGTGTGTGTGTGTGTGTGTGTGTGTGTGTGTGTGTGTGTGTGTGTGCGTGCCTATCTATATGCGTGAGTGTAAGCCCTGGCACAAACCCCACAAACAGACAATGTGTCCACACATAACACTGCTGTACCCTCACAGCCCACCACCCCTCCACCCTACGACAATGTGGGAAAACAAAATAAAGAAATCGTTTTGTCATGAGCAGGTGGCCGTCGAGGTGACCTCTGCTGTGACTCCTTCGCCGCCCGTCACTGACGCAACCGCAACTGCTTATCGATCCCTCGCTCTTAACCCACCGGGCCCACAGAGCGCAGCTGCACGGCCGGGATATTATCCGCCCTGCCCCTCCTCTTTTGTGTTTTTTTTCTCCTTCCTCTGCCTTTCCACTCGCCGCCAAGATGAAGTGGCATTGATCACCATCTCAGTCAAATCAACTCCGTCAGCCTGACCTCCTGGTCACATCCTGACACACACACACACACACACACACATACAATACACACACACACACTCCTTGTTTCTGGAAAAGTGATAGACACTGAGCTCACAAGAAAAAGCTACAATTAGAAGCATTTGCATTTAGAATGGTTCAGATTTTTCAGACAGACAGACAGACAGACAGACAAAGATAAACTGGAATACATAGACTTACAAGAATAGATAGAGACAGACAGACGGACAGAAGTGTGTATCTACTTAATTTATTGAGGCACATTTGCATGTCCTTTGTGACAGAGCTGGAGGCAATGCATCTTTAAACTACCCTTTCTCTCGTGGTTGACCTTTCCATAAAGGGAAAGTTGGCCACTTTTCAACCTTATCTCCATTCATCCGCATGAGAGATATCGTGTGAAAAAACTCCTGCAGTGGTTTTGCCGATGCTCTCTGTGTCTCTGGGGCGGAGTTGGAGTTACGATCATCATCCGGCGGAAAAGAGTAACGAAGAGGAATGGTAAACATTGCATTTATTTGCATAAACGACCCATATTGAAATGAAACCAAGGCGGTTGGTTTAATATATGTCCCTTTCCAAGTCCCCTTTAATATACAGTATGTCACTCTGAAAAGTAATATTACCAATAACAGGAAATGTAGTATATATTCACTGAGCTCCTCTCCTGTCTGCAATGCGAAGAAGACGAAGCCAAGTATAAATATATTGAGTGTGTGTTGCACACCCATAAACGTTTTCTCACACAAACAATGTGTGTATGTGCATGCGTGTGTTTGTGTGAGTGTGTCGGCGTCTGTCTGTTCATCTTAAACCACCCTCCCCCACTCACGCCCCTTTAGTCTTAGCGGTTCTTGCCAAGACGATAATGCATTCGGACAGCCATTGCTTCGCAATCTCAACTTTTCTCCTCCTCCCGAGGCTGATTGTGTGTGTGTGTGTGTGTGTGTGTGTGTGTGTGTGTGTCTGTGTGTGTATGATTACATGGCTGATGAGTGCCCTCCCACTCCCTCCCGAGGAACACAAATGTGCAGATGATCGACCACACATGAATTGATTTGCCGCCGTTTCGCCCCCCCCCCCCCTCCCCCCTCTCCCTTCTCCTCTCTCTCCCCCCTCCTCTCTCTCTCTCCATCCCATGTCTCTCTCTCCACCTGTTTCTTAACCTCTCTCTCCCTCTCTCTCTCTCGCTGTTTTCGAGTGTCTCTCTCTCAGCTGTGTCTCTGTTTGTCTGTTTTCCAGTGTGTGTGTGTGTGTCTCTCTCACACTACCATGTCTCGCACCAGTACAGACACAACTATTCCAGTACAGACACATGGACCATGCTGGTGCTGCGACGGGGACATAAAATAAATATTATTAATATTACTGCCCAACATCATGTGCTATATTATTATTATTATTATCTCTAAATATTACCTGTAATACTACCTCTCATCTCCTCTCATCATCGTGTGCAATATTCTTAATGTTATGTGCAATACCTCTCCTACATTACCTTTCAACATTATGTGCAATATTCTTAATATTCTTTCTATCAGGTGCAATACGTCCCATAACCATTATTATTATTATTATTATTATTATCACAGTATTACACTTCAATTATGCCAAATTGTCTTTGCTGTCTGAATACCTTATCTTGTCTATATATTTGTATATTTTGACTGTACATTTGTAAATCTGTTAGTTTATTTGTATTATTCTGTTGATTTCTCTATTGTTTTATTGTACTGTATTGCTGTGCAACCTGGCACAAGAATTTCCTTCGGGATTAATAAAGTTCTATCTTATCTTATCTCTGATCTTATCTTAAATAAAGCAGGAGATCAGGAACAGGAGGTTACTTTACCCTGCTGCTCCTGAGCATCTCTCTGAGGGTGGCGGTGTAGGCTACGGAGCTCCCATGCACTTTCGACGCAAACGTGAAGGGAAAAAAAGAAAAGGAAAAAAGAAAAGAAAAGAAAAAGGACAAAAAGCTGACTTTATGATCGTCTATCTGTAATGGAGCCACTGCGTCCCAGAGGAGCCACCTGAGAGCCACCGTGTGTGTGTGTTGTGGAGGAGAGACGCGCTCGCGTGGACGCCCCGGGACCCGAGTGTTCCGCGTCCCCGCCGCGGAGCCGCTCTTATATAGACGCGCTCCCCTCCGCGTCGAAGGTTGCGTCGCCGCTCTCCTCCTAACGCAATCAGGAGTCGATCACCTACACAGACGAGGTCGTAATGCGTAAAGATCGATGCCTGTCGCTTATTGGTTATTGATTGAGGGTGTGCGTGTGTGTGTGTGTGTGTGTGTGTGGGAGACACGTGCTATAACATATTTAAACGAGACACAACTATGTAGGTAGACACACACACACACACACACACACACAGATCTGGTGTCTGTTTGTGTGTGTGAATAATTGCTATTTCAAAATTATCTGTAACACTTTTTTTGTTGTTGCATAAATTAATCAGCATCGGTACTAAGACAAATATGTATACAAAAATAAACACCCAACCCGACGCACACGACTCATCAGCCTGTGGAACCACCACTGTATAAGACCCACACCCAACAATGCCATGACTCTAACTTCCATCCCCTCTGGACTGCTGCCATCCCGCAGTCCTCAAGAGACGAGTTCTGGAGTGCATGGGACATGAACATTGGGGTCCTATGCCAGAAGACAATGCCTTAATGACTCCCCCCGCCCGTGTTCAACTTATTCATGAATCCATGATCCAGTGGGTCTGCAGCGCACACTCCGCGGGAAATG
>PIJE02000851.1:49006-121506 GCA_002895965.2 Coryphaenoides rupestris
AGGCAATGCATTCTTTAAACTACTCCCTTTTCTCTCGTGGTTGACCTTTCCATAAAGGGAAAGTTGGCCACTTTTCAACCTTATCTCATTCATCCGCATGAGAGATTATAGTGTGAAAAACTCCTGCAGTGGTTTTGCCGATGCTCTCTGTGTCTCTGGGGCGGAGTTGGAGTTACGATTTGCGGCATCTCATCATCGGCGGAAAAGAGTAACGAAGAGGAATGGTAAACATTGCTTCATTTGCATAAACGACCCATGTTGAAATGAAACCAAGGCGGTTGGTCTAATATATGTCCCTTTCCAAGTCCCCTTTAATATACAGTATGTCACTTCTGAAAAGTAAATATTACCAAATAACAGGAAATGTAGTATATATTCACTGAGCTTCCTCTCCTGTCTGCAATGCGAGGAAGACGAAGCCAAGTATAAATTAGTTGAGTGTGTGTTGCACACCCATAAACGTTTTCTCACACAAACACACGCATGCACATACACACAAGTGTGGTCGGCGTCTGTCTGTTCATCTTAAACCACCCTCCCCCACTCACACCCCTTTAGTCTTAGCGGTTCTTGCCAAGACGATAATGCATTCGGACAGCCACTGCTTCGCAATCTCAACTTTTCTCCTCCTCCCGAGGCTGATTGTGTGTGTGTGTGTGTGTGTGTGTGTGTGTGTGTGTGTGTGTGTGTGTGTGTGTGTGTGTGTGTGTGTGTGTGTATGATTACATGGCTGATGAGTGCCCTCCCACTCCCTCCCGAGGAACACAAATGTGCAGATGATCGACCACACATGAATTGATTTGCCGCCGTTTCGCCCCCCCCCCCCCGCCCCCCCTCCCCTCGTCTAGCGGCCTTCTCCCTCCTCCCCCCTGCACCTTGTTGCTCTCCTCTCCACATCCCATGTCTCTCTCTCCACCTGTTTCTTAACCTCTCTCTCCCTCTCTCTCTCGCTGTTTTCGAGTGTGTCTCTCTCTCAGCTGTGTCTCTGTTTGTCTGTTTTCCAGTGTGTGTGTGTGTGTCTCTCTCACACTGTGTCTCTGTCTGTCTGTTTCTGTTTATATCTCTGTCTCTGTCTCTGTCTCTCTCTCCCCTTCCATCGACCAGCCATAGAGCACAGGTCTTCCCTATCATGTGAACATACGTGCATGTGTTCCATTCCATACCCTACGCGGGAGGCCCTATATCGAGTGAGCTTGTGGCTCAGTTATCGACTATACGTTTGGTTCATCACGACGGCTTCGGCTGTACAGCTGGGGGGGGGGGGGGCGAGCTAGAGACCAGAGCACTCCCTCTAATTACTCACCCTTTCCTTCCCCTCCCTCCCTCCCTCCCAGCAACCCAAGTGGCATCCTTAATTAGTTGACCGTGTTACAATCTGGTTTGGGGGGGGGTGGGGGGGGGGTGTGGTCAAATACACAGGCAGACCGCATGAGACTAGCCGATACGATACGTTATAGGCCTGATACGTAAAAGAGGTACACGCCCTCCATTAAAATACCCATGGCACCTACGGCCCCCCCGGGGAGACGCACACCTAAAGGGCTCTTGCTGACAACCGAGAGCTTGTGACTCTTTTCTTAAAATCATTAAAGTGACTTGACTGCAGAGCTGAAGGTAAGAACTCTATCCACTGTGCCACCGAGACACCACACTACGAAACGGTCTGAGGTGGCATTTGACATTACACTTATGCTGCATTGTTAAGTTGGAAAAGGACAAGAGATTTCCATCGTGACTTGAACACATGACCTTGGAGTTGATAACATTGCACTCTCTCCACAATTTCCTTCGGGATTAATAAAGTTCTATCTTATCTTATCTCTGATCCTATCTTAAATAAAGCAGGAGATCAGGAACAGGAGGTTACTTTACCCTGCTGCTCCTGAGCATCTCTCTGAGGGTGGCGGTGTAGGCTACGGAGCTCCCATGCACTTTCGACGCAAACGTGAAGGGAAAAAAAGAAAGGAAGAAAAAAGAAAAGAAAAGAAAAAGGACAAAAAGCTGACTTTATGATCGTCTATCTGTAATGGAGCCACTGCGTCCCAGAAGGAGCCACCTGAGAGCCACCGTGGTGTGTGGTGTTGTGGAGGAGGAGACGCGCTCGCGTGGACGCCCCGGGACCCGAGTGTTCCGCGTCCCCGCCGCGGAGCCGCTCTTATATAGACGCGCTCCCCTCCGCGTCGAAGGTTGCGTCGCCGCTCTCCTTCTAACGCAATCAGGAGTCGATCACCTACACAGACGAGGTCGTAATGCGTAAAGATCGATGCCTGTCGCTTATTGGTTATTGAATTGAGGGTGTGCGTGTGTGTGTGTGTGTGTGTGTGTGTGTGGGAGACACGTGCTATAACATAATTTAAACGGAGACACAACTATGTAGGTAGACACACACACACACACACACACACACACAGAGATCTGGTGTCTGTTTGTGTGTGTGAATAATTGCTATTTCAAAATAATCAACACTTTTTTGTTGTTGCATAAATTAATCAGCATCGGTACTAAGACAAATATGTATAAAAAATATACACCCCCCCCCCCCCCCACGACACTATAGCTGTGGACCTCCATGTTAACCACACCAAACACACTCTACTCCATCCCCTCTGGACCGCTGCACCCACAGTCTTCAAGACGAGCTGGAGTGATGGGAATAACATTGGGGTCTTGCAGATGGACAATGCCTTATCGACCCCCCCGCCGTGTTCAACTTATTCATCAACCATGATCCAGTGGGTCTGCAGCGCACACTCCGCTGGGAAATGAATGCTAACTGCTTACACAACCTATTGGTTTTGGTTAAATAGGTCATTAGGCTGTGTCACCGGGCGTCGCTTATCCTCTCTATAGCCCGTCCTCTGTCTTCACACAGAGGACCCCGCATATTTACCGGATGGAAGCCATCTACGCGGCAGTGTTATTGGGTCTCATTGACCGTGTTCATGCCTGTAATGTGGGCATGTACTGTACCTGTGCAGACATACCATGAAGCCGTTCTTCAGGCTAACAAACATAATATACCACATATTACGTTTGGTTATGTGGATTGCCTCGGATGAAGAGGGAGAAGTATAATGAACAGTTCAGATGTGCATCAAACAGCATCTAGTCCTCTGTAGCAGGCCAAGCCCAAATGTAGTTAACAGGAACATCTAAGAAAACAGAGAAGCAGCAGCAGCATGCATTTTTAATCACAGTGGAACCTATTGAACTGTAGACATGCCGTGGATTGGAACACGATATGTAGCCTACATTGCAACAATGCCGGCAAAGGTGTTGCCGGCAACGAGTGTTACATGCCTGACAGTAGAGTTTGGATGTTCCAATTCCAAACACCAGAGATCCTCTGGGATTGGGAATGTATTTCTATTATTTAAAGGAATTACAATCATCAGCAACGCTGCACTTGTATGTGCCGGGCCTCACAGGACTGTGCGTGATGATAAAGTTTCCCCTCCAACAGAGACGTGCTTATCAGAGAGCAAAGGGACCAGGGAGTCCTCCGGGTGGGACGCCTCCTACTGCAACACGTTGCAACACGAATGAATTAAAGTGATGAATATAATATTATGAACAGAAAGAAACAGGCTCTGGCAGCACACACGGGTCGGATTGCTGTAGAGGGGATATGTTAAAGACAAAAGGAATAATAAAATATTAGAAACAAAGTTTATACTACTGTGGATACCGTTTGACGTCCATACCACACGGGGTGTGTGTGTGTGTGTGTGTGTGTGTGTGTGTGTGTGTGTGTGTGTGTGTGTGTGTGTGTGTGTGTGTGTGTGTGTGTGTGTGTGTGTGTGTGTGTATCTGTTTTTGTGCATTTCAATCCAAATTCTACCAACTACTTATTCCACCCTCCCTGCAGTGCTGGAATCCTTCAAATCATTACTTTGATTGATTGATTGATTGATTGATTTGACTGACAGGCCTATGCTAGTAACAACTGTCAAAAGCAATATGACTCAATACAACCGTCAGGAGCCCATCAGTCAGTTACTCATTGGAACATCATTCATGGAGTTTGCGTCATCATATTCTAGATATAGACTGAAGAATGTTGCATTTGCGCTTGTTTGTCAGATGTGTCTTGCATGCCTGATTCCATTCCAGTTTTGACCAATCGAATGCAACGTCTGAGAGGAAAAGCACTTATGATGTAGAGATGTTAGCACGTTAGCATGATACATTTTTTCCCCCCCAAAGTATTTCAAGTTAAATTCATTTCAAGTCAAGGAAGGGGAGGTTGGATGCCACTTAGCAAATGTGATTTGAATTAGTTTCTGATGCATCTTGGGTGCATTAGTACATTTACATTCAGGGCATTTGGCAGACGCATTTATCCAAAGCGACTTACAAAGAGTATATTTGTTGAAGGAGAGGCAGCAATATATCGCTGTGGTACATAAAGATAAGAACAGAGCAGGTTTCAAGCATTCATAGTTACGAGGCTCATAGACAGAGTCTCATAATTGCTAAGTTGCCTGCATAATAGCTGGGATAAGAGCAGAAGTGCCATTCTGAGAATGTTACCAACATCTAAGAACATACCTTCTGTTTCAATGCAACCTGGATGCCCAAAACTGCATCGAAAAAGGGTCAAATAGAACTTTGTTCATCCCGAAGGAAATCACCATAAAAGGATTGGGTTGTAGTTTTATTTCCTTTAAGTAATATAGATATGTTTTTTGGTATTTCCATTTATTGCATTTTTTATTGTATTTCTTGGAGCTCTGCGACTGTGGACCATACAGGGCTAAAGCCCCTCTAACCCTGTTCCTGTGACTGAGGTTCACCTCCACCGTGTAACACCTCTCTCTCATGCTCCCCGCGACAATCCGCCTGGAGAAGCTATTCCCGGCGTCAGGCTCCTTGGTGTCCCATTAATAGCTTGTTTCGTTGGCGGCGACAGCCAAGACGTTTATTAACTTCTAGGCCCAGTGTAGGAAGCCATAGGAACACACACACACGCGCACGCACACACACACACACACACACACACACACACACACACACACACACACACACACACACACACACACACACACACACACACACACACACACAAATACACGCCTCGGAGGATCTCACCACATGTCTTAATTACCTTCGGAAACGAATAATGTCCCGCACCTCCTAATTAAGCTTTTTTGTTCTTTTTCTTTTTTGTACAAGGGGAACCGAAAGATTCTAAAAAAAAAAAGAGCTTGTGACAGAGAACAGCGACGGTAAGAAAGAATAGTTCCTTCCACACATGAATACATAGAGCTACACCAGCACGGTCAGCACCTTGGGATGACTTCACACACTGAGAAGAACCTCGCTCTCGTCGACTCTCTCGTTATTTCCAAAGGTGTTTCACGGTTTTTCCGTTTGTACCGAGCAAGAGAAAGATGAGAAGAGAAAGCCACGGCATCCTCATAGCGACAAGTCATCGTAGAAGACAGCTTAATGGATGCCGACAACCGCCCCTGCCCTCACCCCGCCTTAATAATTTGTGGTGGTGATGGTGGTGGTGGGGGAGGGGGGGGGGTGTAAAGTAACACAATTTAGTCCCACTTAGATCTCCCCAAATGAGCCAGCAGCGATGTCGGCTGCTCTCAATCCGGACCTGACCCACAAACACACACACACACACACACACACCTCATTAGCCGCGTGATCAACAGCATCATTTAGATCCAGAGATTCGATCAGTGTATTCAGTCATTGACTTAAATGCCTGCCTCGCCTCGGATGTTATTTGTGATGGCTGCTATCGATGATCTACTGTTGTTGTGTTGTTTGTTTTTGTTTAGTGTGCTTGTAATGCGTCTATATATCTACGTGTGTGTCTATATCTGTGTCGTACCAGTGCCCCTTTGAGGACAGTTTTTATTACAATTTAACAACAATCAGTATGTTCATTGAAATCGTTAGGCATCCGTTATTCTACGAAGAAAATCTATACCCATTAAGGAGATGCATCAAACAATCTGGGAGGCAAGATAGTCTACCATGAATACCAGCAGAAGTATCACATGGGTACACGACAGAGAGGCTGGTCTTCCGCCCCCCCCCCTCCCCCTCCCCCTCCTCCTTCCCCACACGTCGTGGACTGGAACCGTGATGTAATTTAACAAGCGAGGGTCGAGAAAGTGACAGGAATTAAGTGCTGCCGCTGCTGCAGAGTTATCCTGTGTAGCCTCTATGACCAGCCTTTGTGAACGTGTGCAATACACAACTTCCCAGTCAGCAGCTCAGACTGCTGCGGCAGCTTTGCCAATTTCTTTTTTTGCTTAATTCCCAAATACAGTATGTGTGGTGTGGCTGGCGTGACGACGTTCATTGTCGTGGTCGTCGCGTGTTAACGTGCTGACGCTGCCATGTGCAAAATTTAAATACAGAAATGTCGACGGCTCGCTTTACAAGATGTACCGTTGCGCAAACTAAGGGAAGCAAAGCGAGGGGTCTCTGGATTCCAGAAGAGGATGCAGTGTGTGCCGGTCCCTTCGGGGGTCTGTTGTGTCTGTCGCCACGCCCCCCCCCCCCCGCCCCCGCCCAACCCGTTCCCAGCCCCCGCCTGATGTCAGGTGACAGGTGGCCGCGAGGGGGGGGGGGGGGGGCGGGTCACTACGGCAACTCAAAATGGCGGGACGTCTGATGGCGCAGAGAGACAGACAGAGGGAGCAGACGGGGGCAGCAGCGGTGGGAGACGCCAAGATGCATTCGCTTTAGTTGTCTTGGCACACATGCACACACACACACACACACACACGTACATGCACAGAAACAAACACACACATACACACCTTTCTTTATAGTTAGATAATCTTACACGTTGCACCTTGCACCAAGTTTTATCTTTAGTTTAATCTCATCTTATTTCATTCTCATATATGTATTCTGTATTACTAAGAATATACTAATAATATATATTAGTTTTTTAAGTGTGTGTGTGTGTGTGTGTGTGTGCATATACTGTACGTCTGCATGTTTTGATCATCAATTATAGATTGCAAAGATTGCAGATGGAAAGTCATAAATATGTCAAAAAATATATATGCCATGTGATTAAATAGAATGTGTTAAATGTGTCTGATATCCATGTTCAGTAGAGCTGGAGGATATTTGAATGTGTGTGAAAAGGCACTACTATTTCCGGGGGGGGGAATGACAGGAATGTTTCCTGTTGTTTGAAGACATTTCTGAAAAGATTCAAGGCGCTCCCGCCTCTCGCCTTGCCTCCATTCAATGCGACAGCAACGTAAACCCCACCGGACTCGCAAAGGGTCTTATTGATCCTCTTGTGAAGCGAGGAGGGAGAAGCACGGGTCTCAGACTCGACACGTGAGAGCTTACAACTCACGCCGGGCAGCGAGAGGAAAAGACTCGGGGATTTATTCACATTCATTTGCAACGTGTGCCCGTTTATTTTTAGAGGAAACCGTCAGTGATGCTGAAATATTCATTTTGCCCCAAGGTGCTGTGTTTTCCCAGGGACAACACGCAGGTTCATAGCGTTGTGAGTTGTGGACAGAATTAAAAAAAACTAAAACCTTGCAATGCGTCAAAAGACAACCGACAGCATTGAGACCCTGCACTATTGCACATATTGATTTTACTACAGGCCACACACGGCATGCGTTATACTGTATATAATACTACTTGAAAAATATACTTAACACTGTCATGTGAGTGGAAATGGTTGGATAACAGTGTGTTCTGGTTTAAACTATTATTTAATGTTTCCCAATATAATAATAATTCCCCATTTTGCTGCCATTTAAACTGGTTGTGCACTTGCTGGTTGCTGGAGGAGGCGCAACATGGATGCATGCTGCACAGAGGGTTTTTTTATAGAGTCAATCAAGGAGGTGTCTTGCTTGGGTTGGCCTTTTAAATAGCATTTCATTAGGTCTAATAGTATGCTATTGAAGCCTCTTCTCAAGTTCCAGTGGTTCCCCAGGAGCAATTACACTGTCTGCTGGTGATTATGCATTTCACAGTATTCCCATTGAAGGAGCGAAAAGAAAGAAAGAAAGAAAGAATAAAAACGGCTCATTCGTTCTTCCACAAAAGCACATTACTTGTTTGCAAAAAACGAAGGCAACAAAGCTGTTCTGATTCTGATTGTGATGCTGATCTTTAGCATCCACCATTAGCAATAGCATCACAAAACCTAAAACTAAAAAACTAAAAGCGTGAACCTAAAACGTGTGGTACGTGTGCAAGCATGCCGCTGTTCATCACTCGTGTCCGTCGTGTAAAATCCAGAGATAAGTGATTTTTCGTCGCCTCTCCGCCTCACAGACGCTTTCTCAGGCAGCCACTTTACAGCATTATCCAAGTGACTGCATTGGCAACTTCAGAAAGGCCTCGCTTCGGGAAGCGGGGACGGTGGCCAGCTGTTGGATACATCTGCTGGGTTCCCTTTTGTGCTTTCTGACTCTTGCATGGCGGGATCATATTTAGTCAATGGACTCCCCAAAGGGACACTTGGCAGGCCTGACTGCAGTATGTCTCTCCGTCAGCTCCAAACCTCCCCATGTCCCCGCCGGTTATGTGTGGATTTGCCAGGCGTCACTGCCCAGGAACCCCCCCCCCTTGGACAAGACTTCAAGTGTTGTGGAAAGAGTCTCGGATGGCCCCAGGAGGTGAAGGTCTGTCCTCATCCAGCGGCCATCTCAGGACTGACAGAAGGTCAAGAAACTGCCCACCCCCCTCTTATTCACTCCACCATCCGCTTAGTGGTTTGTCATCCATGCGTTCATTCATTTATGTGACAAACTGTGCATTGGGGAATTGCAATGATGGTATTTTTTTTTCGGATGTTTCTGGACTCAAGATGTCTATGAAAACTTCCCTCCTCAAAAAACTCTCTGTAATGAATTACAAAGATGGTCTCTCTTCCCTGGATGTTAGGCAGTGCCGTAGTGGAAGATTAATAATTAAGACATCTTCCCGCCCGTTTTAGTTGGAGGCGAGACCAAATAGCAGCCATGACCGCCTATTTGTGAAGCGCTGGGGCGACTAACACTTTAACAGCCTATAGGGTCTTTGTAGTGAGAGTAGTTGGATGCAGAAAGACAGCAAGAAGTGGGATAGAATTTTCGCAATACAAAGCCAATCATTTATTTCTTTGTTTGGTTAGGATCTCAATGGGTACTTAATCTCCATCATTTGTATTTTGAGAGGTCCTGGTTGACAGTTAGGCCCAATTCCAATCCGGCCCCTACACCCTCCGTGAAGAGTGTCACGTGGTGTGGAGTCACACTCACGGCTGTGGAGGGTTTATTATATACGGGAGGGTATAAATACATCGGCAAGCTTTGGGACGCCTTCGCCTTTCTCTGACGGAAACAGGAAATGTCGTCACCGTGTTATTCAGTCAATATCTTTCAGCTGCAGCGACTTGTGTTGCGATCCATCACCTGCTGGAGGATACAAGGGCAAGATCTGCCAGAAGTTAAGGCGTGTTTCGTTGATGTACCAGCGGCAGGGAAGTGTGCCTATTCAGTTTTTGCATTCTGGCGTCTGGGTGACGTGGTGGAGAGAGTTGCTGGCTATCTGGAGTCATGGTTTCAATTCAAAGGGCTTTCTCAATTTGAATGCAGCCTCTCTGTGGGCCAGTGGTGAAAAAGGTTGTCTTTTGTAGGGACACAAGGGAGTAATCTCTCTCCTATTACAAAGCTATCTGACAGTTCTGCCAAATCGAGAAAGGGTCTGCCTGTAGGACCCCTCTGTGGAGTCGCTTCCGGTGCAGGTTCCCCTCTCAAGCTGGCTCAGGAAATAACAAAATCCGCCAAAGGACGTAGCTGTATTAATTTGGCGTCATTCTTGATCTCTAATCTAGTGGTGGCAGTAAGAGCGGTTGTCTGGCAACCAGAAGGTTGCTGGCTGGGCTAGCTAAGTGTTGAGGTGTCCCAGAGCAAGATGCCTAACTCCTCCTGACTTGTTGGTTGTTACCTTGCATGGTTGGCACTGCCGTCTGTGTATGAATGGGTGAATGTGAGGCAACTGTAAAGCACTTTGGATAAAAGCGCTGTATAAATGCAATCCATTTACCATTTAATTGGCTGTTGTCAGCGCAATCGGAGATCTTATCCAATAACTTCAAATCTTTAGCCCTCCTGACTCCACAGGGGCACAGCGAAATCCTGTGTCTTCAGACTCTCCACACTACATGACAATCAGATTACATTTCAGGGACAATCTCAATGGAACCCATCCCCTGCCAGTGAATGGATTAGTGGATGAGTTATGGTGGAGTCACCCTAACTCATCCACTCATCCATCCACACTCTGATTCACATTCATGCTCACCCAACCATTCATCCACACCCACATTCACTTACCCATATATACATACTCATCCATACACTCGAAACCAGTGGCTCTGGTCGAATAGTCAAAAATAATGATGTCCTATGTCTTTTCCTAACCACTTTTCCTTGACCTCGATGGACAATGCAATGAGTTTAAGAACAGATGTGAAGGACATAGGAAAATACAATCACAATGCAAAGATAATCCAACTGTCCTTACACTAAGCTACGTGCAAATTATGTTATGGACATGGGTCTGCCGTGGTGGAACTATGTACTACAATATTTCACACCGTGCGTTACCACGTTGCTTCATGCAGGCTATATAAATGTGGTCAACTTGGTGAAAAATATTACTTCATTACCAAGTTTGGAATTGGAATGAAAAAAATTAAGATGAAGATGAAAAATGAAGAAGGCTACTGGTCGCAAAAGATAAACTAAATGGTTGTCACATTGGTCATGCCCACCCTGTTGTACACTCATTTAGCGACATGAGTCCCAGTGTGATTGTGATCTGCGTCCTTGTCGGTTATGTTTATAATTTGTTTACATGAAAGGTGTAAATGTTGCTGCCACAATGAATTGTGGGACGCCATTATCTCCTTTCCTTTCGTGAGGGATGGTCTGGTGCACCCTATGCTGAAGGAGATAAGAAAGAAGCATTGAAGCTCCTTTCCTTAGAGAAATCGACCAGCTCTTATTATTCCTCAACCAAAAAACAACTATATAAACTAGAACCAATACGGCCATATAGGTTTTGGCCCCACTGGGGCCCCACTTCCAAGTCCTTGGCTCAACACCTCCATTACTGTGTCAGTGTCAATTCAGTGATTTATTGCTAATTGTAAAGGCTCATTGGGTGTGCATTATAAACTCACCCAGGTAGAAAAAGATCAGCCCAGTTTGTTGTTGGATTAATTGCAATGTTTATCCCAGTCTAGAGACTGGGGTGAAAAGCGAAAATCAATGTCTTTTAATGGAACCCAGTTGTCCCCGCGAACGAGTCACAGATGCTAGCGTTTAAAGATCACAAGATTCAATTAAAAGGGTTGGGCTTTATAGACCTGAGGTGAGCAGGATAATCAGGCATGTACATAAAATTCCTTTACAGTGGCAATGAACCATTGAATGAATGTGTGTGTGTGTGTGTGTGTGTGGCTTTTATCTGCCTCCCTTAAAAGACTCTCGGAGAGATCTCATTGCACTATGTTCTTATTCAGGAGAATTGATGAAAGAGCAGACAAAAGAGATTAATAAAGAGAGAGGGCGGGAGAGGAGATAAGAGAGAGATCTTAAAGGAGAAGGACAATAGAATCTTCTTCCTGAGAATTCATCCTCACCAACCTGTAGATCCAACCCCAGTCCTCTGAGATCTCTCACCATAGGTGGAGCCTGGAGGAGAGATGTAGACGGTTAGAGCCGCTGTCTTCAACCAGAGAAAACACAACAAATCTCTCCCTTCTCCTTCCCTTGAAAAACGACCACAGTCGACCGGGCGGGTGTTGGAGGACAAGGCCCAGACGGAGAAAAGGCTATCACAAAAAGACAAAAAGGAAGATCTAATAGTTATTTGGTCGCGTTTGTTTCAATGCCTTTTTCTGAACGCTCGTGGCTTCGGCTAAGGCTTCATCACTCAAGCACCAGCAGTATCGTGATGAAGGAGCAATGTGGAATTGGGACCGATTGAGACTGAGCTGAGCTGCGTCACGGTCACTATCGTAGACTGTTGATGATCGGACCAATAACGTTTGTTATGATGGCATACTTTGAAGAACCACTGAAACGCATCCTGTTAGGATACACTGATGTATACTTGGACGATTTGGCGACCGTCTTGTCGAGCATGTGACAAAAATCGGAACAGCGGTACAAGAGGTAACAATGGTACTTTGGAAAACAAGATCACGGTGTGAGCGTGAGAGACGAAAATAGAACGTGGTGATGAGGAGGAGGACCAAGAGATGGTTACCAACGCCACAGACGTCAGACCTCTTCCCCCCGTGGAAAAAAGGCTCAGTCTCAAAAGAAAGAGCACAAAGAGATCCACTCAGACTCAGAGAATGAGAGCGCAGAAGTCAATGAGGCATCTTTCGGGTGCATAATTGCAGCATTAACTAACTCTCGCTCTCGATGGCTCGACGTTTGGTTCAGACGTGCAGAGAACTGAACAAGCTTTTCTCAGGCTGGGTAGGGTGTGCGGGGGGGGGGGGGGAAAGGAAGCTTCCAGATGTGCTGGATGTTGTTCTTGATATGCTAAACAGAAGTGTTTTATCATTTGACACACCAGCCCAGCACTTTAGCGAAATGGCTGCTGGGCTGGTGTGCCCTCTTGTAACCCCGCCTGGCATATTAGTGTTATTGGCTGACAGATATTGTCAGGTTAGAAGATCACACACAGTACAGTACGGCCCAAAAGCTCTGGTAACAATCTCACACCTGAACACAGAGAATCTCAGAGTTTAAATACGACCGGGCGATTAACTGAAGACGCATGGTAGGCTGGAAACAAATGAGGACGTAATCAGGTGATAATTGGCAACAGGTGAGGGGCGGAGCCAACAATGCATGGATTCAGCAATACAAACAGAACAGATTCAAAACACCTACATGTGTAAGCACAACAGAACATACAGAAAAAGACACAACAGGATATGACACCGCTCAGGTGGAATTACTGACGGATATACAGTAGAGAGTGTTTCTGGAGATGGAGGTCTAAAACGCTATTCAGCTATTAGAATGTTGCAGCTTTCTAACCACCATGGTATCTACCTTGGGTACTGATAAGAAGTAGTGTGACACACTGTACTGGAATAAGATTTGTGTATGTTCTGCTAGATCACAAGGTCCATTTCGTTCCAGATGCACCACACCACACCTGTGTCGGTGTTCCACAAGGTCTTTGGGCCGCTTCTCTTTTCCCTGTGGACCTTCACTATTGTTCATGAGGAAATAAAGGGGCTGCATGGAAGCAAATCAACAACAAGTTATTGTGTTGAAACTCCAACCTTGCGTCGCTTCCTCATTGTAACACTGTCCCTGGTCCTGAAACAGCGTTCATCCATTCAGCGTCTTATAGGTTAGCTTCCTCAATTCCTCAATATCCAGATCACAATGCAAAGCAGGACTAAGTGTACACTAGCGAGGCTGGCTAAAAGTTTAGCCAGCCTCGCCTATCTATTGATAACTTGCACACACAGAGTTTCAGCAGTAAGAGGTGAGGATAAGAGTTGGTTCGGAAAAAAGCCAGTTTACTTTCTCCCTGAAAATATTCCATCTGGTGAGATCCATGATCTGCTGCGGTGAGGAGCGCAACGCGGCCAGGCGGGGAACCCTGTGCAGCAAGAGGTTAAACTGGCTTCTTCTTAGGTAACACCTATGATTTGCAGCCGAGCAGACAGGCAATTACGGACAACAAGCATAATTACAAGAAACAATGATATGAGCGCACACGCACACACACACACACACACACACACACACACACACACCTCTTCCCTTCAGTTTTCTCATCAACTGTAAAATGCTTTTCTTATGTTTATATCCTTTGCGCCGGCATCTGGAGATGAGTTCCTGTGGAATATGGGGAGAGAAGCTCTTGTGAAGCATAAAACAACAGCCAAACAGAACAGCTCATATGCTTGGAACGAAACCCCAGAACCGGCAATGAAAACCCAATGCTTTGAATTCAGGTAAGATGTGAGCAGCAAGGTGTGCAACAAGGAAAGAACCTCATACATACGTTGCATCGCCTGGCGGTTTTTTCTCTCTAAGCCCCCCCAACCCCAACTCACAATATGTAGGCCCCTTCAGGGATTTTGACACCGAGGAAATGTGAGGAAACGCTCTCAACAGCAGACAACAGGTGAGCGGTCGACGTCGACGGCATCTTGAATGATGGAATTCCAGCTGGAAGGACCGAGGAGCACAGTTGCGGCTCACGGATAACAAAACTGCAAGCGGATGCTGATCACGACTCTCTGCAGGTCTATTTATTTACTCCTTACTGTGTGAGATACGTACAAGTGCATTACTGGAGCCAAACACAAACATTTTTCAAATGGATGTGTGGCAGCGTCGTTCCCCTCGATGTGAGATTACCCTACACACACACACACACACACACACACACACACAGACACACATACACACACACACACACACACACACACACATGCACGCACACTCAATGTGTTGCCCTGCATCACAATGTTCCCGCTTTATTAGATCACAAATGTTGCCGCCGCATATGTTCATGGCTTACAGCTCCCCTGTCATGGCGCGTACGTGTGTATAGCTTCATATTTAAACTGCCGTCGGGTTGCGGGAGAGCAGCGCTTGGACAATGTGAAATCCATCAACTTTGTGCTCTGTGTCGGCTCATTTCTCGCCATTATATTACACGTTTGCAGCGCATTACAGCGTGTGTGTGTCTGCTCACTGGCATTAGAGGAAGAGGAGCACAGTTAACCCTCTCTTGTGTCACCGGGGCCCCGTCTGGCTCCGGGTTCTGGACGGATTGGGATCCTACACAGTAGCTTCAGTTTTTTAACTGCCGCGGGGGAGCACCTAACTATAATTGAATGAGTCTCTGTGTATGTATGTATGGTTCTATGTAGGTATGTGTGCATGTACAGTATGTCTGTAATTCGATGTTCTCGACAATGAATTGACTTGACAGCCGATTTGCCGATGTTTGGATGAGTCGGTCCGTTTTCCAATGGACACATTACTATGGCGCAGGGGCACGTTTCGGACCGGCACATTTCAAACGGGCACATGACTCGTTTAGACGATGCTAAATCCATCGACTTGCACTGTGCAGGCTATTTTCTTTCCATGATATTAGATTACATATTCACCGCTAAATGAGAGGACCTGCAGTTCATAGACGTATTCAAATCTAGTTTGAACCGTGTACTGTATGTCGGTTCACACAGTCAGACAACAATAAGCTTAAGCGACAACGCAATCTTTCAAAAGTGGTGTTTAAGTGGTCATTCTGCACATGGATTTTACTCGATGCACATGAATGAATGAATGCACGTCTTTCTATATTTACACACAGATTGACGGTCGGTCAATCGGAAACATGGACACAACATGGACACACATGCAGTCGAATTTCAGAATGCGCTGCAGTTATAGTACAAAAATGAGACAGGCCATAATATAATAAACACACAATACATAATCATATTTGCAATTTATTTCTTGTTATTTTGTTGCTATAATTACTGCTGCTAAAATATATTATAATTGTGTTGCAGAATGAGGCGGCCTGAGATTTAAATCTATTCTGTGGCACGTCATGGGGGCGGAAATTGGCTCATGATTTATGCATAAATATTGACTTTATTTCAGAGAGACGATAAATGAGGCAATCGATTATTGATGCTGAAAAGACGACTGTTGACTCCTGTCGGAAAACGTGACAAAGTTGTACGGTTGTTGTGTATAACGCCCCGAATGTGCTTGAACGTTAGCGTGTTTCGGTTGTTTCTGTCGTTGTGCTGGGTCAACCTAGTTTCCATTCCACCACCACGTTCAGACAAAAACAAATAGGCAACTCAAATAGAAACTTTCTTTTCAATTGCTTTTTTTTCTTTCTCTACTTTCTCTTTCTTTCTTCTCCTAATCAATAATCGGCGGTTACGTGATGCTTCACTGTTGCTTCAACCATCTCTGATGTGTTCCAGATTCCACAAGAAACTAAATTCTGTTCCCTTTCCCCGGATGTACTTCTGAAGGTAAATGGTAAATGGGCTGCCTTTATATAGCGCTTTTCAGACCTCTGGCCACTCAAAGCGCCTCACGTGTTCCCATTCCTCCAGCAATGGCAGTGTTAGTCATGCAAGGTGCCAGCCGGCTCATCAGGAGCGGTTAGTGTCTTGCTTAGGGATACCTCAACACTCAGCTAGGAGGAGCCAGGGATCCATGGTGGCCGTGGTGCTTCACCGACCTACGATTTGAGTCTCGAGCATGACCCTCCACTGTGTCGTCCGTCCACCCAGGGCCTGAGAGAGAGAGAGAGAGAGAGAGAGAGAGAGAGAGAGAGAGAGAGAGAGAGAGAGAGAGAGAGAGAGAGAGAGAGAGGGGGAGCTATCGGGGGTCAGAGTCATCTCCCTCCGTGTGTTGTTCCCCTGCTGGTTGTCTGTGTTTTGTTCTGTCAGATCCTCGTCGTAGTTCATGTGTGAGTACTCGGCCTGCCTGTGACGTTTTTGAAGAAATAAATAATTTAAGTTAATCCCGCTGCCTGCATTTGGGTCCTTTTCACACGTCCCTCTTTACCACTCACTCCATGACATAAAGCCGGTAGAAAAGTTCCCCTTTAAAGTTACCGCAGGAAAAAACCCACAATCAAATCACAATCTAATTGCACTGATAAGAGAAAGTTGCACAACATTATTTCAAAATTCTTTCCGGTAAGCTGTTTCCAGTAAGTGTTAAATTGGCAAACTGCCCCTTTGATAGTTTGGCACAAGATTCTATTTCTATATCTAACTTATACTTCCTTCTTGTATCTACTGTGTTCTGGTTCACCACTTCAATCACACACACACACACACACACACACACACACACACACACACACACACACACACACACACACACACACACACACACACACACACACACACACACACATCACACATTCACACACACACACAACACACACACACACACACACACACACACACACACACACACACACACAATCTCTCTGGTGTTACATCATCAGCGACAGGCTCTATCCAGAGGGAGGGACCAGCTGACCAGAGCCACCCCTGGCTCCCATACAAGCACCAGTATGTGTCTCAAGACCACCAGGGGGCCCAGCCGTCGCCCGCAACGGCAGCAACACAGGTGCTGTTCGATAAACGTCAGGCGAGACGATGAATCTCTTTCATTAAAGATCCCTAAACAGACATTCTCCTACTCACTTACGAATGCCTCAACTGGGAGGCTCCCATCCACCACTCCAGCCTCCTTCCATAGCTCCACACCCTCCGTCTGGTCCACGCCGGTCCCCTAGCCCAACGCCTGCCGCCAGGCTCTCATCAATGGGGGAAGGGGGGCTTTCAGTGCAACTGCCCCTCAAACTATGGAACAACAAACTCCCTGACTCCTTCAACGCTGAATCCACCTCCCTGCCTCTTCAGCCGTCCTGTGCCAACCCTCATGATTGAGAGCATGAGGGTGTATAATGTCACGCCATCCATCTTTTACTATTTTAACACTGAGGAAATATCTGTTTTTTATTTTCTATGTAGACAAGCTAATCCAGAGTCAGGGGTCTCAAATGAACCATAATGATTTATGCATTGTTGACAAAATAATCTAATACATGCAAATTTCATGCTGCATATCGGAGGATGGAGTCTTTCTTGCCCCAGCTCTGAGACGCCTGAAGATGTAATAGGACACTGTTGAGACCAGTCTGAAGTTGAAGTTAGGAGGTAAAGTTCAAGTTCAATTCTAAATAGCTCTACCAACTCTACAACAACAACAACAACAACAATACCAACACTGCAAAAAGCAGCAAAAACGAATACCGGCGGAGGTTAATAGCCCGACACTGCTACAATACTAACTTTAAGAAAATATCTCAAAGCCTTCTTTCAAAAACAAATGTTAAACAAAAGCGTCTGTCAGAGGCTTTTCACAAATTGTCTTTTCATGCATTTTCATAAAGTTTCAAAAGTGACGCCTTTGGTCGCACACGAGAAGGCGTTTATGAGCATCTGATTATAATATATTCCTCTATTGCTAACCTATACTGTGACCTCAGACGTGCCATTAATCAAGTGGTGGGACACATCTCCTCCGGGGTGCGGTGCGCTGCAGCTCAGGCGGCGCGGGTCAGAGGTCAGAGGTGACCGTGGGCGTTCCATTTGTCTTGATTAAACGCAGTACATTCCTCAGCGCGTTGCTTAATTGGACAGTACCGAACCACGACCGCCGCATTCACATGACATGTATTCCGTCTTCTGTTGACCAGACCCATATATATTGGATTTGTACCTATCGTAGCCTACAAGGTATGAGGAGCTGAAATCACCAGGCCCACGATATCGTCCATCCCACCACACTCTGACAGGAAACCAATTCGCATGCCGTTGCCGTTTGGCTCACGCTTCGAAGCGACCATGAAGTGAGACAATGAGGTGATGGATTGGAATGTCGTCGTTGTTGTTGTTGTTGTTGTCGTTGCAGTCGTACGCAAACACGCTTGCAAGATGAATGTGTTGGCGCGTCTCATCTCATGATGCGTGGCGGGGATATTCTGTTGAATGAGCTTTTGAATGAACGACGAATGGACGAAATGATGAATTGAAATTATATTCGACTCCACGAGGGCTTTGTGTGTTTCGCTGTGATATGCTGTGAACCTCAAGTCTGTGTTGATAAACGGACCGTCGGGGTAATGGTGTTCACGTGCCTCAGCTGTGTGTATGCGTGTCAGTGTGTGTGCGTGTCACTGATGATTTATGAGATTTGCGTGTGTGTGCGTGTGTGTGTGTGTGTGTGTGTGTGTGTGTGTGTGTATGGACTGTACGACATAAACATTTACCAAACCACGTAGCCTTGACATTTTTCTTTTTTTTTTTAGCAAGAAAGGTATTTCTGCTTTGTGGTATCGGAGGACTCTCCTTACAGACTCCACTGAGATCCAAATGTTGGTAAGGCAGAGGTCCTTCCTGCAGGAAACGGCCTCATCTCCTCAATCAGCAAACTAATGACTTTAGAAACATTGCGGTTCATGAGCCATTAAATCAAGCCACCTGCTCCAGGTGCTGTTTGGGTTCCATTCAGGAAGTCATTGCAGGAAATATTTCAGCAAAGAGGATGCAGGGGGAAATAAATAGATATAATAACTGCATAATAATAATAATATGATTGTATTTTCAAAAGTGCACCTGTGTTTTCTTTGGAATCCACAATCCACTTGTTTTGGGGTTTTTTTTTATTAATGGGAAATGACACGTGTGTTTTTGTGCACAAATAATTTCATTTTCTCCTGAATTAATTGGACAGAACTGTTGACCCAGATTTGAGCTCGTCTGCCATCAGACTATATTATCCTGAGGTCTGATTTGGTTCCAGAGTGTGCAGGGAACAAGGAGATGACGCCAACACAGACGGATGCGGGTAATGGATGAGTCATAAAGGCTTCATATTACGCAAACAAAAATAACGTACAGAAACAGAAGAATGGGAAACGGAACACAGGAACTCGAGAACTGACCAAGGACACGAGGACACAACAGCACGTAACAATAGACTACGAAGTGACAAAGAAAAATAGGGAATTATGCGATATATCTATGGGGATGCCGATTAGGGAATGAGGTGCAGAACGAGAGATAATCAAGGAAACACAGGTCAGGGAAATAAGCGATTTTTTTTTTTTTTCAAACTCCAGGTGCATTCTGGTCGCATTGAGAATGTTGGCTCGTGCTCATCCTCCTGTCGGCTCATACATGAATCTCAATGAGATGTTATTGTTCACATCACGATCGGTTGTTTCCGTGAAGGGCCAAATGGGCTGCTGCAAAGAATGTTGGGAACGCCGCTCTCTCATTTCCTTTCCTTTCCTAAAAGGATGGTCCATCTAAAGGAGATAAGAAAGGACGCATCGAAGCAGCTTCCCTTAGCATGCGGACAATTCGGACAGCTCTGCCACTTAGATACTTCCGGGTCATTCACTCGGTCATTGACGAAGCGAAAAAGACAATTTGAACGCAGTGAGAGACAGACAAAGACAGGGGCGTGGTCACGACAGATTCACTAAATCGGTTTGTCCACAAGCTGAAGGCAGTCTGTGGTGGTCTCTGGAGGGGTAAGAAATGAAACCTTTACATATTCAAAAATGGATTTCCCGGTCAATGAGGTAGCTCGGAACTGCTTGTCAATTCAGTGTCTTTTTTAACTGAATATAAATGTGGTTCTCTCTCTCTTCTTTCATCCCAGGTGAGAAGGCTGGGTCAGCCAGTGAGTAGCCGTCATGCTTTACTGCTTCATGGATGCGTGATCCCTGCTCTATTCCAGCAGTTAGCTATATTCTACAGTTACAGTTAGTAACACAGGCTATCGATGTATGGGTTTAATCACACAGTTTGGTGACTGCTGGCGTTATAACGTATTATATAGTAAATCGCAAATCCTTTTTTTGGAAAGAAATACAGTCAATACAATTACATGCCACTCGTGGATTTCTGCAGGAACCAAGGACAAGTTAAATGAATAGCTTCAACAATCCGAGTTCCATTCATTACACACACAGACACGGTGTAAACACACACTGCGAGGCCGTGTGTGTTCAGGGATGGAGATCTTGTTGTCACCACGATGCCTCTGGAGCTGCACCTCAGTCAACGGCCGTCACATTAACCGGGAAAGAGGAACGCCGGAAACAATGTGTCACGCCTTGTGAAGGTTGCGCGAGGAAGACCACGAGGAGGAAGAGGATGATGACAGTTGAATAGCGCAGTGTTTCTCAAATGGGCGTCCGCGCGACCCCCCTATAGGGGCACTTTTCAGAGGGGTACTCGGAATACGAACATCAAAAATATGTTGTGATATTGGTTCTGAACAACTGTAAAATAATTCCACCGAAAGAAACTTTAAAGGGGTACCTGGCTGAAACAATGTCTTAGGAGATGCTGGGGTACATTAGTAAACAATTGTTTGAGAACCACCGGGAGAAATGAAGGCTCTGTCCTGTGGTTTGAGCGAGGGGAGGACTCCACGCCACTGGGAGTGTCGAGGCTCACGGCCCCTCGGTGGGACGGTGGGTGGCCGGGGGTGGGGGAGCAAAGAGGAGTGATTGTTTTCAGAAAAGGGGGAGATGCTGGGGAGAGAGAGTGGAGGGGGTGGGTTTGGACGGAGGACGACGTCGAGGACTACCCGGAGACCGCTTGTCTGCCTTGTTTATTGAAGGCCGCGGTTCCTGCGTCTGTGGCCGGGGCCTGAACCTCCACCTCCACCACCACCACCCTGATGGTTACTGAGGCTCACTCCGGGGGGTGCCAAGACCCGGGTTGGAGACGTGAACCACCTTGGAGTGCCGGGTGAATGTTGCCTCTTTCAAATGGGATGGGATGCTGTGTGTGTGTGTGTGTGTGTGTGTGTGTGTGTGTGTGTGTGTGTGTGTGTGTGTGTGTGTGTGTGTGTGTGTGTGTGGTGTGTGTGTGTGTGTGTGTGTTTGCTTTCCAGCATCTTGGAGCGAGCCATTCATTCAACTCGCCTGAATTTAAACCTGAACACAACACCACGCGAGCGTTTGCTTCAGCGCCGCCACAGGCTACGATGCGTCGTCTCTTAACACTGAATGTGTTGTGTTAAGACGAGGTGGGGGGAGGGCGGAGGCGGCAAAGCGACATGGAACCTTCTACATCTCCCATTGTACCTCAATTTACCCCTCGGGGGTCAACAACACACACACGCGCACACACACACACACACACACACTCAATGTAGGTGATGCTCGAGGGGGACAAGATGTGGGTGAAAGGCTTCAGGGTGTTCTGATTGCAGTGTGTGGTGACTCAGGTCTATCTGGTGCGATCATGGGAGGAGTTTGTTTGGCGGGAAGGTTTTTATTTTATAAGCTATGTTGCCCAGGAGGGACACAATGCAGCTCACAGACCGAGAAGATAAGAGGGGACAGGTAAACAATGGACTCAAAGTGGTTTTCATGTGGGGTCATAAACAGTAAACCATCAACACCACCAACACCAACGTATAAGAGCATGACAAATATCATATTTAACTGAAACTGGGAAACAAAATAACACGACTCGATGGCTCGGAAATTAACGAATGAACTGCCTTTATTTTGGATATGCTGCCGTTGCTGTCCTTGCCTATAAACCGTAAACGGACAAGAGGAATATCCGGTAATATTTGTTTCAGAGAGGGAACGCGGAGGCTATAAAAGTGCTCAACGTTTAGATTTATTTTGTGTTTGGGGAAACGAAAAACGCGGCCGAATGTAATTTGAAAAGTGCGGGGAAGCGAGGCGGCGGCGTCGTATTACGGCCTGAGGAGACCGGACAGTGCTGAAGGTGCAAATGCGGTCCGAGATTTGTTGGCCGCGAGAACGGAGAACAGAAGGGGGGGTTAAAAAGCATTAATAACATCGCTAACACGGCTCTCCTGTCTGGGGCCTCCACCTTGATTGCTGTCGTCAATCAAAACCCACCAAGTAGCAAATCCTATTTCTTTCATCACCGGAGGCCAGAATATCATTTTCACGCGAGCCTGCTAGCTTGCAGTGCAGGGAACCAATGGAGAGAGGCTTGTAACACGGCTGCTATAAGGCTGAATATGCTGTCTAGCATATTCAGAGTTGCTTTTTTAAAATGGGCTCCAGGCTTTTTTTGGGCGGTATTTGGTAGACCGGAGCAAAATGCTTAATACCTAAAAATGTGTGATTTGCATTCATACCTCGGTGGTTGTTTTTCTGCATCACTGCGGTGGTGGGATGTCCTTGACATGGTGTGTATGCTGTGGGGGTTCAAATAAAAGACACAACGGGATCGATGGGTGAGAGCCTCGCTGCTGACGACGGAATCGAACAATATTGTATCCGTTGGCCCGTCCACATGGAGAGACGTGCCCGGGGTTCTGTTGTTGGCGCCCGCGGTTGTATTTG
This sequence comes from Coryphaenoides rupestris, assembly GCA_002895965.2. Taxonomy (NCBI): domain Eukaryota; kingdom Metazoa; phylum Chordata; class Actinopteri; order Gadiformes; family Macrouridae; genus Coryphaenoides; species Coryphaenoides rupestris. The sequence goes on from PIJE02000851.1 coordinate 71,978, forward strand.
TATTCCTACCAAAACGTAGAGGAACCTACAGGCTTATTTTAGTTGTTGTGTACAACAACAACAACAACAACGGCGGAGGCGGTTAATATTTGTTGACTCAGCGTCCGTGTGAGTACCCCTCACACCACAGGGGTCGGGGATGTTTAATTTGAGCCGACAGCATTCGGGCCGCACATCAGAGCGCGTTTCCCGCCGTCATGTGACACCAGGCGGTATCCCCCCGCCCCCCTGCCCCCCCCCAGGTTTAGACCTGCCAGTGAAATGCGCCTCCCAGTCCTGCAGTTCAGTGCAGGAGGATGAACTGTCTCTCAAGCGGTAACCTACCAGACGACGTTCATTAAAAGAGACCACGGCATGAAGGCACATGTGGTGGTTGGTTAAATGTGGCGCGCCGAATGCCGTCTGCGTTATATTGTTGTGTCACTCTCCATTTGCCCACTTTAGATGCTCTGTTGGGGGCCGTTTTATCTCTGCTGCAACCCCACCCCCCCCCCCCACCCCCGGTGATGGCGGCGCCCCAGCATCTCAGGAGGCCCCCAGCATGTCAAAGTGTAAGCGTGTCCGGTACACACTGCATACCACACTGCACTTTTCTTATTGCTCTGCTCATGTGACCACATCATTCATAAATGATCCATATGTGGTAATGAAAGTAACATTTCATCTATAGAGCAGCCTTTTAATCAAGCTTTACAACGTGCTTGAGAGAAAATACGGCCCCCCACAGTTTGGGCCGTCCACTCATTGAGGCCCCTCCCAGTTTGGGCTATCCACTCGTTGAGGTCCCTCCCCTCAGTTTGGGCCGTCCCAATCATTGAAGCCCCTCCCACTTTGGGCCGTGTCCACTCATTGGGCCCCTCTCATCACTGATTTATCTTTCACAAAAATAACACTGACAAGCATGACATGGTAAAACAACGAGGAATCGAAAAAGCAAACACAACACATATGATAACAAACCAACATGGATATATCGGGGCTAGTCAGGGAAGTGCAGGTGGGGAGATAGACAAGGAAACACAGGTGAAGGGAATGACATGCTTGGATGTCTTTTCAAAGTCTGACGCCTTCTGGTGGGCAGGTGGGGAATGACAACTAGGAGGAATCTCGGGATCTCCCCGGAGGAACTAGAGAGTGTCGCTTAAATAAATGCAATCCCTTTACCATTTATTTACAAATTGGATATCTTCTTGAGCGTGTTGTGTGGACAATTGATGTAAAATAGAGACGCACGCTCCTACCCGTCTCGGTGTAACCGTCACACACAACTCTTTCAATTCTTTATTATTCTCAATTTCCTCAGAGCACCGATCGATTGTTTTTCAATACTGTTCCTGATTCACCACACAGAATTGAATTGAATTTCAATTTAATTTAATTCATGCAGGTGTACCGCTGCCTCCACTTTCCTTCTAAACAACCTCTGGATATCTCCTACAGCCTGTACTGTACACTTTGTCTGTCCACTAGCAGTCTCACAAATCAGACTTTATATTTTCATCCATCCATTATCCGGGGCCGGGTCGCGGTGGCAGCCGGCTAAGCAGGGCCCCCCAGGCTTCCTTCACCCCAGCCACACTCTCTAGTTCCTCCTGGGGGATCCCGAGGCGTTCCCAGGCCAGACGAGCTTGTATCCGCAATCCTCAGGTTCTTCGGTCCTACCCCAAGGCTCCTCCCAGTATGGGGAGGCTTCCGGCTCAGCTCCCTCTTCAACACAACGGACCGGTACAGCGCCCGCATTACTGCAGACGCTGCACCAATCCATCTGTCCATCTCCCGCTCCATTTTGCCCTCACTCGTGAACAAGACCCCGAGATACTTGAACTCCTTCGCTTGAGGCAGCAACTCATTCCCAACCCGGAGGGAACACTCCACCGTTTTCCGGCAGAGAACCATGGCCTCAGACTTGGAGGTGCTGACTCTCATCCCGACCACTTCACACTCGGCCGGGGTCTCGACTCGAAACAACCTCATCATCGTAACCACAACAAATGTCATGGCTTCGATCTTTCAGAAACAAATTACTCCCAGGCAAAAACCCGGCCATGAAACCAGACTCCAAGAGATAATGGGGGGCTTTGACATGAGAGACGACGCCTCTGCACCGATTGCAAGACTCTTGTACAGCAGCGCTGAGGTGAGACTGCTGCGGCTGATCCTATTGGAGGTCTAGTAATTAAAAAAAAGACATCAGAAGAGCACACTGTGGTTTTAGGAGACCCGAACACGGCATCAATGTTCCCATTAGCGATCTCACCGTGTCAATAGGATCCCATCGGGGGTTTTTTTTCAGATGACACATAAAAACGTGTTGATGTGGACACTGTTGTATTTCGAATGCAACCTTTACTCAACCCGTTGTAATTATGCGTGTGATTGGTGCTAATAACCAATCTGTACGGCAAATCAACCCGGTCCACTCTGCGCCACGGAGCTCCCATTAGAGAGGCTGCACTGTGATTGGCTCATCGACCAGGGATAATGCACAGAACACGCGGGAATAACATGCGCACGCACACGCACACACACACACACACAGGGGAGCCGCACACACACACACACACACACACACAGGGGAGGCACAGTGAGATGTTTTAGCTCCAGCTGGGACCGTGTCGTTCGTAAATAGAGATAACCTTGTTAAGATGTTACCGCTGTGTTTTTGGAGAGTATGGTGAATATAAACGCTCAGAATCATGATTAATCAGGAATAATCATACGATGATTCATAATACTACGTCATGAAAAAAAATCTTTTCTTATCAAACCGTGAGTGTGTGACTGTTTGCTCTAAATATAGCACACTGCTGGAGTGAGCCACCCTTAGCTTTTGTCCAATAAGGTCCCTTATTAGAAATATTGGGGGGGGGGGGGGGGGAGATTCAATATGCATGACAGTCCCTGAGGAGGAGCTGCGTGGGCGCAGGGAGGGTGCTCTGGTCTTTGCATGGAGCAAGCGACGCTCCTACGTGTTGCTGTCCTGTCCTTTTATTAATTTATTTCGGCCCGTCTCAGTGCCGCTACCATGACGACACTGGACCGGAATGCTAAATGTGGCCGTGGTGTACAAGCCCCTCCCCCCAACACTTGAGACGCATCAAACCTGTCTGTGATCAAGCACGACTCAGGCTTGGGAGCGAGCGAGAGAGAGAGAGAGAGAGAGATTGATCGCGGTGACTTTGATTCGCAGCAGGGGGGGTCTCCGGGTGCTCTGGCGCTTCTCCGTCTCTTCAAAGACGCTCAGAAGGATGACTCGGAGCAGCGTCCATGTAAATTGAAAATATAAAGTGACGAGCTCCGTCAGGCGCCTGTTGTTCTCGCCCCCTCCGTCGACGCTGTGCATGTGATCGTGTGATCGACACCTGCTCGCGGTTTCATCCGGGTGGTCCTTAGCTCAGCGATGGGGGGGGGGGGGGGGAATGCAATGTACGACGCCCTGCACGCCGTCCCCCGCTGGCAGAGTTATCGACCCCGCGTGGCGCAGGAACCGCGGCTTCAATAAACAAGGCAGACCAGCCGGTCTCCGGGGTAGTCCTCGAGTCGTCCTCCGTCCAAACCCACTCCCTCCACTCTCTCTCTCCCAGCCTCTCCCCCTGTGCTCTCGTTCCTTTCTGAAAACAATCACTCATCTTTGCTGCCCCCCGGCCACCCACCGTCCCACCGAGGGGCCGTGAGCCTCGACACTCCCAGTGGCGTGGAGTCCTCCCCTCGCTCAAACCACAGGACAGAGCCTTCATTTCTCCCGGTGGTTCTCAAACAATTGTTTACTAATGTACCCCAGCATCTCCTAAGACATTGTTTCAGCCAGGTACCCCTTTAAAGTTTCTTTCGGTGGAATTATTTTACAGTTGTTCAGAACCAATATCACAACATATTTTTGATGTTCGTATTCCGAGTACCCCTCTGAAAAGTGCCCCTATAGGGGGGTCGCGCGGGACGCACTGCCGCTATTCAACTGTCATCGTCCTCTTCCTCCTCGTGGTCTTCCTCGCGCAACCTTCACAAGGCGTGACACATTGTTTCCGGCGTTCCTCTTTCCCGGTTAATGTGACGGCCGTTGACTGAGGTGCAGCTTCCAGAGGCATCGTGGTGACAACAAGATCTCCATCCCTGAACACACACGGCCTCGCAGTGTTTGCGAGGCCGTGTGTGTTTACACCGTGTCTGTGTGTGTAATGAATGGAACTCGGATTGTTGAAGCTATTCATTTAACTTGTCCTTGGTTCCTGCAGAAATCCACGAGTGGCATGTAATTGTATTGACTGTATTTCTTTCCAAAAAAAGGATTTGCGATTTACTATATAATACGTTATAACGCCAGCAGTCACCAAACTGTGTGATTAAACCCATACATCGATAGCCTGTGTTACTAACTGTAACTGTAGAATATAGCTAACTGCTGGAATAGAGCAGGGATCACGCATCCATGAAGCAGTAAAGCATGACGGCTACTCACTGGCTGACCCAGCCTTCTCACCTGGGATGAAAGAAGAGAGAGAGAACCACATTTATATTCAGTTAAAAAAGACACTGAATTGACAAGCAGTTCCGAGCTACCTCATTGACCGGGAAATCCATTTTTGAATATGTAATTCAATCTATGTTTATGATCCATCCATCCATTTTCGTCCGCTTATCCGGGGTCGGGTCGCGGTGGCAGCTGGCTAAGCAGGGCCCCCCAGGCTTCCTTCTCCCCAGCCACACTCTCTAGTTCCTCCTGGGGGATCCCGAGGCGTTCCCAGGCCAGACGAGCTTGTCTCCGCGATCTCATTCTTTCGGTCACTACCCAAAGCTCGTGACCATATGTGCGGCTTCGCCTTCCGGCTCAGCTCCCTCTTCACCACAACGGACCGGTACAGCGCCCGCATCACTGCAGACGCTGCACCAATCCGTCTGTCCATCTCCCGCTCCATTTTGCCCTCACTTGTGAACAAGACCCCGAGATACTTGAACTCCTTCGCTTGAGGCAGCAACTCACTCCCAACCCGGAGGGAACACTCCACCGTTTTCCGGCAGAGAACCATGGCCTCAGACTTGGAGGTGCTGACTCTCATCCCGACCGCTTCACACTCGGCCGGGGTCTCGACTCGAAACAACCTCATCATCGTAACCACAACAAATGTCACGGCTTCGATCTTTCAGAAACAAATTACTCCCAGGCAAAAACCCGGCCATGAAACCAGACTCCAAGAGATAATGGGGGGCTTTGACATAAGAGACGATTGCCTCTGCACCGATTGCAAGACTCTTGTACAGCAGCGCTGAGGTGAGACTGCTGCGGCTGATCCTATTGGAGGTCTAGTAATTAAAAAAAAGACATCAGAAGAGCACACTGTGGTTTTAGGAGACCCGAACACGGCATCAATGTTCCCATTAGCGATCTCACCGTGTCAATAGGATCCCATCGGGGTTTTTTTTTCAGATGACACATAAAAACGTGTTGATGTGGAGACTGTTGTATTTCGAATGCAACCTTTACTCAACCCGTTGTAATTATGCGTGTGATTGGTGCTAATAACCAATCTGTACGGCAAATCAACCCGGTCCACTCTGCGCCACGGAGCTCCCATTAGAGAGGCTGCACTGTGATTGGCTCATCGACGAGAATGGATGGATGGATGGATGAAAATATAAAGTCTGATTTGTGAGACTGCTAGTGGACAGACAAAGTGTACAGTACAGGCTGTAGGAGATATCCAGAGGTTGTTTAGAAGGAAAGTGGAGGCAGCGGTACACCTGCATGAATTAAATTAAATTAAATTGAAATTCAATTCAATTCTGTGTGGTGAATCAGGAACAGTATTGAAAAACAATCGAACGGTGCTCTGAGGAAATTGAGAATAATAAGGAATTGAAAGAGTTGTGTGTGACGGTTACACCGAGACGGGTAGGAGCGTGCGTCTCTATTTTACATCAATTGTCCACACAACACGCTCAAGAAGATATCCAATTTGTAAATAAATGGTAAAGGGATTGCATTTATTTAAGCGACACTCTCTAGTTCCTCCTGGGAGATGCCGAGATTCCTCCTAGTTGTCATTCCCCACCTGCCCACCAGAAGGCGTCAGACTTTGAAAAGACATCCAAGCATGTCATTCCCTTCACCTGCGTTTCCTTGTTTATCTCCCCACCTGCACTTCCCTGACTAGCCCCGATATATCCATGTTGGTTTGTTATCATATGTGTTGTGTTTGCTTTTTCGATTCCTCGTTGTTTTACCATGTCATGCTTGTCAGTGTTATTTTTGTGAAAGATAAATCTTTTGAGCAATCGGTTTTCTGCCTCCGTCTGCGTTCGGGGTCCTATCCTCCCCGCACAGCCCCCCCCAACACACCCTGCATCAGCACCTCCCGCCGTCTATGATCAGCACCCAGAGCAACAAGAGAAGAGAAGAATGTCTGATGGGAATATCGTAGCGCCTTAAAATGCATGAAAAGTTAACCAACACTCAAGGGAGAAATTCTTGCCGACCTCGACATTTAGTGAAATACAATGCATACAAAATAACAGCAAAGAAAAAAACCAACAACAGTATGAATAGTAAACCTCCTGTTTTTTTTATATCTACTGGGGAGGGGCTTCAGTGATGAGAGGGGCCCAATGAGTGGACACGGCCCAAAGTGGGAGGGGCTTCAATGATTGGGACGGCCCAAACTGAGGGGAGGGACCTCAACGAGTGGAAAGCCCAAACTGGGAGGGGCCTCAATGAGTGGACGGCCCAAACTGAGGGGAGGGACCTCAATGAGTGGAAAGCCCAAACTGGGAGGGGCCTCAATGAGTGGATGGCCCAAACTGAGGGGAGGGACCTCAATCAGTGGACGGCCCAAACTGCGGGGGCTGTATTTTCTCTCAAGCACGTTGTAAAGCTTGATTAAAAGGCTGCTCTATACATTAAATGTTACTTCATTACCACGTATGGATCATTTATGAATGATGTGGTCACATGAGCAGAGCAATAAGAAAAGTGCAGTGTGGTATGCAGTGTGTACCGGACACGTCCTTACACTTTGACATGCTGGGGGCCCTCCAGAGATGCTGGGGCTGCCTCAACCGGGGGGCGGGGGGGGGGGGGGGGGGGTTGCATCAGAGATAAAACGGCCCCCAACAGAGCATCTAAAGTGGGCAAATGGAGAGTGACACAACAATATAACGCAGACGGCATTCGGCGCGCCACATTTAACCAACCACCACATGTGCCTTCATGCCGTGGTCTCTTTTAATGAACGTCGTCTGGTAGGTTACCGCTTGAGAGACAGTTCATCCTCCTGCACTGAACTGCAGGACTGGGAGGCGCATTTCACTGGCAGGTCTAAACCTGGGGGGGGGGGGGCGGGGGATACCGCCTGGTGTCACATGACGGCGGGAAACGCGCTCTGATGTGCGGCCCGAATGCTGTCGGCTCAAATTAAACATCCCCGGACCCACTGTGTGGAGGGTACTCACACGGACGCTTGAGTCCAACAAATATTAACCCCGCCTCCGCCGTTGTTGCTTGTTGTTGGTCTAGTACACAACCAACTAAAATAAGCCTGTAGGTTCCTCTACGTTTAGGTAAGTGAATAACAAATACAAACCAGCGGGCGCCAACAACAGAAACCCCGAGGCACGTCTCTACCACAGTGGACAGGGCCAACGGAATACCAATATTGTTTCGATTCCCGTCAGTTCAAGAACAGCGAGGCTACTTCAACCCATCAGATTCACCGATTGTCGGGTCTTTTATTTGAAACCCCCCACAGCAATACCACCGTCCAAAGGACATTACCACAACCCAAATACCCATTTAAAAAAGCAACTCTGAATATGCTAGGACAGCTATATTCAGCACTTAATAGCTAAGCCGCGTTACAAGCCTCTCTCCATTGGTTCCCTGCACTGCAAGCCAGCAGGCTCGCGTGAAAATGGTATTCTGGCCTCCGGTGATGAAAGAAATAGGATTGCTACTTGGTGGGTTTTGATTGACGACAGCAATCAAGGTGGAGGCCCCAGACAGGAGAAGCCGTGTTAGCGATGTTATTAAATGCTTTTTAAACCCCCCCCCTTCTGTTCTCCGTTCTCGCGGCCAACAAATCTCGGAGCGCATTTGCACCTTCAGCCCTGTCCGGTCTCCTCAGGCCGTAATACGACGCCGGCCTGGCCTCGCTTCCCCGCACTTTTCAATTAACATTCGAGCCGCCGTTTTTTCGTTCCCCAAACACAAAAATAAATCTAAACGTTGAGCACTTTTATAGCCTCCGCGTTCCCTCTCTGAAACAAATATTACCGGATATTCCTCTTGTCCCGTTTACGGTTTATAGGGCAAGGACAGCAACAGCGGTATATCAAAATAAAGGCCAGTTCATTCGCTAATTTCCGAGCCATCGAGTCGTGTATTTGTTTCCCCAGTTTCAGTTAAATATGATATTTGTCATGCTCTTATACGTTGGTGTTGGTGTTTGTTGTTGGTTTACTGTTTATGACCCCACATGAAAACCACTTGAGTCCATTGTTTACCTGTCCCCTCTTATCTTCTCGTCTGTGAGCTGCATTGTGTCCCTCCTGGGCAACATAGCTTATAAAATAAAAACTTCCCGCCAAACAAACTCCTCCCGTGATCGCACCAGATAGACCTGAGTCACCACACACTGCAATCAGAACACCTGAAGCCTTTCACCCACATCTTGTCCCCCTCGAGCATCACCTACATTGAGTGGGGTGTGTGTGTGTGGTTGGTGTGTGTGTGTGTGCTGTGTGTTGTGTTGTTGACCCCCGAGGGGTAAATTGAGCGTACAATGGGAGATGTAGAAGGTTCCATGTCGCTTTGCCGCCTCCGCCCTCCCCCCCACCTCGTCTTAACACAACACATTCAGTGTTAAGAGACGACGCATCGTAGCCTGTGGCGGCGCTGAAGCAAACGCTCGCGTGGTGTTGTGTTCAGGTTTAAATTCAGGCGAGTTGAATGAATGGCTCGCTCCAAGATGCTGGAATAGGCAAACGCGCGCGCGCGCGCGCACACGCACACACACACACACACATCACACACACACACACACACACACACACACACACACACACACACACCCACACACACACACACACACACAGCATCCCATCCCATTCGAAAGGTGCAACATTCACCCCGGCACTCCAAGGCGGATTCAACTCTCCAAACCCGGGTTCTTTGCGCCCCCCCGGGGTGAGCCTCAGTAACCATCAGGGTGGTGGTGGAGGTGCTGGTGGCTGGTGCTGGTGGAGGTGGAGGTTCAGGCCCCGGCCACAGACGCAGAGAGCCTTGTTATGTACCACGTGTGTGATTACAGCCCCCCAACCGTCGGTGACCCCTTCCTCCCAGCAGCTCTCTTCTTCCCCAGGGGAACCGTTTAGCTGCTGCTGCCGCCGCCACACCTCCACCAGCCTTTTATGCCTCCTCTCTGAAAAATAACCCCCCCCCACACACACACACACACACACACACACACACACACACACACACACACACACACCTTTCCAGAGGCACCACCGCCACCTCTGCTGCAGCACATAGCCACTCAGGCTGTGGCTGCTGCTCCTGTGCTCTCAGCCATTTACCCAATTTTACCATATAGCTCTCTCCCCCCTCTCTATCACACTCTCTCCATCTCTCCCCCCGTCTCTCTCCCTCTCCATCTCTCTCTGTGAACGAGAGACACTTATAATGACACTTATAATGCAGAAGACGTTCGATTTTTCAAAGCTCTGAATAATAAGGCCTACGATGGAAGCCTGGAGACAAGGGTTAGTGGCACAGGCTAAATATTCCGGTCCAGCCGTATGAACACCGCTAATGAGGTATTTAGTTTGGTACGACAGAAATTAGCCCGTTAAAAATAACCGTGAAATAACCGTAGTACCCACGCATTCATCCGTAAAAACACACAGCGCCATCCTGTATGCGTACGTAGCAGCACCGCGACCGGGCAGTTCGTCTTCGGACTTTTTTGTACACGAGTTCATTCAGAGGGACGACGAGGCAATCGGACAATACGTCAGCAGAGCGCAGTTTCCGTTTTTGCCGCGTCTTTGCCACGATCCTCCTCGTAGTACAGTGGGGCCGCTGCGGCTGCCAATAACATGACTCAACCGAAATGGACATCGGACAAAATCGTTCGGCCCGTTTCACCCCCACCGGTCTCACACAATGACCACGTGATTCATGAACCCTTTAAGCACTTGGATTACGACAACGTAGCCGATCACGCTGATCTACTTGCACCGAATTGACCCCGATTTTCCATCGTCGTTTAATCGTTAGGTCTACTCACTTTTCGACTCGCCGTCTAATTTGCAGTGATTATAGCGGGTTATTAGTATTTGACAGAGATGAGCCAATGTATTGATCTCTCCGGTGCTAAACGTAGCCACAGTTGGCGATGAGTGCTCCTCCAGCTGCTCATTAGGAGAACAACTGCACAAACGTGATCAAATGCACGGCAAGACAGAGAGAGAGAGAGTAGATGTCTGTATGCCGTTTAGCAACCTCTTCATGTCCACAAAGCAAATTAGCGTCTTTGTGGTTGAGGTTCAGGTCATCCTTCCGAGTTCCAACCAATTATAGCACTCAGACAGCCTCTTGTCAGAAGCGGTTCATTATTTTTTTCTAAGAAATGGAAACGGCCATTTTCAAAAGCCCCTTTGGTCAAATAAAACCTTTCACATGTTCTCTAAATGGATTGTTGTCCAAGATTTGTTGAAATGACGGTTGTTTTGAAGGTGGAGACGACGTGAAAAATGACCACCAAAAAAAAAAGCCTCACATTTAATCTAACACTGCCCTCCTCTGGTCACGTCAGAAGCCGTGCGCATAGAGGACTGGAAGAGAACCATCCGGATTGTCCTTCTCTGCAACGAAACTCTGCAATATGGCGCCTGGACGCAATGGTTCGGGCATCTGATTAGGATGCCCCCCGGGCGCCTCCCTTTGGAGGTTTTCCGGGCACGTCCAACTGGGAGGAGACCCCGGGGCAGACCCAGAACCCGCTGGAGAGATTACATATCTCGTCTGGCCTGGGAACGCCTCGGGACCCCCCAGGAGGAACTAGAGAGTGTGGCTGGGGAGAAGGAAGCCTGGGGGGCCCTGCTTAGCCGGCTGCCACCGCGACCCGACCCCGGATAAGCGGACGATAATGGATGGATGGATGGACGCAATGGTCCACGATGGACAGACGGATAACTTGTATTTAGCATCAATCAAAACAATCCTGAAATAAGAGTGTGGTTTTTGTTATTTCACGCTTATAGTGAGCAATAATGACACGGGAGGTAATAACGAGAATCACACAATCACGTCAAGATGAAAAAAACTTTTGTTTAATTTGTGAGAATTATTAATTTATACAGTGGGCTGCAAATTATCGTTATTTTTTTAAAAAGATCTCTGCATTGTGTAAAAAGAAAAAAAATAGTTGCATATTCAAAATAATCTCTGTATTTCAGTGTAGTCAGTCTACGTAGTTAACAGCATCGTGAAACGCCAACATTAGATACAACACAAAGCTGATCAAATCTACATGATTCACCTATACAATTGCAGCCAACTATTGGCCTTAATATACAAATGAGTACCTTTAAAACATCGTCGTCATTATACAAATGTGCATTTTTACGCAAACAATTATTAAATTAGAAATATAGAATTATCTGACAATGTTTAGTTGCTTTTTTCGAGTCACGTTCCAAACCTGAATATTGTAAGTGTTCTATACGTCCTGTGTGCAGGAGGTAAAGTGCCCTATGACAGCTACACCCAGACATACGCGCTGCCCACCCCCCACCCAGCCAAAAAAAGCATTTTTAGCACAAAAAAAAAAAAACAGTAAAATGCACACATTAGCATGAGGTGCAAAATCAACACTGCTGCTTTCTCCACAGAATGGAACAAAAAAAAAAAAAAAAAGAATGAAGAAAGCCATGACAGGGTTTCATATGCAAATGAGAATCAGTTCACATTTTGTATGGACCTTTTGTACATTAAAAAGATATCGTATCACGCCCAAAGTTAAGGCCGGCACCACTTGGCACCCGTTGCCGTCGGCTACGACAGCAACGACATCAATCCATCTGGTCTGTGAATGATCAGACGTGTTAAGTTAGTTTGACCAAGTACCGCGAGTGCTAATTAAAAAAGAAAAGAAAAAGAGAAACTACCCTCATCCATTTCTGCATTTCTGTTTCTTTTCCTGATGTGGAGTTGAAAGCGTCTTATTTAAAAACAACACCAACAATGCGTTGTACACAGTGTAAAATACCGGGAAAGGCCTCGTCAAATTGGCTTTCCCCCCTTGAGGGAAACAATGGTGTGATGGTGAGAGGCGGGGATGAACCCCCCCCCCCGTGGTAGCATCGGGGGAAGGATCGCACGGCGCGCGCCGTCCTGACTTGGAATCTGCTCTCGTGTCGCCCCTCTCCCGCTCTACTTGTCCGACCCAAACCCCCGCGGGTCCCGTGTGGTCCCCCCGCCACCCCTGAAGAGACTTCATCCAGGTCCTCTCTCTGCGCTGCGCCTGCAGGAGCCGACTGACCCGCAGGCAGAGCAACCGGTTGCGGTGCATGTCGGGGACTGAGAGCCTGGGTGCATGTCGGGGACTGAGAGCTGTTTCGCTTCTGCCAGAGGAGGCCACGCTGGGGGACCGTGTCAGTAGGAGTAGCTCTTCCTCAGGCCCCCGAGGAGCCTTCCAGCAGCCACTGCGAGCCAGTTGTCGGGGGACCGGATGTCTTTTGGTCTTCAGCACACGGTTTGATAAAAAAAAAAAAAAACGGTGCGCTGAGGCCCGTCAGGAAAGGAGTGGTTAAAGAATGATGGGAGGGGGAGGTCCATCACATTCTCCTCCTCCTACCACCTCCTACATCCTCCCTCCTACCTCCTCCCTCTTACCTCCTCCTCAGGCAACCCCCAGCGCCGATCCTGGTGGAGGGGGACGGCTACGGTCGGTGGAATCTGGATGGAACGAGAAAGGTCACAGACTCACCCTTTGGCAGAAGGAGAGAGCAAAAGCGTCATGTCCGTGTGTGTGTGTGTGTGTGCGTGCGTGCGTCCGTGCGTTTTTTTCTTTCTTACTCTCTTATTAATATGATCTTAATCTCTTGCATCTCTTGCACTAATAAATCCAATCCAAAAAAAACCCAATCTCATCTTAAACCAGGAAACTCAAAACATTTAAAGTTATTTCACTATTGGAAAACTCTCCGTTGTTGGTGTGTTTACAACCAGTGGAGGCGGAAAAAAGGGAGTGAATCAGAAAACCAGTGGAACGGGATTCAGAAATGAGCTCTAAGATATGACTGAGCAGATTTGTGGAACAAGATGAAGTTAACGTTTTTAGAAAGTAATTGCCCGCCAAATATGGAGTACATGTTATCATTACAGCATCCCCAAGTCAAGTCATTGAGTTCAGTATTGCAAACAAACAACAGAATCGGCAACAATGCTAAATGCGACCGCTCTCCGAGTTGAGCCGATTACGATCAGCCAATCAGGATTAGATATTCATCAGGAATGCCTAGTAAGTCAAAAACTTTTTGCCTGACTAGTAAACTGTTTTTTATTGGACTGGGATTGAATAGTTTGCACAGCAGCAGCAGCAGCAGCACTATGGTGCCCACAAACCCCATCCCCAAGATTCAAAACAGCAAATGTCACTGAAAGGTGACGACTTTCATTCCTGGATTAACTATTTATGAGACAGCAGAGTGGCCCCTTGGGTGGGAAAAAGAAAAGGCTGTTAGAGGAGGCCCCTCCCAGGGAGGAGGAGCACGTGGAGGCGCGGAGCGGGACTGACCGGGTGTAGATGCGGCTCTCCTCGTGCACCTCCATCTCGGAGCTCTTGAACTCGTTGAGCTCCTTGCGGATGGCAGCCTAGAATACCAAGGAGGAGAAGAAGCAGTCAGACAACAGCACACGTGCGGTACGCCCGACCATTATACGGAGAGATCTAGTTTCGCCTCTCAACAAACAAGGGCATTCCAAGGCATTGGATTATTCAAATCCTAACCCCCAGCATGTTATATGTTTTACAATTCACTCTTTTACTTCAGACAATCCCTTGGCGTGTACGTGCATATTCAGGGGTTTATATACATTTATAAATCCCTGAATATATTTATAAATCCCTAACCCTAACCCAACCGAGGCGTCGGAGATGATGAAAGATAACCCAGAAGACCCCCTTCCTTACTTTCCCAGTTCCTCAGACATGCAGGGGCGGAAAATACATATGTGCCTGCATATTCTCCTGGCTTCACCACACCAGGTAATACATAGAAGGGCTGGGGGGGGGGGGGGGGTGGTGTTCAAAGCAGCCATTCATAAGACATTCCTGGAATACCTTCCCTGACACCCAATCTGCTTTGAATGCAAATCCTGACAAGACAGTCCACCCAAGCAGACAGCTTATGGTGGACGCTCTGCAAGTGTGTGTGTGTGTGTGTGTGTGTGTGTGTGTGTGTGTGTGTGTGTGTGTGTACGTGTGTGTGTGTACACGTGTGTTTACGTGTGTGAGTATGTGCATGTGTGCACGTCTGTGTGTGTGTGTATGTACATGTGTGTGTGTGTGTGTGTGTGTGTACGTGTGTGTGTGTGTATGTGTGTGTGTGTGTGTGTGTGTGTACGAACGTGTGCATGTGTAGGTGCGTGCGTGTGTAGTTGCGTGTGTGTACGTATATGCATATAGGTGAGTGTGTGTGTGTGTGTGTGTGTGTGTGTGTGTGTGTGTGTGTGTGTGTGTGTGTGCCCATCAAGGTTATTATCGTTAACTAACGAAAAAACGAAAACTAGGTGTGAAAAAACATTTTCGTTAACTGAAATAAAAATAAAAACGAGGCTTTACAAAAAAACGATAACTAACTGAAACTGTATTGTGTCTTTACAAAACTAACTAAAATAAAATACAATTATAGAGAAAATGTCTTTGTCAATTTATTTCATACAGAGCCTCAGTCTATCTTCCGCTGAGCCACTTGTAGTACACGCCCCTCGCCTGGTGTCATGGCGGCAAAAGTCGGGAGAAAGCGACAGGGATTACTTTGTATATGAATGTGTCGCAAATAAGAGCAAGTGCCTTGCAGTGGAAGTAAGGTGGCCAGTAGGGTGGCCAGTAGGGTGGCCAGTAGGGTGGCCAGTAGGATAGCCAATGCTGCACACACACACACACACACACACACACACACACACACACACACACACACACACACACACACACACACACACACACACACACACACACACACACACACACACACACACACACACACACACACACACACACACACACACGCGCACACACACACACACAGAGGAAGACACTGCAGTGCAGACAAGTCCCCAAAAGACTATTTGAGCAGTTGAATGTTCACCAGTTGCATTCACTCTTTTGTTGTTTACCTAAAACAAGTTCTTTATGTCTGTTAAGAACTGAAATGTGTATCTTTTGCATTCATTTGTTTATTTATTTTTATGTAATCTTATTTTGCATCTTTTAAGTCCAGAAATGATCTGCTTTCTGGCAGTTTTTGCACTGTGCACTTTGCAAGGCAGGTTTTTCGCAGGTGTCAGTTTTTGAAATGTATTGAATAAATACAAATACTCTTCGCCTTTTCAGGAATATTTTTTCCTCTTCTGTTACACATACATCATGATATATCATAGATTAAATTGTCTTGCAATGAATAGAGTATCTCAGAATCACTGTATCATGACACCATCATTATCATGGACAACATTGTATTGTAGTGGGGAGTATACCAGAGTTCTATATGTTGTGATTATTCTGGCTTCACTAAAGTGTCCTCCTTTATGGTGTTATGGAAATGGCCGCAAGTGGAAGATGATAAAATATGTGGAGCATTTATCAAGGGGAAAAATCCCACAAATCTAAAAGTCCATTTGAAAAGCTTCCCTGAATGGCCCCCCCTTGGTCTGTTGCGTTCCGCGGTAAAGACTAAAACTAACACTGAAACTAATAAAAACTAAACTCAAATGGAGCATTTTCAAAAAATAAAAACTAAACTAAACTAAACGAGCAAACCCACTTTAAAAACTAATTAAAACTAAACTGAAAACAAATAGTCAAAACGAAATAAAAATAAAAACTAATGAAAAATGCAAAACTATAATAACCTTGGTGCCCATGTGTGGGTGCATGCGTGAGTGCGTGCGTGCGTGTGGGTACGTGTGCGTGCGTGTGTGCGTGTATGTGTGAGTGCGTGCGTGCGTGCGTGCGTGTGTGCGTGCGTGCGTGCGTGCGTGCTCTACCTTGTCGGCGGGCGTGAGCTTGGTCCAGGGCTTGTCGGCGCGGCGGTCGTAGTCGTGGGCGTGGGTGCACTCCACGTACTCGTGGAAGCGCAGGATCTTCCTGGCCTGCAGCTCCGCCACCGTGGGCCTCTGGGACAGCTGGGGGAGGGGCCAACACGGCTGTTACTAGCTCTGCAGGGAGCCACGCGCTCGCCACGGTGTGTGTGTGTGTGTGTGTTTTATTGTAATTTTACTTAACCTTTATTAACCTGGTGAGCCAAGAAATTGTTATTTACAAGAGTGCACATCTAGAGCTTTATCGATATCGTGATACGAGGCGAGATATCATCTTAGATTTTGGAAAACGTGATAAGTGTCATCTTTTGCTGGTGTCAAAGTCTGCATTACAGTAAAGTGACCTCATTTCCCGAACTTACCAGGATGCATTCAGAAATTGAGGAAATCCGTTTAATTTGTCAAGTCTTTAATTCACACAGGACTATGCAAAAATAGGCTATTTATTTATTATTTATTAAATCGTGATACACATTGCTGTTGAGCTGTTAAATGACCTTTATCGGGATAGAAGATCGTGGCTATGTCGCCCGGCCCTGTGTCTTTTAGATTGCCTTTATTCAACCGGGTGAGTCATGGAGAAGAAGTTCTTATTTACAATGCTGTGTGTGTGTGTGTGTGTGTGCCTGTGTGCGTGCGTGTGTGCATGTGTGCGTGTGTCACTCCTGACCTTTCTGGTGAGTCTGCGCTTGATCTCAGACCTTTCCATCCGTCGGTCCGATTCGTTTTTGACTGCGGGACAAACAAGAGCGGGCGGGGATCATAAATAAAGACGCATGGGAACATGACATGGAGAAGACAAAAACTGGACCGGGAAGGAGAGGGGAAAGGAGCAGGGAGCCGGGGAACGGGATACGGGCCTGCTGGGCCGCCGCGACTTTGACTGACTTTGTCTCCCTGGTGTACGGATATGTAACACAAGTGTGCCTTCAATTACTAGCGTGCCCCCGCCCCCCCCCCCCACCCCTTGCAACAAGGCCCTGCATTGTTGCAGACACATCCACAACACCAGACACCTCCACCCACCAGACACCTCCACCCACCAGACACATCTACCCCAGCTTCCAAACCAAACACCAAAGCGAGAGACAGAAATCTCTGGTCGTTCAATCTTGTTTTGAATAGACAGCCGCATTCAAAGCCAATGTTCATTCGATGGCATTGATGAGGAGTCAAGGTTTGACTCTTTTGAAATGGAATGCGTGACAAATAAAAGAACCCACATGCCTTTGTTGTTGACGAGGAAGGGATAAAAAAATAAAAAAGGAGAACTTAATTGAAAAAGTTCACTGTTTTGACAGCAGAGGCATGCATTTCTTTTTCACATTTAACTCTTCCCTGTGGGATGATAAAACTATCAGACCGGCCTATTTCCATAGGGGGAGGAGGGGTATTCGTGAAGAGTGACATTTACCACCGACGCTTCACACAAAGCTCAATCACCAATAGAGCGCCGCACCACAGTGGGTCTCTGGAGAGCTTTCTATCCATTAATGTGGCCCAGAGGCACGGGAGTGGAGGGGAAGATAATAATAAAAATAAAAATAAAAATAAAAATAACCATGAGCCAGGGCGAGAGAGAGAGAGATCGAGATAAAAAGACGCACTCTCTGCATTGATTTCAGCCGCGCAGGGAGAAGATGAGCAGCAGAGGGCTGCGTCCTCACTGTGCTGGGAGAGAACGGCCCCCAAACAGACCCCAGTGAAGAGGGAAGCAGAGAAATACAATGCATCAGAGATGGTATGAATAAAAGAGGAGAGGGAGGGAGGGACAGAGGGGGAGGGAGAGAGGGAGAAAGGAAGGAAAGGAAAAAGGAAAGGAGGAGAGTAAGGGAAGGAGAAGGGGAGGGAGGAAAGGATGGAGAGGATGGGATGAGAGGAAAGGAGAGGAGGGAGGAAAGGAAGGAAGGGGAGGAAGTGAGGAGGAAGGAGAGGAGGAAGGTGATGATCTCACCTGGGAGGATGTTCCTCTGTTCCAGCTCCTCAAACGAGGGTCTCTGACTCAGGCGCCTGCGTAGACAAATGGCAGCACGTTGCAACCTGGCTTCTTAAAGTCAATGCATGGTCAGTGTATATTTTGTGGACTAGTTTCTATACTGGTGCGCTGCCAGACCCGAATCCAACAGACCCATAGTGAATGTTGTTGTGTGTTTTTCCAGCTGTGAACAGGGTCTATCGTGGTGGTGTATTGCGGTGCTACTGGTGGTGGTGGTGGTGGTGGTGGTACCGTGTGAGCGCGGTGCCGATCTTGGAGCGGAGGGCCAGCCACTGCTCCTTGCTCTGCCAGGCCGGTGTCGTCGGGGCTCTCCTGGGCCTCGCGCTCCTGCCGCTCCAGCCGCAGCGCCAGCGTGTCCTTCCGCTTCACGCGGCTCGCCAGGCCGCCTGCCGTACGCGGACACAGTTAGTTGGGGCTCTGGGCTTTAATTTGAGTGAAGTTATCAATGTCAAGCCATTCGTTAGCTATTAGTGAGTGCAATGCGCTGACATTATTGTGTGGAGTTGACTGCTCCATACAATTGACTGTAGGAGACAATTTAGATTTTAGACCGCCCCCAGCTAATTTCTGACCAATCAGGACATCTCTTCCCGATTGCAACACTTCTAAATGGCAGGGAAACGCAGGGACAGCCTTTCCTTCTAACTGCCTTTAACAAACTGGAATGGACTGTCAACTCACTCGGCGGCCCTTCATCCTCGTCGTCGTCCTCGCTGTCGTCCCGGTAGAGGATGGGCCCGTCCGAGTCGGTCTCCTCGCCCTCCCGGTGGTCCTCGTCGTCCTCGCTGTCCCCGGGCCCGCCCCCCTCCGGGATGACGCTGACCACCAGGCCCCGCCGGCTGCGGGGCTCCAGCTCCGGCTGGCGGGGGAGCCGCACCGGCTTCAGCTTCCGTAGCTCTTCCTCCATGTCAAAGTCGTCGTCCTCGGGTCTGGGATGGGGGAGGGAAGGAAAGAGGGAGAGAGAGATATCAGAAATGTAGAGTTTTCGCCTCAAACAAGGCAGAATTGAATTGCACAACACACAACCAATGTTTTCATGAGTTTTGTTTTTGGAGCTGGAAACCAAAAAACACCACAACAAGATCTTTCTCAAGAATAAAACACACACATCCACGATCACCGTATAGGGAATTTTACATCAACCCTCAAGTACTTAAGAGTTTATTACGACTTATTGATGGAAACGATTATGTAGATCACCACTGTGGGGCCATTTAGAGCCAATTATTGATATAAAAGCAATAGCTGCAGATGTCGTTAGCGATGTCGTTAGAGACGTTGGGAGAGTAGTATTGACACACTCCACAGAGAATGAACTAAAACTAATATCCAACATGTTATAAAGACTACGCCCATTGGAGGTTTTCTCCCATGCACTACATGAGCGTGGTCTCAGGTATCACGACACCCGATAGCTAGTTGTGGGCGTGTACGCAACTCACACATAAAAAATAAATAAATAAATAAATAAATAAAAAAGGTGCGTAGTCAGTTCACCTGGACTCTGCAATTCTTCCCTCCTTCCCGATCACTTAATTGTAATGTTCATACGCCTGGGAACTTAAAATAGTACTTAAAAATAGCATTGTGTAGCATTATCCAAGCTATCTTGTTCTTATCCTAGCTACATTGCTGCTAACCAGCAAGGGGGTAACCTAGCAATCACAAAGCACTTGAAACTTGTTTCTATTCAAATCTTACTGCACCATCAGTGATATATTGTTGTTTCTTATTATTGTTTACAATAATCACTTATTGTAAGTCACTTTAGACAAAAGCATCCGCGTAAAAGATCTTCCTTACAGCCGCAGGGGTTCGATGGTGACGGGTAGGGAGTATCGCAAGCCGCCCTCCTGCTGGAACTCTGGCGGGGACTCCATGAACAGCATGGAGTGGGCCCTCTGGGAGCTGTCGGGGTTGGCGCGGACCGGTGACGGGTTGACCAGGGCCCTCTGGATGAGGATGTGCAGCGGGATGTTAGGCGGGTGGCTGGGTGGCTGCGTGGTGGGGCTGGGCGGGTTGGCGTGTGCTGCCGCCGCCGCCGGTGGGTCAGCGTTGGGGATCGGCAGCGGGTGGACCCTTGGCGGGGAGGGGGGGATGTGGGACGGAGGCGGGGAGAAGGGAGCCTCCGGGGGGTTCTCCACAGGGCCGAGGGACTCGGGCGGGTCGGCGGCTTCCTCCGTGGCCTCCACTGCGTGGCGCTTGGTGACGGGGGTCATCCTCTTGGGCGGGGTTGGAGGGGATCGCTTGGGCGCCGCCACCACGATGATGCCGCTGCTGGACTGAGCGGGCTCTGATTGCGGGCAGACACACACACACACACACACACACACACCAAGTCAGCATCAAGGATCATTGTAGGACAAACACAGGTGTCACTCATAATTATAGTTTTGTTCCTTTTATGTACCAGGGCAGAGGTAGTAAGTAGACTTGGGCCTCATACACACTTATATATATCGGTATTTCTGAAACCAAAGTGTGGACACCAACGAAATATCTTGTATGCCCACAGGAACACAAAAGCGATTTTAAACCCTCATGTAAGCATGCCAGGCCACGAGGTGGCATTAACATCTTATAACTATAACACCACAGAGGAACATTAGGAGCGTTCACATTGTCTGGCTTCAACACAGCGTAAACACACCGCTAGTCTGCCATTTTTCTGGTGCATGCTCAATGTGTGAAACAACAATTACCATGTGTAAAAAGAGGTCATGATGTCATCGTTTTGAGAAACCTCCTGTCTCACCGGTTCATACGAATACACAGGAAACAGGTTTTCAAAAGTTGCATTTTCAGTGACCTAAAAGGATGTTTTGGTGTGGATGGGAGGCCAAAATGCAGACAAAGTTTTACAAAAAAAATACAGCCTCGTCCTCACTAGTTTAGTCTACTAGCCGTGCTGGCCTGGTACATAAAAGGAGCAGACCCATCATTAGTGTTATGAGCAACGTGTGTTTATCCTCTGACGATGCATCAGTGAAAAGGGTCTCTGCACAGACAAACATTAGCGGAGACACAAAAGCAAAGTAATTAAGGCTGAGACGATATGCCATTTTGAAGAATCGATAAATCGGGACAAAATTATCGATAAATATCGATTTTTTTTATGATTATTTTAATTGAAAACAGAATGCATTTTCAGCACTTCAGTATTCACAATGTAGTTCTCATTGTCACCAGAGGAGGCGACAAAGAGCCACGACTAAACATGTGAAACTAAACAGTAAACAGCTTCTTAAATACTCGCTTTTTCATCGCAAAAACTACAGTGAGTGCACGGTGACACACACACACGAACTAACGTTAAAGAATTAGTTATTAATTTTTTAAGAAAAAAGTATTTTAAATTATTATTTTTTTTACACATGCAAAAAAAAAATCGATAAGTGACGCCACTTATCGATTTCACGCAGTTATCGATACATTGATAAGTGGTCTCAGCCTTAAAAGTAATGTCTTTTTATTCTCAACAGCAAAAGCGTGAACATGTCCATTCAAATCATAATACGGATGACTCTTTCAGGAACTACACAAACACCCAAATCCTCAGAGACGGCCCCAGCTGGGGTGGCACAGAATTAGGCTTAATTAGCAGCCAAGCGCCACATGAAGCTCGTTGGCATGCAAACGATTACGGCGACGTCGCCCGACAACCACCGCTTCGGGTGAGCGTTGGGAAACCCGATTTGGTGCAGTCACTGTGGGTTTGTATTGTGAGGATGACATGAAATTAAATTAAAAAAGTACAATGACTTGTGTTTAGTAGATATGGCTGACAAACGGACGGATGGATGACAGAAGTTATTCAACATCAAATGGCGTCGCCGGCATATGACTCATGCATGATTGCATGAGTCATTGCTCACTGACAGCCATGCAACTGGGAAATTAAGTCCGCAAACCGATGATTCACTCAAAGCGCAGGCACGCGCACACACACACACACAATGTGATGTTAATTCATGCTACGTTTCTTGTGCATAAAAGGGTTAGTGGGCATCCAATGAAGTAGCCCTCTTAGGGCCAGCCTCAGGTGGAGGAGGATGGAGGTGAGTGATGGTTCTTGCGAACATGCGTTGGTGTGGGGATTAAACCACGGGAGGTGGGGAGTGATGGTAGCGGAGGGGCGTGGTTAAAGTGGGACAGACGAGGTGCCCCTCCCTTCTGTTCCCGCCCCTACTCTGGGTGGGTACCTGAGCGAGTCACCCCGGCCCTGTGGCTCAGGTAGACGGGCAGGGAGAGGTAGAGGCCGGGCTCTCCCCGCCGCTGCCAGCCGGTCCTGTAACAGTGCTGCCGCACTGTGGTGCCGCTCTTCAGTCTGGAGGCTGCCGGTGCAAAACAATGGCGGTGATGGTTGACGAGATGTTGTGATGGGGTTCAGGGTTGGAAGAGGAGTCAGCATTATTACATCTCTCCTTTTGTGTACCGTTGGGAATCACAGTCAGCCGTGGTGGGATTGCACACATTCAGAACCAAGACATAATAATACAAAAAGATGGTTTTTTTTATGGGGGATTTCAAATAGCACACAGTCCCCTGTACACACGGCCGTGTGTGCTGTCCTGCAGAACACTGTAAAAGGTGTATGCAGACAGCACCTGAGAGGCAAATATAAACATGTTAAGTGAGCTGCAGCAGCATCCATGAAGCGACCAGGAAACACGCTGTGCCAATCAGATTGGACAAACAGTGAGTGAGTGAGTGGCGTGTGAGTGGTCCAACAGCTGACCAGAATGCTGGTGTTGGGATGGCGGTCGGGTGCGGTGGAGGCTGTGTTGTAGCAGAGGCGTCTGCTGTAAACACAGCCACTACTACAGGAGGCAGCATGCTGGGGCAAAAGGATACAGAGCTCTCCACCAGATAGACGAGCAGGGCCGAGCGTTCTGCAAGCTGGTGCCTGCCTACTCCCTCTCCCTCATTCCTCCCTCACCTCACGCTCTCCCTCCCTTCCTCCCTGTGTCTCGAGAGAGCAATGAGTTGCACACACAGAGACTGAAAAACTACGTGCGATATCGCAGAGGAGATTGTGAAAAGAAAAAATTGACTTTGGAGGGGGAGAGATGTGTCGGGCTGTGGTGTGCAGTGAAATGCGAAATGGTGAAATGGCTGCCAATAATGGGACCCCCATTTCATATGCATCACATCACAATGAGAAGGGATGAGAAATTAATTGTGGCCTTTACTATATACACAAAGGTTATTCAAACTGAATAAAAAAAACAAAAAACATCATTAACTTAGTTGAATTAGCGTCTGAAATGAGATCTGTGTGTGTGTGGATGCGTTTTCATAATCATAATCATGTCTATGTGGACATAGCAGCACCGTATCTCTGGAGGGCGACACCACCCATCACTTATAGAATCCAATGTGGGGGGGGCCACCCCGAGCGCTTTTTACAATCCCAAACAGTCAGGAAATTATTGTTTCGCTAAATATGCCGGTCCTGACGTGCGGCCCATCTGCCGGAGACCATTATTACCGTTTAGGATTAAAATGGACGGCCGCTGGTTTGTTTGCATGGATGTTACACAGCATGAATAATCCAGCACAGGGTGGGCGGGGGGAAGGAAGAGCCAGCCTTAAATACCCGAGGTTGCGTGACATAGGACAGGTGGATTCTCCAGTGGTAAACGCCTCGCGGTCGATCAGCTAAACCTATACAGTTTAGCCTTCATGTCCATCACGTGCAGGCAACAGAGTCGCACACCCGAGTGGCTGGGAATTAGAATTTGTATTCAGGGGCCGATGTGATCATAGAGGGGGGCCCCCGATCACTAGGAAAGCGGATCACCAGGGGCCAAATTGCAGACGATTACAACACATTACTGGCCAGAAAATAACAAAAACGGCCAATCAGAGAGCGCGTGGACTTACCGTGCAACGCAGGGTTGCTGTGACGGTTGCTAGGCTTGGGCGGGGGGACGGGCGGCTGCTTGGCGTGCGGAGGGACGGGCGGAGGCGAGTCGGGGACCAGGTGGGGCGGGTTGTCGATGATGAGGGACACCGTCCGGGGCGGCTTGGCCAAGGGGACCGGGGGCGCCACCGCCATGGCGGGCGCCGAGGACGAGGAGGAGGAGGAAGACGAGGAGGATGAAGAGGAGGAGAAAGAGGCCGGGGGCGGGGCGACGGCGGGGGTCCGGTCGGAGTTCTTCGAGGGGAGGGGAGGGCTCTGCTTCTTGGGGGGCAGCAGGGCCTGTTTGCCTGGGAGAGGCTCCCTCAGAGAGTCCCGCGGGGCATCGCCATCGCTCGCAGGGTTGGAGGCGAAGCGGACGCCTGCCGACTCTGGACCAAGGAGAGAGAGAGAGAGAGAGAGAGAGAGAGAGAGAGAGAGAGAGAGAGAGAGAGAGAGAGAGACACACACACACACGCGCACGCACGCACACGCACACACACACACACACATTAGGCGGACACTCACTCAACAAACAAGGTTTCTACTGGGGCTGGGCAATATATGGACAGAATATTGATATCCTGATACGAGACTAGATCTTGTCATAGATTTTGGACATCGTAATATCGTTTTCTTACATATGGAGAAAACATCGTGTAGGCCAGGGCATCTCTGCAGCACTACATTTATAATTTCGATAATATTACGATTAGTTGTTTCGCCCAAAGCCCTTTGAGACTGTAACCGTGAATTCCCTATGGAGCACAAAGTACAAATCATAAATGGGGTGGAATCACTGATGACTTAACAGTTACTCAATCTTGTCTCTTTGAGTAGGAGCTTTGAAAGGACCTTCCACCGCGGAGGGGAGAATCTGCACAACCCAGCTCTGTTTAATCATTAACATGTGGGACCAGAGTCAGGGCTCATGTCCATTTAAATGCCACAGACAGCAGAGGTGAGAATCAATACGAACAGTTTAAAAAAGTAAAAGGAAAACATTTAAATAACCTGGACTGACTATTTATTTCCCTCCGTTCTCAACATGGCCTTCCTCCAGAGATGAAGTACGGTTATTTACCGTGATAGAAATCTGAATCTGTCATCATTAGAGTCGCTGCCCTCAGCTCCGCATGATTGCTTGCAACAGAGTTCCATAAACAATTTTAAGTATTACTAGAGGGACACCACCGGCAGGAGTGTTTATATGAATATTATTGGTGGATTGTATTTATCACCAACTCCTGCCTCTCACGTCACCCATTTTGGGGCCAACGTTTGACATGCAAATGAGATATGATGAAGCCGTGAACACGGCAGGGAATCGGTGTCACCTCACCATCAACATAGACGTGTGCATGTTTTGTGGTTTTAATTGGATAACACTCCATCATGCTGCGTTCCTTCTAAACCCAACAACCATTTGGTGTTGTTATTCATCAAACTCGCAAATGAACAGATTACAGACACCAGCGTGTCATTTTGAATGCAAAGTACAACATTGATCGCAAACAGTCATCATCCAGTGCAGATTAGCGAAGGCTGCGGCTAAAGAACCAGCCAAAAACCACAATGGAGGACCATCTCACATGCTGTACTTATCTACTCCAAACGTACCATGCAGGGATCCTCATACCCACACTGCTCTTAACAGACAAAGTGTGCAGCAGCTGCTCTGAATACAACTTCGGGATTATTCAACCTGGACTCCATTTTCCCATCGTTTTGACTCCAAGTGACTGATATGGAAAGCAATTTTTTTTAAATTGGTCCGGTATTGAGGGCGTACGCTTCAGCCGTCAGCCACAAAACAGGCTGCAATCTAGGCCTAACACGTGAGAGCAATAGCACCTATCTTGATCTTGTTTAACTGTTTGTTATTGTGTCAAACCAAGTCTCGCGAGAGTTGTTGCCGGAAGAGAACGGTGGAAATGTGTGAGAGTTGGAGAGAAGAGTGCCGGCAAGAGTTTTCTGTGTTGCATGCACTACAGAAAGCGTAGCTTTGCGTTATCTCAAATATTTCCAAAGTCACGGCTGTATTATTTAACTGATTTCGACAATGTGCGCGAGACTTGGCAAAAGGTAAAGGAAAATGTCAGATAACTAGAATAACAATGAGCCTCTCAGTGACAAAAACAAGCACTTTTAATGGACGTACATACTGTACATTGATGTGACATGATTGCCCGAAGGGGTTATAATTCAGCCTGTTTCTTGGCCGACATATGAAGCGTTCTCGCTCAATGCTGGACCATTTCGTTATCCGCATTAATCACTTAGACACAAGATGGGAAGATAGGGTACAAGTCTAAAATCCCAAAGTTGCCCTTTAACTGATGACAGCTCACGCCACAAAATCAATTGCTCTTTAAGTGTCTAGATTGCACAATTAGTGCCACGATTAATACCCCTATAATGGCACCCAACAAGACAAGCATTTAGCACCTCACACATAGTTGAGAAGTATGTCTTAGTCAATGTGTAAACCGCCATTTCTTCAGTGAATTGTTTTTTGTTCAAAAAGTGCCAAAAATAAACTGCAATTATGAACACAAAGTGGCTCCAAATACAGTGATCTCACTTTAATAGTGAGTGAACATTGGGGGTTTAAAAGTACTAGCCTTACCAGTTGTTTCATGTTACCAATAAGCATTAAATGATGGAAGTAAGACTGGTAGTTTGCTCACCTGCCCGTCCTCTGAACTCCTCCGCTGCTGGGTTGTACCTGGGCAGGGTGCTCCTCTGGTCGGCCTCCGAGGCCGGGCGCACCTTTTTGTTCTCCTCCGAATGTGCTTTATTCAGACCCGGTCTGAAGTCCATCTCAGAGGCGGGCCGGCCGGCGGAGCGGAGGCTGTCCACGGGGTTGCGCTGGGGCTCCGGTTTGTCCCTTCGGTCAGGGTCCTCGCGTCTCTTGTTGGGACGCTCGTCCCTCCTGTCCCGGTCGTCCCGCTTGTCCTCCCTGTCCCCCCTCCAGCCCCGCCTCTCCTCCCTCTCCCTGTCCTCTCTCCTCTCCCGCTCGGCTCGCCGTTCCCTGTCCTCCTGCTCCGCTCGGTCGTCTTGTCTCCGGTCCTTCTCACCCCGTGGGTCTCTCCGGTCTCTGTCGTTGCGCTCTCTCCGGTCTCTCTCCTCGCGGTCCGTCCTGTCTCTCTCCTCCTGGTCCGTCCGGTCCCTCTCCTCACGCTCCCTCTTGTCCCTCTCCTCCCGCTCCCTCCTATCTCTCTCCTCGCGCTCCCTCTTGTCCCTCTCCTCGTGCTCCCTCTTGTCCCTCTCCTCACGGTCCCTCCTGTCCCTCTCTTCACGGTCCCTCCTGTCCCTCTCCTCACGGTCCCTCCTGTCTCTCTCGTCATGGTCCCTCCTGTCTCTGTCCTCACGGTCCCTCCTGTCTCTGTCCTCACGGTCCGTCCTCTTGTCCTCACGGTCCGTCCTCTCGTCTCGTCTGTCCCGGTCGTCCCGCCTTTCCCGGTCGTCTCTCCTGTCCCGGTCCTCCCGCCTGTCCCGCCTCTCCCTGGGGTCCCGCTCGGCCGCTTCCCGATCCCTGTCGTCTCGGCGCTCCCTGCGCTCCGCCTCCTCCCGATCATCCCGGGGGTCCCTCTTGTCCTCCCGGGTGTCTTTCCTCTCGTCCCGCCGGGGCCTGCCCTCCTCGAGGGCCGCCCCCCTGGGTAAAGAACCCCCCCTCTTGTCTTGGTCCGACGGCAGGCGGCTGCGCCTGTCCGCCTCCATGGCCGTGCGGGCCAGAGAGTCCACGTCGAGGGGCGCCCGGGGGCCGCGGGAGGCGTCCGACGGCACCCTGTTCCGGCGCTCCATGTCCGAGGGACGCTGGTGCGCCGTTCCTCCCCTTGCGGCAGCCACGTGGGGGTGGCTCGGGCGTCCGAATCCCCACGGAACACCCGCGCGCCCCGACTCAGACTCCCTGTCTGCATCCATGCCCGTGGTGTGGCCATTCTTCACAGGGAGAGATTTGGGCCGGTCGCTCTCTGTGGGACGAATAAACAATTGTAATTTCATTACGATGATATTGTAGCGTAGGGCTTCAAATGGCTTGCAAATTGCCTTTTATTACGACAGCAAACCTTGAAGTTGTTACCTTGTTTACAGTGGCCAACAAACAGGGCCAATGTTAATTGGCCCTGTTTGTTTTACAGTTTACAGTGGTACAACCCATCCTAAGCTTAGTGACCTGGAAACTTTTTTAAAACCTAAACACTTAGGCCTGGCGAAAACAATACATATTGTGATGTCAATACGATGTACTCACGATTCTCAGGAATTTCTTTTAGAACTCCTCGGTCAATCAGCTCCTGCCGGGATTTCCTCACAGAGATCCTTCTTTCCAGAGCTGAAATTCAGGAGAGAAACAATGATTACTTTAAATGTACATTTTCATTTCTTACAGTGATACAAGAGCGCAACATGACATGCCAGATGGATTGTTTTACAGAACCGTCTGAGGGTAACAAGATTGTTCTCCAGACGTGTTTGTTAAGTTATTGCTGCGAGTCCAAATTGCTTTGTTGAAAATAATTACATTATAGCAGGGCTGCCAATAGCAATTACTTTTCTAGCAAATAATCTCCTGATCAATCTTAATGATTAATATTCCCACTAAAACACATTCAATTCATTCAGATGGCTTTGCTTTTGACCAAGAGCAAGAAAGAAAGAAAGGAGATGATTATGATTTGATTCGGCAGGCGTACCGATGGGAGGTCTCTGCAAACTTCTCGCTGGGTTGCTTCTTCCTCCACTTCCAGGGCTTGAAGATCTTGGCCAGGCTGGAGAACTTGCCCTTGCGCTTGGCTGGAGGGGTTCCATCTCCAGAGTTGCCCCCCTCGCTCTCAGTCGAGCTACGCTGCAGATCTACCTCATCATCTGAAAAATCAAAGATAAACACAAATGACAAGGGGGAAAAATACAATTTATAAAAACGCATGAATGCCAATTTTCCCCTCGCTGATGCAGAATCAGAGTTCTCCTGGTTTAAGTAAGGTCAAGCCATAGAGTCAAGGTGCCCTTGCCTCATCAAAACATCCAATACAAGAAGCCCCTGGTCCTGATGAGTTGGTTGTGCAGGCAAATGTGATGCAAAAGTGAGTGCCTTTACCGGCAAGAAAATCACTCCATTTGAAAAACGCAAGACCTCGAAGGGAATATTTGACATTGTCCTTTTCCTGAGATCCAACAGTGCAGCATTTGTCATTGTCGAAAAGGAAATTAAGTACATTTTTTCTCTCAAGATATGGCCTTTTGCCATCAGATGTTAGCAATGATATGTGGCCAACGTGCATCCCCAGCAAATACAACAATGTAATAGCTAAATGCAAGCACAAAAAGGATGTAATTTGTCTTTCACATTTGTCTGTATATAATGATACAAAAATAAATACAATAAAATAAACAACACCAGAAATGTCCTTCTTCCTTGCCGGCCAAGAGCCCAGTCATGCCGCCTGTATAAAGGGCTGACAGGATGAAGGCTAAGGCCCAGGCTGTAATCTAGTGCGGGTGCTACATTTCTCCCATCATGCCACAGACGGCGCAGAGCCTGCAAGCGAGAGGGAGGGAAGGCTGGTCCACATTCCACTCTTATTACTCGCCTCGCTTTTTTTCAGCTGTCAAGACCCGGGAGACTGAACAGCCCCTGCGGAAGAAGAGTGCTTCACCGAGAGCTAAAGAGAAAAGGGTTTGTGTGTGTTTTGTTTACCGAGAGGTACTAACGTTCACAAAAAGGGAAGGCAGTGTATGGGTTATTATTATCAGAATATATATTATAATATATATGTATTATTATTATTATTATTATTTACCCCGACAGGACCGTAAAGAACATCTAGCTAGATGGTCTGCGTATATTGACACATAACCCATTAACCCATTTCTCAAAGCAGGACAAAAACACATGGAAATCAAACAGTTGTAAAAGCCATGATGACTTTATTATAATGTAGACATAACAGTGTAAACAAAACCATTGGGGGGGGGGCCTCTCGTCTCGTCTGTCCCGGTCGTCCCGCCTTTCCCGGTCGTCTCTCCTGTCCCGGTCCTCCCGCCTGTCCCGCCTCTCCCTGGGGTCCCGCTCGGCCGCTTCCCGATCCCTGTCGTCTCGGCGCTCCCTGCGCTCCGCCTCCTCCCGATCATCCCGGGGGTCCCTCTTGTCCTCCCGGGTGTCTTTCCTCTCGTCCCGCCGGGGCCTGCCCTCCTCGAGGGCCGCCCCCCTGGGTAAAGAACCCCCCCTCTTGTCTTGGTCCGACGGCAGGCGGCTGCGCCTGTCCGCCTCCATGGCCGTGCGGGCCAGAGAGTCCACGTCGAGGGGCGCCCGGGGGCCGCGGGAGGCGTCCGACGGCACCCTGTTCCGGCGCTCCATGTCCGAGGGGACGCTGGTGCGCCGTTCCTCCCCTTGCGGCAGCCACGTGGGGGTGGCTCGGGCGTCCGAATCCCCACGGAACACCCGCGCGCCCGACTCAGACTCCCTGTCTGCATCCATGCCCGTGGTGTGGCCATTCTTCACAGGGAGAGATTTGGGCCGGTCGCTCTCTGTGGGACGAATAAACAATTGTAATTCATTACGATGATATTGTAGCGTAGGGCTTCAAATGGCTTGCAAATTGCCTTTTATTACGACAGCAAACCTTGAAGTTGTTACCTTGTTTACAGTGGCCAACAAACAGGGCCAATGTTAATTGGCCCTGTTTGTTTACAGTTTACAGTGGTACAACCCATCCTAAGCTTAGTGACCTGGAAACTTTTTTAAAACCTAAACACTTAGGCCTGGCGAAAACAATACATATTGTGATGTCAATACGATGTACTCACGATTCTCAGGAATTTCTTTTAGAACTCCTCGGTCAATCAGCTCCTGCCGGGATTTCCTCACAGAGATCCTTCTTTCCAGAGCTGAAATTCAGGAGAGAAACAATGATTACTTTAAATGTACATTCTCATTTCTTACAGTGATACAAGAGCGCAACATGACATGGCAGATGGATTGTTTTACAGAACCGTCTGAGGGTAACAAGATTGTTCTCCAGACGTGTTTTGTTAAGTTATTGCTGCGAGTCCAAATTGCTTTGTTGAAAATAATTACATTATAGCAGGGCTGCCAATAGCAATTACTTTTCTAGCAAATAATCTCCTGATCAATCTTAATGATTAATATTCCCACTAAAACACATTCAATTCATTCAGATGGCTTTGCTTTTGACCAAGGCAAGAAAGAAAGAAAGGGAATGATTATGATTTTGATTCGGCAGGCGTACCGATGGAGGTCTCTGCAAACTTCTCGCCTGGGTTGCTTCTTCTCCACTTCCAGGGCTTGAAGATCTTGGCCAGGCTGGAGACTTGCCCTTGCGCTTGGCTGGAGGGGTTCCAATCTCCAGAGTTGCCCCCCTCGGCTCTCAGTCGAGCTACGCTGCAGATCTACCGTCATCATCTGAAAAATCAAAGATAAACACAAATGACAAGGGGGGAAAAATACAATTTATAAAAAACGCATGAAATGCCAATTTTCCCCTCGCTGATGGCAGAATCAGAGTTCTCCTGGTTTAAGTAAGGTCAAGCCATAGAGTCAAGGTGCCCTTGCCTCATCAAAACATCCAAATACAGAAAGCCCCTGGTCCTGATGAGTTTGGTTGTGCAGGCAAATGTGATGCAAAAGTGAGTGCCTTTACCGGCAAGAAAATCACTCCATTTGAAAAACCGCAAGACCTCGAAGGGAATATTTGACATTGTCCTTTTCCTGAGATCCAACAGTGCAGCATTTGGTCATTGTCGAAAAGGAAATTAAGTACATTTTTTCTCTCAAGATATGGCCTTTTGCCATCTAGATGTTAGCAATGACATAGTGGCCAACGTTGCATCCCCAGCAAATACAAACAATGTAATAGCTAAATGCAAGCACAAAAAGGATGTAATTTGTCTTTCACATTTGTCTGTATATAATGATACAAAAATAAATACAATAAAATAAACAACACCAGAAATGTCCTTCTTCCTTGCCGGCCAAGAGCCCAGTCATGCCGCCTGTATAAAGGGCTGACAGGATGAAGGCTAAGGCCCAGGCTGTAATCTAGTGCGGGTGCTACATTTCTCCCATCATGCCACAGACGGCGCAGAGCCTGCAAGCGAGAGGGAGGGAAGGCTGGTCCACATTCCACTCTTATTACTCGCCTCGCTTTTTTTTCAGCTGTCAAGACCCGGGAGACTGAACAGCCCCTGCGGAAGAAGAGTGCTTCACCGAGAGCTAAAGAGAAAAGGGTTTGTGTGTGTTTTGTTTACCGAGAGGTACTAACGTTCACAAAAAGGGAAGGCAGTGTATGGGTTATTATTATCAGAATATATATTATAATATATATGTATTATTATTATTATTATTATTATTATTATACCCCGACAGGACCGTAAAGAGCTAGATGGTCTGCGTATATTGACACATAACCCATTAACCCATTTCTCAAACCAGGACAAAAACACATGGAAATCAAACAGTTGTAAAAGCCATGATGACTTTATTATAATGTAGACATAACAGTGTAAACAAAACCATTGGGGGGGGGGGAGGAGCCATGGCGGACAGAAACCGTGACTCACGTTGATCCTACTGGCATGAAACCCTCACCTGGGCGTGTGTGTGTTGCATTCTCAGGCAATGGGTTGCAAGTCACTGGTGTGGTGACACCACATTGAGCTTTGCATTTAAAATGCCATTGACAAATAAAGCCTGTTTATTGTAAATAAATGCTGAGTGAGTGCCTGAAAACCACCCCCCCAAAAAACAACTTCCATTGTAGGATAGCCTAATACTCAACAATGATGTGTTTTTTTGTCTCAATGTTATGGATAGTATATAGAGTTTGGATAAACAATACTGAAATACCAAATGTTTTGTGTGCAACAGGTTTGAGGACATCACCATGCTTGCGTTTCAACTAATCTTGATCTAAAATACTTGTTTTCATGACACTGAGCCCCAACTCTGTGGATATGATATGAAGAAACAAAAAAAATACAGAGTTTATCTCACAGCAACGCTACAAACAACAGCCCCTTCTCTTCCCAACTGGGATGGTCAACCCAGTTGTGGTTACACATATAGGCCTATAAAAAGGGTCCACCTGCACTGCCATGCAGAACAATGGAGTGGTAACTGGGTTGCAGAAACGCTGGCCACACGCAAAAAATGCCTGGGTAGCACTAGCAGCAAGGGTCCGACCAAAAACAAGAGAAACTAATAGACTGCCATTTTTTGCTTGACCACACAGCCTGTGAGTGTCAATCAATCAATGCGTGGCCTAATTAGCTACATGCCCGAGTAACCGCTTACATGATATGTAAAAAAATAATGTTGACGGCATACGCAGCTACATCACCAAGTACAGTCCAATAGTAAATAGGCATTTAGGACATTAGTCGCATCAGATCCAATCTACCGCAAATAGAGGCATGACTATTGGACACAATTAATTAGAAACCAATCCGCCAGCAGCTGAGCAAAACTGCAGTATATGATACAGTATAGACGTACACAATATGGATCAGAGTTCATATTAGCCAGCACAGTTCAGGTAAAAACCAATGGAAATCAATACATGTAAACCATGTCAAACTGTTGCAAAGATATCCTAGGATTACCATTAACAGTTAACTAAATAGTGTCTGCCGGTAATACTGATTCACCATCACACCTACAGGCCACCAATATTACAACAACAACAACCATTTATTTAACCTAAACTAAATATATGGAGCCAATTATTAGGCCTAAGTCATACACAGACTTGTGTGGGCTGTGACTCATCAATGTACTTTCAGGCCTAATTGTGTAATGTGTAGAGGCCAGGGTGACTCATTCATCCTTGAATATACTTCTGCATGGATTGCCTACAGATGTACTAAAGAGTGTGATGTGAAATATTTAGCACAACGGCATCAATTAAGCCTGTGATTTCACTCCCTGGATAAGGCAATGTAATTTCCAAGAACATTCCTGGGCGCGCCTCAATATACTTAACTCAAAACAAGTGTCACAGCAATCTCATAGATGCTTGGAGCACATTCAATTGGCACTAGGGCTGCAGCTATCGATTATTTTAGTAATCGAATATTCTACCGATGATTCCATCGATTAATCGAGTAATCGGATAAGAAAATCAACCTCTTTATTGCTTAAACTGCAATAATATCTGTCAACTCAAAACTAAACCCATTTTGTGCATTTAAGAGCCAGATAATACCTGGGGTTCAACATTTCCTGAAACGCAAAAAATAATAAGAAATTAAGAATTTAATTTCAAATGGTATACGTACAACCTTAAGAAATGAATCAAAAAAAGAATATTAATACATCCACATTCCTTTAAGTTGTGCAACTTAACGTTCAGAACATAACTACAGCTCAGCATAACCTAAGCCTTTAAGACTGTGGCATTTGTAGGACACAAAAACAGGAAGGTTTGAACAAACAAACACTTTGACATAGCCACCAAGTTGGTGATTGTTGGAACAATGGAAAGACTAGACTTGAATGAAGTGTGTTTTACAATGAGGCCGCCGCACACAAACATCTGCGTGACTATATCAGCAATTTTTACATATAGCCTTAAACTAAACGTATATTCTTTACTAGCCTTCACCGTAACTTACTGACTGATCAACTTATGTTGATTTACGTTGAACGCTAATGGTAACGTTATGTCGAGTCCGCTCCGTGGACTGGACACATAGACTGGAATTAGACCTCGTCCATACGTATATAGTGGTTCTTATTAAAATGTATCCACCCCCCTCCCCTCGACACGACGGAAATGCGCTGGTGAGGACATAATCGCATTTATGAAAAGTTACGACATTTTCAACTCTTGAGCACACTGCACACATCCTCTTCTCGTTGGGAACAATTTATATAAAGACACTTGCGTGCAGAGAAAGGTGCTACGGGGACACAGGACCTTAGTCATCCATGCAAAACACAATGTGCTGGCTGTATATCAGTAGTTATGTAGTTTAAACAAGGATTTGCATCGAGGATTTTTAGTAATCGAGTAATTCAAGGAATCGTTTCAGCCCTAATTGGCACCGTTCCGGGACACATTTGATGATAGAGTTGAAATTATTACTGTCATCTGTGTCAACATAACACAGCTTTAGTGAATGTTGTGAAACACTGTAATTATTCATCTCCTTGTAATCTGCCTGTGGCCACACATCTCAGAATAGATGGGCTGCACCAAGACGCAAGATGCACTTAAAATTGGGTGGGTGATGAAGAGCCCATGGACCAAACGCTTACGCAAAAGTAAGGATATTATTCCCCTCCCATTACAATCTTCGAATTAAGCGAATAGAATAGAACTTTATTTATCCCGGAGGAAATTCTTGTGCCAGGTTACATAATTTAGCCATTAAGAATCATTGATCATTAAAAATCATTGAAAACTTAAAAAATGTTCAAATCAAACTTCAAGGCCTACTTGAAGAAGACGCAAATTATGAAACGGCCACAAGAGATTTTACTATATGCTGTCCATACACATAATACACATATATGCAAATTAACCAAATGATTACCAAGAAAAACATTAAATGCTTGCCCCGGGTCATAATACCTGCTGTAATTATATAATCATGTGATCACACACACCACATCAGATCCGCATTATGAAGACATTATGGCAAACAACATCTCTCACTTCCCTCTTCCAACAACACTTCTTCTACCACTTTAAAAAACCAAAACCTCATACATAATTCCTTCATAATAATACTGGTATAATCTCAGGCACTAGAAAACTAACAATAGACACAACTAGAACATTTTAATATTAGCCTGCAATTTCAAATAATAAAAAAAATGTACCTTTGCAAATCTGATAATGGAGTTGATTTGGATGCCCATACATTGGCTTCTTTAAAGTCAGAGATTTAGCTGTTTCATATATTCAAAAGAAAATAAATCCATTCAGGGAACCCATTTCTACATTTGTCATCATGACAAATAACCCAACACTCACAAGCAAAGCCACAGCGCAGTACAGCGCCAGAGACTATGCTTATAAAATGATGGTCGCCGTCATCTGTATCGTGCACAGACGCTACAAGACTGAGACTGAAAGAGCGAAACCTCTCGACAGTTTGAACATCTCGCCACTTTTCCCCAGGAGACTTTTATCATGGAATGCAAAAGCAAACATGCCGGCAGCTTATCAGCCCCTGGCAAAAAGAGACTTAAGAAAACATGTAGACGCTCAAATTCTTCTTTCGAAACAGGCCGCATATAACATTGATGCAAAGCTTTGTTTTAAGTTTAGATAATGCAGAATGGCAATGCCTATCAGCACAGTCTTTTCAATAATGGTGGGGTTAGGTGTCCCTAGGCCTAGACAATAGTTGAAGTAGATCTGCAAAGAATGTAGCTTGGAAGGAAGGGGCACAACTTTACACACAGAACGGTAAACCATAACTGACACCGTGGATTTATTGCCGCCATTTTGCCACTGTACCAAATACCAGCAACATAAGTCTCCCACTTTCTCCGACGCTCAGGTTGAAGATATAATGTAAGCTAGCAGGCACGGTGATAACACATTCAAGTAAGATCAACTCTCATGCTCTCATTAGAAAAGAAGCAATTATATTAGAACGTACAAAATGCACTACCTACACAAAATACTGGGAGTGACTGGAATGTAAAATTAGCTGTAAAAAAATGGTTATAGTTTAATACAAAATGTTGAAGAGCTGAATACAAATGAAAATATCTTATTAAAAGTATGAATGGCGCCAAGCCACGATAAACACTTGAATGGAGTCTCTTGGTGAAAAATTGTGGGAGGAGTTTGCCGAAGTTTGTATTGTAAGAAAGAAATGAGAACAAAGAAAGAAAGAAGTAGGCCTAAGGACAGAAAGTTAATTATAACAAGATATGCATGCACATGAGCACCTCTGTGTTGCTCTGCTGCAGCACACGCGCATCCTTACAAGCGATGGAGGAAAAGAGCTTCACAAGTATCACCGGAGGCTAGCCCAGGGATAAGACTCTCGTCGAGGTCCGGGTTAAAACGCAGCCAGCAGCATCAAGGCTCGGGCCACACAGAGAACAACCTTGCTTCGAATTTAGTTGGTACCTTCTCTCAGAGTGTGTGCACTCAACCAGGTCACAGCTTACTATTGCAAAGGCTTGCGTGATATAAAACAGGCAGCAACGGGCCTCTGTATAGATCCAGAGCTCACACCTGTTGCTGACATTTAGCACCAAAGGGTGTCAAGTGGGGGGAGTAGGAAAATAACACGGTTGTGCTTCGTTTGCAGCAGCGTTACAGGATGATGTTAGCAAAGGCTAGCTCTCACAGAGCACCAACATGGCTGCCGGTACCACCATTTAAAAACACAAATGACAACATTGGGCCTGATACA
This sequence comes from Coryphaenoides rupestris, assembly GCA_002895965.2. Taxonomy (NCBI): domain Eukaryota; kingdom Metazoa; phylum Chordata; class Actinopteri; order Gadiformes; family Macrouridae; genus Coryphaenoides; species Coryphaenoides rupestris. Next base: position 109,601 of record PIJE02000851.1, read on the forward strand.
TTAAACCTCAGCAAGAAGCCTGATTTGAACATAAAACCAGGGACAGCATATTAGCCACTGATGGCAAGACTTCTCTTACTCTGCCTTCACGGCCAAACAAGCCAAAATGAGAGCGGCGAGTCAGGTAATGATCAACTTTAATACAGCACCCTTCGGTGTTAGGTCGACTACCACGCCATCCACATGACCCCTCTGCTCATGATGGCTTGACACCAATTCTGCGACGGAACAAAAAAAAACGAACACTATTTGATCACAGCGACGACCAACCGAAGGCGGACATCCTTTGCACATGGAGATCAAACACTTGTTGAGCATAGGTTGCTGCACATGCCCAGAAGTCGTAAACATGCTAACCAAGCGCATACACAGGAAGACACAGCTAGGCAAGCTCAAGATATTTTAAACAAAGTGACGCAACGCAAAAAAAACAACTCTTGACTCCATGACATTATGCAGCAGACGGCGCCGAGGTCATGTGCTGCTGTATTATTTTCCACGGGGCAACACACGCACGCACACACACACACACGCAGAGGAAGTGAGAGCGAGGTGATAAAATAAATCCATGTTCAGTGAGACCAGTTGACAGTTGGTGCCTTACATCCCCCCCCCCCCCCCTCCCCACCAGCTCTGCTTCTTGGTAAAAAAAAAAAAGAAAGAAAAAAAACCCCTCCAACAATAATTCATTTGGCTGGGCTAGGACAGGAAGGAGTATGTGGGGCTTGTGAATATTTCACAATCACTGCATTCCATCGGCGAGCACAGTCTTCTGCACCTGCCTGTACCTGCTGCTGCTAACAACCATTTCCAACGCTACCATTTTATACATATCCTCAAAAATCGCTAGAGACCAGCAGCTTTCAGGCCAAACTAAATGTATACACATGAAAAACAACAACACCAACAAACAAAAAGTATGTAGGTAGGTAGTCCTCCAGTAAAAAAGTAACATATGTAGCCCACGGGAGATCCACACAGCCAACCTGTCCTCTGGAGGAGGACTCTGGGGCCGGTCCAGCTGTGGACTCACCCGTAGTGTGTTGCGCTGGTTGCTGGGCTGCTGCTGTCTCAGAGCTGCCACTTTGTCCCATGCTCCCGCTCCCGTCCCTGTCCCCGCTGGACGGCCGGCCTGCCTGCCTGCCCGCCCCAGCCTCTCCTGAGGCCCCGCTGCAGGGGACGGCTACGGCAGGGAAGGGAGGCAGGAGGGTGGGGGGGCGAAAACAAGCAACTCCTGTAACCCAAAACCGTCCTTGCCTGCCTGCCGGCCGGCCGGCTAGCTGACTGACTGGTGTCGTTTATGTCCTCTCCCGTCTCGGTAAGTCTCGCCCGACCCTTCCCTTGAGCCCGTGTGTTTTCTCTCCCTCTCTCCCCCTTGCTCGTACTCTCTCGCCCTCCCTCCTGCTAAACACATGCAGCTACACACGCACACGTAGGTTCACTCAGTCACTCAGCTAGTTGTTTGGTCCCTCCCACGTTGGAGGTCTGACTTCACAGAGGAGGTACGCCATGAAAAATAAAATAAATAAAAAAAGGCGCTTGCGAATGCCTGTCATTCCTGAGAGCGCCAGATATTCTTCAAGGGCAAAGTTCACCACAGGCAAGTTCTGAGGGTGGTTGCCTGGTCCAGTCAACAAGCTCAAAGGGATGTGTAAAGCAAACCTTCCACCACACCCCCTAACCCCCCCCCCCCCCCCCCACCCCACCCACCCCCACGCAATGCACCATTCCACAAGACTGAGACACACGGGGGCCTTGGCGGCTAGAAGAGGGGCGGGTCTGTTCTAAAAGGGCTGAGGTAATTTGAGAAGTGGAAGGTGAGCCAGGGTTGGGGTGGAGCTTGGTGCCAAAGAGCAGGAAGTGACATCGGCGTGGTGTCATGTGACTCTCCCGGGGGAGCGACTGCGCGAGCCCCGCACTGCAATGAGTCAACCGGTGACAGTAGCATGCGTCGCCTGCTGTTTGACTTCATCAAACACGGGTTAAAAGGAACTGCTGATTACCAAAAGTTAGAATGTAGCATGGTGATTGTTGCCCGCCAAATGGATTAAAAACAGTACATTGTTAAGAGCGACAGATAATACAGGTTTACTGACAAACAGTTCAAATGTGCCTTTGTTCAAAATACAACAACACCACTTATGAACCACACTATCACACGATCCACGGAGGTCACCGGAGGTCACAAAACTTCTCCAGAAAGCCCTACACACTTCCTTCAATTCGATCTTCATCAAGTGGTCAAATAAGATAGCTGAATATTTGACAAAGATCCCTGTGCGTCACAGAGACGGGGCAGCCAGGCGTTTGCACATTTCAATCTCAGCGCTGCTGGGTCAACTGGAGGTAATCAGCGAGTGGGAGTCCAGCATCTTGACATGGGGAGGATAAAGTGTGGGAGTAGTGGGGGAAGGATTGCTGCGGGGATGTGTTTGCTGTCAAACACGGCCAGCACGGCAAAGACTGATTCCAACACCAAGCCTGATTCAACTTGTCTGGCCTGTATACGCCCTATAATTGTGATATTTCATGTCATTATTGCTTTGTGTTTATGTTTGTATATTTCTAATTGAAAAGCTTCAGACATATGTATTTCTTAGAATATCCACATTAATAACAACAAGGTGGAGGCTAATGTTATGCGCAGTTTCGAGCGGTCATCTACTGTGGCTGAAGTTCAGGTTCATTGTCAGGTTCTGGATGGACTCCCAACAGCTAACATTTCTAACCACAGTCATGAATGAGGTAATCCCAGGTACTGAGCTGCTATATTTAGACTTGTCATTTGGCCGGAAGTTGTTGTTTTTTTTTATTGCCAGTTGTAGTCATGTCAGTCAGGTGAGTCATTAGCTAGCATAATAGCCTATACAGCTACCTATGAAGTTTCGTTGAATGACTCAATGAATAAATGGTATCTGCCACCTGGCTATTGACAATGCAATTGAATAAAACCACACATCTAATGAAGCAATGAATCATTATTCCAAAAAAGGTTTCACGACATCATTCAGGTGCATGTGATCCATGTGGATGCCAGGCAAACCATCGATATGTTTTGTATGCAGACCGCAAACGTTGCACAATAACCTGTGGTCGTGATCTTTCTCTGAAACAGATTCCAGATCAGATGCCAACATTTTTCAGGTTTTGGCCCGTTCCATTTGGTTTGCTCGGGTAGCCGAGCGCATAATCAACTAAAATGTCAAGAACATTAAATGGAATTACACATTGTGTCATGGTCAGATTTTTGAAAAAGGTTGCATTGTACCAATTCATTTATATCGGAAATAAAATGTGGCTAAATAAAGTTCTATTCTATTCAATGTCATATTTGTACACATGTTCGAGCACAAACAAGACAGGAAGAACTGTAGGCTACAGCTCAATTGCACCCTCTACAGCCCAATCGAGGCTATGGCAGAGGAAAAGCTGACGTGATTAATGACAAGCAATCAATTATGGAATGCAAGGATTAAAATAAACATTTGAGACCCCCCCCCAGTATAAAGAGTCAATAAATTACAACCAAGATGAACAACAAACAAAAAAAGGAGAAATGGCAATGACAATTAAGTACTCAACTTGAAATTTGTTTTTACAACATTAATTGGGCCACATTTACTCAACAATGAATTCCGTTTGACCAACCGTGTCTTCATGACTCACTAGAATACCTCAGTGTCTTCAAATCACAGCTTTGCAGCGACGTGTACGAACAAGAATCAAGAATCCCAAAATAGAACCAGGGCCACTAGTATTGGAGTCATCGTCTTGCCTAACCCCACGTGTCAAAGATCATCTCCATTTCATGAATAAAGCACACACAAAACATCCATTCAGGACTAAAAGCTAGGCCTCTCGCACCTAGAGATCAGACTGTCAACATGTTTTTATACATCTTATTTCATCCTGCTGATGTTTCAATATCAAAATCATATCCTGAGTGGATGTTCAGCCACATCCTCAAAACACCAATCTGCTCTTGACTCAAGCTCAAGCTGTCATCTGGCAAAAACAAAATGAGTTCAAAAGTATACAAACTCGCACACAAACAGCCCAAAACAGAGAGCGATACGCTTACTCACGCATGTATTTAGTTTGTACCGCCATTCCAGAAGTCTCCACGTAGATTACAATAAAAAAAAAAGCCAACGTCAACCAAAAAACAACTCCACGCCGGATCTCTGGGCAGAGAGAGGAGAATCCGGCCGGGGCCCCGTGTGAGCAGCGCACACGAAAGGTTGTAGTGAAATGTGAGCCCCGGGCGGCAGCGGCGGTGGGAACTCAGCTCCACGTGACCTACAGGTGTGTCCTCTGAGAGGGACTATCAGATAGCCCCAGTGTCAACAGCACAATGCGTCACCACAAGGCCAACCCTACAGCGGCTCCCACAGACCTGTTGACTCACCACTATCTGTCCGCGGTGATGGCACAACAGATACGGATATGCAGATATGACGCGCGCACCTAAAAAACACTGCAGTAGTAAAATCGAACACTTCCTGAGTCACATTCACTTTTATACACGGGAATTCCGAGAAGAGACCCATAAGGAAGTGCATTATCGTCAAAGCAATAATGGTTAGTGGGGCCCATCGGCTGTTCAAGAGACAATGTTTTGAATCATTCCATTAGGGATGTCGACAGTACGCTAATTTTACCACCGTGAGGCAAAATTGAAAAACCTTAATTTGCTGCATTAAACACTCTGCAAAGGAATATCAACAGTTGGCGAAAGGATGTGTATAGCGTTATAATTAAGTCTTGGTCTATCGATTTGCATACAGAGCTCCATCAGTGAGGCCCATTAAATAAAGAAAGAAATAGGCCAGGCTAAATGACCGACTGCATCTACAAAACAATTGAATGAATGCGTCCATTCATGTCAGCATCTGCATTCAATGTAACAGAAATATAACATAATACATAATAAATCTATGAAATAAAACAGTGGCCATCATGACAAAGCCCCCATCAATAAAGTAGAAGTGTTTGACCGATTAAACATTTAAGTGCATATGAGATGTGTTTCAGTATATACGGAATAATTCAGTTTAGCAGAACAGCAAAAATGCAATCAGCAGCATATGATGGCTACTGTTGTTTTCATTTACCTTACAGTGATCATCTTTCATGGTTTCCAAATGCTGCGCAAGACATTTTTCCCCCAACTAGACTAGACTAACTAAATAAAAGTGGTGCTCTACTGCGAAAAGAAAATGTAATCGTGCCACTGCCATGACACAAAGGAAACAAAAAATAAGGACATTTATTCAAAGCAAATCATTCAATTGCACAAAGAAGACAGAGTCAATCCCCCACCTCACAAAAATCATTGTACAGTGTAATCCGCTTATAGTGATCACGTTTGTCCGGGTCAAATTGATCACTATAAGCGGTTGATTACTATAACCGAAATTTTCTAATTTTCTTTATTTTTTATGCACCATCCAATTGACATTTGTATATATAATACATTAACACATGTATAAAGTAATGAAACGGACAGCTTTGCTATTTACTGGATTTTATTACAGCAAGTTAACTGAAAAATACTGTACAGTACGTACATTAACGTTACAGTACAGCTGTTTGAAACGCGATTCAAATAGCAAATTAAATGCAGCATTGCACTGTGTAGCTATAAATCAAATACACTACAGTAGGCTACTGTATATGAAAAAACGGTACTGTATAACTTCCCCTACTATAAAAGTAGTTCCACATATAATTGTGGCAGTTTGTCATAAGCTTCGACGAGTCTCCGTTTTTCGTTCAGAGAACGTGACTGTTACCCGACATGGTGCGCAATGTGCTGCAGCATCAGCGCTCACCAGCCGTTGAAGACGTGCACGCGCGAGCCGCTATAAATTACCGTAATTTATTAATTTCTCCACATATGTTATGTATAAAAGGACCCAAAATGATCACTATAAGCGGACTGCTTGATCGCTATAAGCGAATTATTTAAACAGTGTTTGTATCGGAACGATTCTGTCCCAGGCTTTTTGATCCATATAAGCGGTTGATCACTATATCCGTGATCACTATAAGCGGATTACTCTGTATAACTTTTCCCTCTAGGAACCGAGCAATGCTGTTGCATCACTCATGTAGCACCCCCCATCCTCCCGATGGAGTGTTCCGCTGTTACACACGCACAACGTCTAATCAACGCCTGTGCAGCAGTGGCAGTACACCTCAAGAAGAGCCGTTGTCTTGCCATTGTCCCCGGCTCCCCCTAGACAAATGTCAAGGTGTCCCTGAGCAAGCCAACCAATCCCAACTGCTCCTGACCAGCTGGCTGTTGCCTTGCATGGTTGACACCACTATCAGTGTACGAATGGGTGTATGAATGGGTGAATGTGAGGCACTTTGGATAAGAGTGAAAATATAAATGAAATATAAATGAAATCCATTTACCATTTCTAGCGACGATTCAGTGACCCCTAATTGTATGCAATTAATACAATTAAAGGACAGCATAATTATAGAACTGGTAGTGAAGCGGTGAAATATTGTTCAGGCCTAGCAGGATTCCTACCGTGATTTTCCATTAGTGTCCAAAACACAGCAGTCAACAGCTCCTGGATGAAAAAAAACAAAAAACAATTAATCAAAAATTGCTGAATACTGCTTACTTGAAAAAGGTCATATCATATTTGTTCCAAACAGAATATTGACCCACCGAACTACGCATCAGGCAAGTAGTTCTAGGTCTCGCATGGTACGTAGTTCTAGGTCTTGCATGGTACGTAGTTCTAGGTCTTGCATGGTACGTAGTTCTAGGTCTCGCATGGTACGTAGTTCTAGGTCTTGCATGGTACGTAGTTCTAGGTCTCGCATGGTACGTAGTTCTAGGTCTCGCATGGTACGTAGTTCTAGGTCTCGCATGGTACGTAGTTCTAGGTCTCGCATGGTACGTAGTTCTAGGTCTCGCATGGTACGTAGTTCTAGGTCTCGCATGGTACGGTATGTTCTAGGTAGTGCATGGTACGTAGTTCTAGGTCTTCGCATGGGTACGTAGTTCTAGGTCTCGCATGGTACGTCAGTTCCTCAGGTCTGCAGGCAAAGTAACTTCCAGGTCTCTTGGTCTGCGTCATTTTGTTCGAATGCTCTACAAACAACATGATCAGTTGTGTGCAAGATATTGATGCTAAAGATTGCAGGCCACTCCTCATTGTCTATGGTTCATTCATTATCTATAAGTTCATTTTGAACTTGTAGCAGGTTACATTTTAAAAGGTTCAATGACTTTCAACCTGCCACATTAATGAAATCAGTTTCAATGTATTTTTGGAGGTGAATGATTTATTGAAAAGAACAGGTAGAAATGTAATGAACTGTGACTTATTTTGTATGTTAAACGAAGAAATTGCAAATTAACATTATGCACGATATTAAGGGTATTTAGCGTCGTTTTTTTTAAGTTCACATGCAAGTGATAATTCCGCCCCCGATTGCATTCAATTGCAATAATCTCACCCTCACAAAAAAACATAATAATATCCCAGCTCTGAATTACACAGCAACATCACTGTTAAGTACTCTAAAAGAAACTAGGGAGAAGTGTTGAAATGTAAGGATTATGTTGAGTTGCTTTGGCAGGCTGGAGACAAACAGGCAAGCTCCTCCCCAACTTACAACATCCTTTATACCCAACAAAATGCAACCGATTGTAAACAAGCAAGGCCAGAGTCTATTGGATGGAGTCAATGGCTTTCTGTGCAATTTAATAGATGGGGATCAAGAGAGTAAAGCTATACGGCAAGGCATTGAGGGTTACCAACTCATTTGCACTAGGGAATTAAGTTGAAAGAAGTAGGCTCTTACTAGTGGGGTGTCATTTTGATGCATTGCCACTACAAAGGAGATTTCATTGTGCATCCAAGTTTGTGACCACAACACTACTTTAGTAGCCCCCTGCCATTCAAATGTGTGTTAGGCCTGAGTATAACTAGGTTGGCGGTTAATGTTTGAAAAGTAGCACGTAGAGTGAGATGCCCTCTCTGGTGTTTATCCGCATTCCGTTGGCAAAAAGCTCTTCTGGCTGCGCCTGGTTACACATTACATAAAGCGAGTATCCAATCGGACACAGCCAAATACGTTTCACCCAATAAAATGCAGGGGTGCATTTCTATTCAAGTTTCATTCATTGTGATTGCGTCACATGGGCATAACAATTTACAGTCCGCTAGTCTGGACAAGAAGGAAGAAGAGGCAAAGAAAGTGTATTCCACTTATTTAGACATTCTGCAGAGTTACGAGTGTGTAAAGAACATTCCTAGTGTCTGGGAACTCTGGTGAACTCTTCCAGCACTTGCTGAGGTACCAGGGCTCAAGTGTGTCGCCGGACGTGCTATAAAATGCACGGCGAGGTTACCAAGAGTGCAGTATGCGACCGACACTGTAAAGCCGATCCCATGCGATTCATGTCAACATGGTGAAACACACCGTGGAAATTCAAACGATAAGGGCAGGCTCACGATTGGCTGTGCGGAGGTGTGGTGTGCGCGTGCGAGAAGACGCATGCAACGAAACTGGCAACAGGTTGCACTTTGGAATGTGGACTCCTGCTGATCACGTACAGGCAGTACAAATACTGTCTGTGTGGCCCTGTCCACTACAGGGTAACAGAGGAAGTAACTTGGATGGGGTTTTTTGTGACCCATTTCCCTAAATGTTAAACATGCCAGTTTAGCATAGTTCCCTCCTCCGCCAGTCTACGGCACAAAAACCGAGATGTGATTTTTTTGAGTTGGGCTTTCTGGCACTCTGACATTCAGACACAATTCTCTCTTTTTTTTGCATCCACTTACATCTGCTGACAATCATGAGGGTCCTGAGGGTTCCCCCTGCAACGGTGCCCCGGAAGCCGGGCCGGTGGGTGCGGTTATCGATGGGTCCAGACGGACACCTCTGCTGCGTCAGAGCGTTGACAGTAATCCTGTAACGGAGACAAACAAGAGACAACCACGAGGATCACAATCAAACCCAGGGCAAACACATCCTCAAAAACCCTCGCTAAATATTGCCCTTCACCCAAAAAGCCTTCCATGCAAGTCCACTAACAACTGAGATATGAAGCGCTGGGGTAGGGCTTAAATCAAAAGCGCTTAGCTGAATTTGCAACCAGGCGGATCTGTGGGTTGGAAGATACTTTTTTTGACAGAGAGAGAGAGAGAGACAATAAAGCGATGAGAGGCAGTTACGTCAAGAGTAACAAAAAAAATGGTTGACCCAAAATAGGGTCAGTTATTTGTACAGCTCCACAACAAACGAACGGAGAAGAAAAAGGCACGAGCTCTTACGTCACGGTATCAAGGGAAACGGACATATTGTTTGGCAGGCATTACCATGGTCCAACTGGTTTATCAGGCGTACGGCTGTAATGTACCCACAGTCGGCACATGCGCAACAGCTGCAGACAGCACTGTGTGTCTGAACATGCACACATGCAAGCCAGCATCAGAGGGCAGGCTCATAATCAAGCAGTTACAACTGGACCTAAGTGACGAGAATTCTCTTCATGTGTGGCAATCAGGAACTATCAGTGATTCATGAATCAGATCAACAGTCTGATTTTGTGCAAAACTAAATATAATACTGACAATAATTATTGTGGTACTTTTTCCCTACCTCCTCTATATAGCTTTGAGCCTGGACAAAGATGGAATGCAAAGTGGATGCCCAGTTTCAACACTCAAATTATTTATTAGCCAGTGATCAGGATCACTGCGACTCCATTCTCTTCTCTGATTTCAGTGTGTTGTTGGATTACTTCCATTGCAGGAACAACGACTCGTTGCTGTGAGCAGACAGACAGGAAAAGCAAACACACAACACAAGGAGTTACCACTGTGCACGCGCGTTTGCGTCGACGTTACCTGTTCCCAAGGCCAGAGGATACCTACCAAGCACACACATGCAGTCACGCATACAGTCACACGCCTGCCTCTCCAGCTGGTTTGGGAGCATGTCCGGCTTGCACATCACCGCTTTAGTGTGTCTTTGTGCTGCAACCTCACGTGGTCTCTTTCACACAGGCGAAAAAAATAAAAAACAGCAGCCAGACTTTCTGGTTTGGTAGGAAATTAGAATATCCAACGGTGGAATGCCAGCACAGTCTCCTGCTGTACTTGTACTACCGTGTACACTATAAACCGAGAGGGTTCGCCATTTTGGACGATGTTGTCTCTCTCACACACACACACACACACACACGGTTTGAAAGGTAAAGACTTAGATAAATACGACAGCCTGCATGTTGTAATGGCACCAACATCTAAGGAAAAACTGGTAGCAGATTGACTACATTATACTTGTATATATACACTTATATTATACTCTATACCCACATTGTGGTAGTGTATACCAGTTTATATATATGCCTATATTGATGTATCTATCTACAGACACATGTATTACACTGTACATACACACTTATTACACTCCATTATACTCAAATGCCGTTCGATCAAGCAAAATTGCTGCTTGGGTGATCAATAGCTGAGCCGAACAGACAAGCCCCCCCCACACAGACGTCACACCACACACACACACACACACACACGGTTTGAAAGGTAAAGACTTAGATAAATACGACAGCCTGCATGTTGTAATGGCACCAACATCTAAGGAAAAACTGGTAGCAGATTGACTACATTATACTTGTATATATACACTTATATTATACTCTATACCCACATTGTGGTAGTGTATACCAGTTATATATATATGCCTATATTGATGTATCTATCTACAGACACATGTATTACACTGTACATACACACTTATTACACTCCATTATACTCAAATGCCGTTCGATCAAGCAAAATTGCTGCTTGGGTGATCAATAGCTGAGCCGAACAGACAAGCCCCCCCACACAGACGTCACACACACAATGCTGCAGCATTGTACAACATAGCCATGTAGGCTACTAGGATATAATAGGCCATGGGAACACACACACACACACACACACACACACACACACACACACACACACACATTTAAATATGCACAACAACTGCTAATCCCGCTGTGTTCAGCATTCAATCCCACTCATTAAGACCTTCCGATGTGGAGGGCACAATCAGCCATTGTGTGAAGTTTCACTCTGCTGGGCCTGGCATTCCCAAAACGGAGGACCAAACTACCGGTGGTTTAGCAGTGAACAACGTTGACTCTCAACGGTCAACACACGTTTACGAAAAAGATTAGAACAGTGAGTCAGGCGAACAAGGCAGCAAGAGTTTGTGCACTGACGTTGTGGGACGTAAACGCTGCTCTTATCTGCCAATTAAATCGCTCGTTTCCGGTGTCGTTTGTAACTTCGTAAAGTAAAAAGTAAGCATTGATTGAGGCTTGATTATGATTAGGCCCATGTATTCAGATAAATGCTTTTAGTATAACTATAATGCGCCATCAGCAGGGGCCGGGGGGGGGGGGCAACCTTGATTCTACACACGGACATTGACATATCCTTCATCGTGTCAAAACAAAAAAGCCACGTTTTATAGAGCATGATATAGAGCACGATATAGAGGAGAACAGAGCAACCGTGCAGGGCGTGTTATAGTAACTGGGGATGGGACACCAGAGGATCGGTCGACCTGTTGCAACAAGTTGAAGGACTAGAGCTGACTGTACTGGAATGTGCGTGTGAATGTGAACGCAGACAATGACACAAGATGTGGGCTCGACGGTGAACTACATTAACACCACATGAACGTATGAAGTGACGTGCAGCACACGGGATCACAATTGCGTCGTCCTACACTTACAGCGTTGGGAAGGCCGTTCAAGCCAAGCTCACACAAGGGGTCAAAGTGGTGACCCTGATTAAAACAGACACTCGCTGCTTTAAAAAAAGGCCAAACGCATCTTGCGGGTTGTCGATACA
>PIJE02000851.1:126506-129006 GCA_002895965.2 Coryphaenoides rupestris
AACTTACAACACAACACACACAACATTAACTGTGATTCATAGCTTCGTTTCACGATTACATTTAATAATATCACTTTATAATATAACAGCAATAGCAATTATATACCAATATAATCTTTGTTCTATTTTGTTGACCTTTTCAGTGTGATATGGATAAATTAACTTTGATGATTCATTGTTCAATCTAGAATTAATCTATCCTTGTACAGCATTAGCCAGTGTCCAATTATGTGGAAACAGAAGTTATTTACATACGAAATCTAACACACAGGGTAGTACACGTTGTATTTGTACTGGTTCTTTATTCTCCCTTGAAAAATAGATGTTAATCTTAAGGGAATTACTGGTTAAATAATTGTTAAACAAAATAAGTTCAAACTGGTCATATTTCATTATAACTATCTACGTGCGTGTGTGTGATTCCAAATACTGATACTGATGCAATCTCTGATGGAAGAGTCTACAGCGGGGCATCAATATCTGGAGAGTGACCATCTGAGAACACAGCATATCGTGTTTTAAGAACCCAGTGTTCTGACCTTAGTGTTTCTTAAAAGACTTCAAACTTCATTTCAAAAGTGGACCAGAATTATTGAGAAACTTTCAAGCTCATTATCTTTAAATGGAGTAAAAACCGTCCGTCGTACAACAGTGACGGTGCAGGTTTAAGTGAAGGCATTAAAAGGTCAGACCCAGGTTCTGCCCCGGCTAAGTACGGATGACGCTACCTTGACACACTGTCTGCCTCGAGCTGTACAGACGGAAAGACAGACAGCCAGACAGACATACAGACACTGCTCTGAATGTGACCGTTGGACTTTCCAGAAAGCTCTTCATCCTCCTACGTGGAAAAAAAACACCTTGTGATATATGGACAGGAGAGTAAATAATGACTTTTCTTTGGGCACACCTGTGTGATCATGTCTGTGACTAACAGCCTGTCTTAGTGTCTGAGGTGATAGTAGCTATAGGGCTACTTACTGTCAATGAGCTTTAAAAGTTATGTTGTTTACAGACCTCAGAAAAGCCGTATTTTTTTAGTGATATTTGTTTTAAAAGGCTGGTCCCGAAGCGTGTATCTATCTACTGTGTCTGGGCTGTTTACTCCACCCGTGCAGGCTTGGTGTGGTTGTACGGTGGAAATGTGTGACCCGCAGAGTTTAAATCTCCACGTCTTCATCCTCATTCCACTGTAACTTTCCAACAGACCACCACTCAGGCAACACGTCTGAAGAACAACCCTTCATGACTTTAGTTTGTCTGTGCAGCCCTGTGTGGCGCAACATTCAGTGTGTGTGTGTGTGTGTGTGTGTGTGTGTGTGTGTGTGTGTGTCATACTCCAACATACTCCAACATACATGTGTGTGTGTGTGTGTGTGTGTGTGTGTGTGTGTGTGTGCATTTGTGTGTGTGTGTGTGTGTGTGTGTGTGTGTGTGTGTGTGTGTGTGTGTGTGTGTGTGTGTTGTGTGTAATAGGTTATTTATGACAGATGTGGACTTCAAACACGTTACCCCTGTGCTCTCCTCCCTCCATTGGCTGCCAGGTCAGCATTCATTGACATTAATGCTCTGAGCATTAAATGCTAGACGTCACTCAGCTCTCATTAAAGCTTGACCTGTTAGCCAACACCAGCCTTTGACCCCTGCTGCTGATAGGCACGAGGTTTGAGGTTTCCTACACGTTCCTTGTCCACCCTGCCCCATCTAACCATAATACTGTCTCTGGTTAAGAGTGTCCACCCTGCCCCATCTAACCATAATACTGTCTCTGGTTAAGAGTGTCCACCCTGCCCCATCTAACCATAATACTGTCTCTGGTTAAGAGTGTCCACCCTGCCCCATCTAACCATAATACTGTCTCTGGTTAAGAGTGTCCACCCTGCCCCATCTAACCATAATACTGTCTCTGGTTAAGAGTGTCCACCCTGCCCCATCTAACCATAATACTGTCTCTGGTTAAGAGTGTCCACCCTGCCCCATCTAACCATAATACTGTCTCTGGTTAAGAGTGTCCACCCTGCCCCATCTAACCATAATACTGTCTCTGGTTAAGAGTGTCCACCCTGCCCCATCTAACCATAATACTGTCTCTGGTTAAGAGTGTCCACCCTGCCCCATCTAACCATAATACTGTCTCTGGTTAAGAGTGTCCACCCTGCCCCATCTAACCATAATACTGTCTCTGGTTAAGAGTGTCCACCCTGCCCCATCTAACCATAATACTGTCTCTGGTTAAGAGTGTCCACCCTGCCCCATCTAACCATAATACTGTCTCTGGTGTCCACCCTGCCCCATCTAACCACCAATACAGTCTTCTGGTTAAGAGTGTCCACCCTGCCCCATCGAAACCATAATACTGTCTCTGGTTAAGAGTGTCCACCTGCCCCATCTAACCATAATACTGTCTCTGGTAGAGTGTCCACCCTGCCCCATCTAACCATAATACTGTCTCTGGTGTCCACCCTGCCCCATCTAACCATAATACTGTCTCTGGTTAAGA
>PIJE02000851.1:131506-136506 GCA_002895965.2 Coryphaenoides rupestris
AGTCAGTTGTTAATGATGAGAAACGACCCCAAGCAGAGTGTGTGAAAGGAGAAGGAAGAAACCGAATGGGAGAACGTGCCGCGGGCAGATTCTACCACAGATTACTGTTCATTCATTGGAACACAACATGTGCATTTGACCCCTCACTAACCACTTAGATCTGACACACGGAGGTGATAACACAGACACTCCACCTTTATCTGTCGTCTGCAGGACTCTGCAGGCCCCGTGCGTCTTGTCACCTGACGCCTGATTTATCTACCGACCACCACTGGGCTCGACGACTCAGTCAAACGGTGGACTGTGGGCTGGATGAGAGCTGGTGCCTGAATTTCACTTCGAGCCAGACACACACGTAGAGATACATCATTTACATAAAGCGTCATTTCTGACGAGTCTCTCTGCCGGACTCCATTACAGTCGGGACTTCCTACCACAGCAGGTGTCGCCGAGGGAAAATGTGGACCTCAAATCGGTTGTTTACTTTTCCAGATTTAACTGATGACAATGGAATTGTTTCAAAATATTAGTAGTTGCTACTGATTTAGTATTGGACTCGCACACAAAAATGTGCGCGTTGCAAGTTGGGTGAATTGGGAAGTATTTTGCTGCTTGGATGACACACAGAGGGCCCACACGTGTTTTGTGGTTTGTGGTTTGCTAANCATAATGCATGAAAAAACATCCAGCCGAGCCTCGGACGCCCAGGACCTAACAACGCCGATGCCCTATACTCTGTCAACCTCCCAGTTGCATCATGGGCATCTTCTTTGGCGCTACTTGCACTTAGTAAAAGGGATTTCATGCTGTTGCACAACAATGGAGCATCAAGAGAGTCTGGAGTTCAAGTGTGGGCTGTCGATCGTTTTTTGAATATAAATCTCTGCTGTATATTTGCCTCGGGGAGACTGACCCGGACTGTCCATCGACCGAGACAAATGTGTTTGTGATCGGACACGGCGCGGACGTGCACAGAGACACTCGTGGCCCCGTGGAGCAAAGGGTCACAGACAGCAACAGACAGACAGACAGACTGTATCAGTACGACTCTATCCTGACCATCACCGCTCGCTCCGCGGGAAAGATCGCAGGTGGTCATCCTCAGACGAGGTCTGAATAGCAAATTAAGATAAGCCATCGTGGGGGACGCGGGATACGGAGGAGCATCCAGGGGACTGTTTAGGGAACCGAGAGGGGATTGTTTACACTGCGGCCCCTGTGGGCCCGTCGCCAGTGTGCAGATGCGTCGGCTATCACCTCATCTGGCGTACGTGTGCCCAGACACAGTCGAAAAAACATACCTCGTCCGATGGCAATCTGCGCGCCACGTACACCAGTACAGACACGCTGGACCCGACCAGCGCCGGATGAAGAAAAACAGGGATCTCGGGGCCCCGTTCCATTATAAAATAAGCCGGGAGGACTAAACAACAGACAATTAGCTAATAAAACAAACATTCCTATTGGAAATCGTTCAAGATTCCAGAGGTTTTGAATCTTGAATCTGGAATTATATCCAATCGTGTTGTCTGAGTTGGGAGCAGGTGTGGTCCCGCAGTGGTGGAAAGTAACTAAATAGATTTTCAAGTATTAAGTACAAATATGGGTTACTTGTACTTTACTTGAGTATTTTTATGTTACTTTAGACTTCTACATCTCAGAGGCAAATATTGCACCTTTTACTCCACAACATTTACCTGGCAGCTTTAGTTCGTAGTTACTTTTGCAGATTAAAATTAATAACGCTAAATCAATGAATTACGATATTATATTAATAAGGCGTTTATTGGTCCCCAGGGGAAATTCACAAGTATGTAAAGTAATATATAAAATGTGAATACATCTAAATTAGCTTCAGATTTACCAGCTGCAACATTAAAACAGTGAACACAATGCATAAATACAAAACAACAATACAATATATTATTTGGAAAAGGGACATTCTGTACACTGTATTGTGAGTACTTTTACTTTTGGTACTTAAAGTATATTTGGATGCTTATACTCTTGTACTTTTACTGAAAGTAACTTTTTTCAACGCAGGACTTTTCCTTGTACAGAGTATTTATTTCTACAGTGTGGTATCACATAACTGAACGATCTACGAGTTTCTCTTCCACCACTGGTGGTCTGTTTATTTTAAAGCTAATGGATAATCCTGGCTTATTTTATAATGGAACGCAGACTGAGATAAGCACGCCGTTATTTCACCACTTTGAGAGTTATTTGAAAAACGAGTGAACTGCTGCCGGGTGATGATCATGAAGTAATAAATGCTGCCGACTCGGATGAGGTGGCCTCTGAGAATGTCTGCTATTCATAACAGACGTTTCACAACGAGGCCGTGAGACACGCAACACTTCCTGCAGCGCTGCAACGGTGTCTCCTGCAGAATCTGCGTAGGATCATGTTTCCCCCTCACCTAGCAACCCCGAGACACTGTTTTTTTTTCTTCTTCTTTTCCTTCCAAATGCCAGACATATCTGCCAGGCGCCGTGCAAAAGGGCAGAACCATGTGACGTGGACTGTGTGTGTGTGTGTGTGTGTGATAGACCCCGTCTGTCCCTATAATGTCCCCGACGTCCCAGAAGGCCCGACAAACAAAACCAGGAAGTGTCGGAATTCACAGATAGAGACTTTCTACTGTAGACACCCGTCGGCACACTTCAGCGCCACGGCTCACAGGACCGTCGGGGGGGGAAAGCCTGTTCAAACAAACAGAAACTGAAAATACCTCTCTTACAAGAATGTTGTCTTCACGATCTTGTTGTTTCTCTATATTTTTTCCAAATGACCTTTTATTTGAAACTAAAAAAATGTGATTAAAATGAAACAATGACACAAGTAAAGATGCAAAGATGAAGATTAACGTGTGCATTGCTGTCCTTGTTTTTAGCGAACCGCCGACACACACAAAAGAAAAGACAGGAGCTTTTGTCTGAGGAATAAAACACGCAATAAAGAAATAAAAGCGCGGCTCAAAGGTGGCTTTGTGCCCCCACAAAAAAACAAATCATAAAACAAAACACTTCCAATCACGCTTGACATCGACGACGACGACAACGCATGAGGGTAGCAGATGTCACACACACAATACAACACTGTTGTTATGACAACCCTGTGATTAAGGTTTATCCTCATAAGGTGGATGAAATCACCCCCTGCGCACACACACACACACACACACACACACACACACACCTGCCTCCTGTTTTCTCCCTGTTTCTCGAAGGAATGTGTGAGGAATGTACCGGAAAACTTCCTGTTTTCAATTGGGTTCCCTTAGTCAGCTAATCTCATGCCTGTCGTCGATAGTGTGTGGTGTGTGTGTGTGTGTGTGTGTGTGGTGTATGTGGGATTCTAACCTTGCGGCGGGAAGTGACTACGAAGCCAAACATGACGAGTAGGCCGGTGGGTGCACGTCGTACCCAACAACGACAACAACAACAGCAACATAATATATTTTTTGTCATTCTATTGTTGAAACGAGGGGAACAACAACACACACGTGTTCATTATGTCCAGGTGTGCACACAACACGCCACCTCAAGTGAGTGTGGCGACTGAGTGAACTGAGTGAATTTTTTGGCATGGACGCAAAACCGGACCAACAGCTCTGTGTTGTACGGGTACAGCGAGCGAGGGAGGAGGCGTCGCTGGTGCACACACTGTCAACAGGGACCGTGAGCTGTTTGCTTTGCATGCGAGGGGAGGCCCAGACGGGCTCGTGTATGCGATCTCCACATGTGATTGTTCTGAACCCTTTAGCACAGTAGCGTTCGTTCAAGGCGGGCGTTTAAAAGTGCGTTATGTTGATAATAAATGTGATAAATTGATAAGAGATACATAAAAACACCAGGCTCAACGTATAACATGGATTCATGCGTTTTTTATTTGTCACATATGATAAGATACCAAACATACACTATAACGATAAATATATATATATATATACTTTTGAATAAATTAGAGAATAAATAAATTACAAACAATGTACAATGTGATTGCATTCAG
The DNA here is from genome assembly GCA_002895965.2 of Coryphaenoides rupestris. Classification (NCBI taxonomy): domain Eukaryota; kingdom Metazoa; phylum Chordata; class Actinopteri; order Gadiformes; family Macrouridae; genus Coryphaenoides; species Coryphaenoides rupestris. The sequence continues at coordinate 135,521 of PIJE02000851.1, forward strand.
TTTGCTTTTGCTGGGAGAATTTCAAGGTTGCTAGTTATCCCGTCGGTACAGTACAGTAATAATAATAATAATAATACATATGACTTATATAGCGCTTTTAAAGGGTACTCAAAGACGCTTTACAATGAACAATAAACATATAACATAAACGTACACAGATACGGAATACAGAATACAGAATACAGAAACAAAAACAAATATAGAGGTTGTAGAGTGAAAGAGAATGGTGGAGGTGGAGGTCAGATACTGTAGGCTTTCTTGAAAAGGTGGGTTTTGAGTTGGTTTTTAAAAGAAGTGAGTGTGTCAGAGTTTCTGATGTTAGGAGGCAGGGAATTCTCTCCCCCATTATTATTATTGTAGCATCCAATGTTTGGTGTTGCCATGCCAATCAGGGTGTGTTGAGTGTTGTTTCTCTCTAATGCTGTCAACAAATAGCCCTGTAATTATTAGGATAATATGTTCTTCTATGTTGCCCTTCCCTTGCCACTATTCAGTGGAAGCATACCAGGGCATATTAACAATGTGGGTTACAAACTCCTGTGTGATGTAAGCTTACTTGAAATACAGAACAGATGTAAATATGCACACCATTTTGCGATACAGACACAGCACATCGCTTTGGTTGGAGTTTAATAAATGTGTGTAGAAGCCAGTCCCTGATAGCAAATTGATTATTCGATTCATCAAGCGCAGAAAGAATGTATTTGTGCTTTTGTTTTGGAGGCATTCGGAAGTAAACAGGCCATGCAGGGGAAAAAAGAGCTGGCGTGAGAATAGCAGCTCCATCAATTCCCAGTCTGGAGCAGTTTTGTAGTTCTTTCTTTTTCATTCCCCTGCAGTATTATTTGCTCCACTGTATGAGTAATTATATGGCATCGAGGGGGAATGAGTCACACAAAAGCCAGCCTCCCAATGACCTTGTTTGGAATGATGTTCTATAGGCAAGTGTCACTCTCCTCTCTGTCTCTCTGTCTCTCTGTCTCTCT